>CM026391.1:76221723-76266882 GCA_014843695.1 Archivesica marissinica
CACAATGCGGTATATTCCTACACATTGCCCTCACAATGCGGTATATTCCTACATCTTGCCCTCACAATGCGGTATATTCCTACATATTGCCCACACAATGCGGTATATTCCTACACATTGCCCTCATAATGCGGTATATTCCTACATATTACCCTCACAATGCGGTATATTCCTACATCTTACCCTCACAATGCGGTATATTCCTACATATTACACTCACAATGCGGTATATTCCTACATCTTACCCTCACAATGCGGTATATTCCTACATATTACCCTCACAATGCGGTATATTCCTACATATTGCCCTCACAATGCGGTATATTCCTACATATTACCCTCACAATGCGGTACATTCCTACATCTTACCCTCACAATGCGATATATACCTACATATTTCCCTCAAAATGCGGTATATTCCTACATATTACCCTCACAATGCGTTATATTCCTACATATTGCCCACACAATGCTGTATATTCCTACATATTGCCCTCATAATGCGGTATATTCCTACATCATACCCTCACAATGCGGTATATTCCTACATCATGCCCTCACAATGCGGTATATTCCTACATATTACCCTCACCAATGCGGTATATTGCCTATATGTTGACATCATTAATGCGCGTTATGGTATATTCCTACATCTTGCCCTCAGCAAGTGCGGTATATTCCTATGTATATTGCCATCAAATGCGGTATATGTTCCTACATCTTGCCCTCCCCAATGCGGTTATTCTATATATTGCTCATAATGCGGTACATTCCGACCTCTTACCCTCACAATGCGGTATATTCCTACATCTTACCCTCACAATGCGGTACATTCCTACATATTACCCTCACAATGCGGTATATTCCGACCTATTTCACTCACAATGCGGTATATTCCTACATATTGCCTCACAATGCGGTATTTTCCTACATATTTCCCTCACAATGCTGTATATTACTACATATGCCCTCACAATGCGTATATTCCTAAATATTGCCCTCACAACCCACCCACAACCCCCCCAACCCAACCCCACACCCCCCCCCCACAACCCCCCACACCCCCACACACCCCCCCCCCCACCCAACCCACCCCCCCCCCCCACAACCCACCACACCACCACCCACCCCCCCCACAACCCCCCACACCACCACCACCCCCACAATGCGGATATTGCGAACTCTGCCTCATTATGTGGTATTAACGACCTCTTGCCTACAATCGGTTATTCCGACCTATTGCCCTCACAATGCGGTATATGCCGACGTCTTGCCCTCATTAGTGGTATATACCGAACTTTGCCTCACAATGCGGAAACTAAAATATAAATCAACGTCAACTATTGCACCACACAATGAACGGTATATTCCAACTAAATATTGCCCTCACAATGCGGTATATTCCTATATATTGCCCTCACAATGCGGTATATTCCTACATCTTGCCCTCACAATGCGGTATATTCCTATATATTGCCCTCACAATGCGGTATATTCCTACATCTTGCCCTCACAATGCGGTATATTCCTATATATTGCCCTCATAATGCGGTACATTCCGACCTCTTACCCTCACAATGCGGTATATTCCTACATCTTACCCTCACAATGCGGTACATTCCGACCTCTTACCCTCACAATGCGGTATATTCCGACCTCTTGCTCTCACAATGCGGTATATTCCTACATATTGCCTTCACAAGGCAGTATATTCCAACATCTTGCCCTCACAATGCCGTATATTCCTACATTGTGCCCTCGCAATGCGGTATATTCCTACATCTTGCTCTCACAATGCGGTATTTTCCTACATATTGCCCTCGCAATGCGGTATATTCCTACATCTTGCTCTCACAATGCAGTATATTCCTACATATTGCCCTCGCAATGCGATATATTCCGACCTCTTGCCCTCACAATGCGGTATATTCCTATATATTGCTCTCACAATGCGGTATATTCCTACATCTTGCCCTCACAATGCGGTATATTCCTATATATTGCCCTCATAATGCGGTACATTCCGACCTCTTACCCTCACAATGCGGTATATTCCGACCTCTTGCCCTCACAATGAGGTATATTCCTACATATTGCCTTCACAAGGCGGTATATTTCTACATCTTACCCTCACAATGCGGTATATTCCTACATATTACCCTCACAATGCGGTATATTCCTACATCTTGCCCTCACAATGCGGTATATTCCTACATCTTGCTCTCACAATGCGGTATATTCCTACATATTGCCCTCGCAATGCGCTATATTCCGACCTCTTGCCCTCGCAATGCACTATATTCATACCTATTGCCCTCATTATGTGGTATATACCGACATCTTGCCCTCACAATGCGGTATATTCCTACATATTGCCCTCATAATGCGGTACATTCCGACCTCTTACCCTCACAATGCGGTACATTCCGACCTCTTACCCTCACAATGCGGTATATTCCGACCTCTTTCTCTCACAATGCGGTATATTCCTACATATTGCCTTCACAATGCGGTATTTTCCTACATATTGCCTTCACAAGGCGGTATTTTCCTACATAGTGCCCTCGCAATGCGGAATATTCCTACATCTTGCTCTCACAATGCGGTATTGTCCTACATATTGCCCTCGCATTGCGGTATATTCCTACATCTTGCTCTCACAATGCGGTATATTCCTACATATTGCCCTCGCTATGCGGTATATTCCGACCTCTTGCCCTCACAATGCACTATATTACTACCTATTGCCCTCACAATGCAGTATATTCCGACCTATTGCCCTCACAATGCGGTATTTGCCGACCTCTTGCCCTCATTATGTGGTATATACCGACCTCTTGCACTCACAATGCGGTATATGCCGACATCTTGCCCTCATTATGTGGTATATACCGACCTCTTGCCCTCACAATGCGGTATATTCCGTCCTATTGCCCTCACAATGCGGTATATGCCGACCTCTTGCCCTCATTATGTGGTATATACCGACCTATTGCCCTCACAATGCGGTGTATTCCGACCTATTGCCCTCACAATGCGGTATATGCCGACCTCTTGCCCTCATTATGTGGTATATACCGACCTCTTGCCCTCACAATGCGGTATATTCCTACATCTTACCCTCGCAATGCGGTATATTCCTACAGCTTGCCCTCACAATGCGGTATATTCCTACATCTTGCCTTCACAATGCGGTATATTCCTACATAGTGCCCTCGCAATGCGGTATATTCCTACATCTTGCTATCACAATGCGGTATATTCCTACATATTGCCCTCGCAATGCGGTATATTCCTACATCTTGCTCTCACAATGCGGTATATTCCTACATATTGCCCTCGCAATGCGGTATATTCCGACCTATTGCCCTCACCATGCGGTATATGCCGACCTATTGCCCTCACAATGCGATATATACCGACCTCTTGCCCTCACAATGCGGTATATTTCTATATCTTGCCCTCATAATACGGTATATTCCTACATATTGCTCTCAGAATGCGGTATATTCCTACATATTGCCCTCATAATGCGGTATATTCCTACATCATGCCCTCAGAATGCGGTATATTCCTACATATTGCTCTCACAATGCGGTATATTCCTACATCTTGCCCTCACAATACGGTATATTCCTACATCTTGCCCTCACAATGCGGTATATTCCTACATCTTGCCCTCACAATGCGGTATATTCCTACATATTGCCCTCACATTTCGGTATATTCCTACAGCTTGCTCTCACAATGCGGTATATTCCTACATATTGCCCTCATAATGCGGTCTATTCCTACATCTTGCCCTCACAATGCGGTATATTCCTACATCTTACCCTCACAATGCGGTATATTCCTACATCTTGCCCTCACAATGCGGTATATTCCTATATATTGCCCTCACAATGCGGTATATTCCTATAAATTGCCCTCATAATGCGGTATATTCCTACATCTTGCCCTCACAATGCGGTATATTCCTACATCTTACCCTCACAATGCGGTATATTCCTACATCTTGCCCTCACAATGCGGTATATTCCTATATATTGCCCTCACAATGCGGTATATTCCTATAAATTGCCCTCATAATGCGGTATATTCCTACATCTTGCCCTCACAATGCGGTATATTCCTACATCTTACCCTCACAATGCGGTATATTCCTACATCTTGCCCTCACAATGCGGTATATTCCTATATATTGCCCTCACAATGCGGTATATTCCTATAAATTGCCCTCATAATGCGGTATATTCCTACATCTTGCCCTCACAATGCGGTATATTCCTACATCTTACCCTCACAATGCGGTATATTCCTACATCTTGCCCTCACAATGCGGTATATTCCGACCTATTGCCCTACAAGCGGATATGCCGACCTCTTGCCCTCATTATGTGGTATATACCGACCTCTTGCCCTCACAATGCGGTATATTCCGAACTATTGCCCTCACACTGCGGTATATGCCGACCTCTTGCCCTCATTATGTGGTATATACCGACCTATTGCCCTCACAATGCGGTATATTCCGACCTATTGCCCTCACAATGCGGTATATGCCGACCTCTTGCCCTCATTCTGTGGTATATACCGACCTCTTGCCCTCATAATGCGGTATATTCCTGCATCTTACCCTCGCAATGCGGTATATTCCTACATATTGCCCTCACAATGCGGTATATTCCTACATCTTGCCCTCACAATGCGGTATATTCCTACATATTGCCCTCACAATGCGGTATATTCCGACCTCTTGCCCTCACAATGCGGTATATTCCTACCAATGCCCTCTCAATGCGGTATATTCCTACATATTACCCTCACAATGCGGTATATTCCGACCTCTTCCCTCTCAATGCGGTATATTCCTACATATACCCTCACAATGCGGTATATTCCTACATCTTGCCTTCACAATGTGGTATATTCCTACATACGTGCCCTCGCAATGCGGAATATTCCTAAATCTTGCTATCACAATGCGGTATATTCTTACATATTGCCCTCACAATGCGGTATATTCCTACATCTTGCCTCACATACGGTATATTCCTACATATTTCCCTCGAATGCGGTATATTCCGACATATTGCCCACACAATGCCGTATATGCCGACCTCTTGCCCTCACAATGCGATATATACCTACCTCTTGCCCTCACAATGCGGTATATTCCTACATATTGCCCTCATAATGCGTATATTCCTACATATTGCCCTCATAATACGGTATATTCCTACATATTGCCCTCAGAATGCGGTATATTCCTACATATTGCCCTCAGAATGCGGTATATTCCTACATATTGCCCTCACAATGCGGTATATTCCTACATATTACCCTCACAATGCGGTATATTCCTACATATTGCCCTCACAATGCGGTATATTCCTACATCTTGCCCTCACAATGCGGTATATTCCTACATCTTGCCCTCACAATGCGGTATATTCCTACGCAATGCGGTATATTCCTACATCTTGCCCTCACAATGCGGTATTTTCCTATATCTTGCCCTCCTGCGGTATATTCCTATATATTGCCCTCATAATGCGGTATATTCCTACATCTTGCCCTCACAATGCGGTATATTCCTACATCTACCCTCACAATGCGGTATATTCCTACATCTTGCCCTCACAATGCGGTATATTCCTATATATTGCC
This sequence comes from Archivesica marissinica, assembly GCA_014843695.1. Classification (NCBI taxonomy): domain Eukaryota; kingdom Metazoa; phylum Mollusca; class Bivalvia; order Venerida; family Vesicomyidae; genus Archivesica; species Archivesica marissinica. The sequence goes on from CM026391.1 coordinate 76,227,394, forward strand.
CTCACAATGCGGTATATTCCTATATATTGCCCTCACAATGCGGTTTATTCCTACATATTGCCCTCACAATGCGGTATATTCCTATATATTGCCCTCACAATGCTGTATATTCCTACATCTTGCCTTCACAATGCGGTACATTCCTATATATTGCCCTCATAATGCGGTACATTCCGACCTCTTACCCTAACAATGCGTTATATTCCTACATCTTACCCTCACAATGCACTATATTCCTACCCATTGCCCTCACAATGCGGTATATTCCGACCTATTGCCCTCACAATGCGGTATATGCCGACCTCTTGCCCTCATTATGTGGTATATACCGACCTCTTGCCCTCACAATGCGGTATATTCCGAACTATTGCCCTCACAATGCGGTATATGCCGACCTCTTGCCCTCATTATGTGGTATATACCGACCTCTTGCCCTCACAATGCGGTATATTCCGACCTATTGCCCTCACAATGCGGTATATGCCGACCTCTTGCCCACATTATGTGGTATATACCGACCTATTGCACTCACAATGCGGTATATGCCGACCTCTTGCCCTCACAATGCGGTATATTCCTACATATTGCCCTCATAATGCGGTACATTCCGACATATTACCCTCACAATGCGGTATATTCCGACCTCTTCCCTCACAATGCGGTATATTCCTACATATTACCCTCACAATGCAGTATATTCCTACATCTTGCCCTCACAATGCGGTATATTCCTACATAGTGCCCTCGCAATGCGGTATATTCCTACATCTTGCTATCACAATGCGGTATATTCCTACATATTGACCTCACAATGCGGTATATTCCTACATATTGCCCTCATAATGCGGTACATTCCGACCTCTTACCCTCACAATGCGGTATATTCCTACTTCTTACCCTCAAAATGCGGTACATTCCGACCTCTTACCCTCACAATGCGGTATATTTCGACCTCTTGCCCTCACAATGCGGTATATTCCTACATATTACCCTCACAATGCGGTATATTCCTACATCTTGCCCTCACAATGCGGTATATTCCTACATAGTGCCCTAGCAATGCGGAATATTCCTACATCTTGATATCACAATGCGGTATATTCCTAAATATTGCCCTCGCAATGCGGTATATTCCTACATCTTGCTCTCACAATGCGGTATATTCCTACATATTGCCCTCGCAATGCGGTATATTCCGACCTCTTGCCCTCACAATGCACTATATTCCTATCTATTGCCCTCACAATGCGGTATATTCCGACCTATTGCCCTCACAATGCGGTATATGCCGACCTCTTGCCCTCGCAATGCGATATATACCGACCTCTTGCCCTCACAATGCGGTATATTCCGACCTCTTGCCCTCACAATGCGGTATTTTCCTACATCTTGCCCTAACAATGCGGTATATTCATACATCTTGCCCTGACAACACAATGCGGTATATTCCCACATCTTGCCCTCACAATGCAGTATATTCCTACATAGTGCCCTCGCAATGCGGTATATTCCTACATCTTGCTCTCACAATGCGGTATTTTCCTACATATTGCCCTCGCAATGCGGTATATTCCTACATCTTGTTCTCATAATGCGGTATATTCCTACATATTGCCCTCGCTATGCGGTATATTCCGACCTCTTGCCCTCACAATGCACTATATTACTACCTATTGCTCTCACAATGCGGTATTTTCCTATATATTGCCCTCACAATGCGGTATTTGCCGACCTCTTGCCCTCATTATGTGGTATATACCGACCTCTTGCCCTCACAATGCGGTATATTCCGACCTATTGCCCTCACAATGCGGTATATGCCGACGTCTTGCCCTCATTATGTGGAATATACCGACCTCTTGCCCTCACAATGCGGTATATTCCGACCTATTGCCCTCACAATGCGGTATATGCCGACCTCTTGCCCTCATTCTGTAGTATATACCGACCTCTTGCCCTCATAATGCGGTATTTTCCTACATCTTACCCTCGCAATGCGGTATATTCCAACATATTGCCCTCACAATGTGGTATATGCCGACCTCTTGCCCTCATTCTGTGGTATATACCGACCTCTTGCCCTCATAATGCGGTATATTCCTACATCTTACCCTCGCAATGCGGTATATTCCTACATATTGCCCTCACAATGCGGTATATTCCTACAAATTGCCCTCATAATGCGGTACATTCCGACCTCTTACCCTCACAATGCGGTATATCCCGACCTCTTGCCCTCTCAATGCGGTATATTCCTACATATTACCCTCACAATGCGGTATATTCCTACATCTTGCCTTCACAATGCGGTATATTCCTACATAGTGCCCTCGCAATGCGGAATATTCCTAAATCTTGCTATCACAATGCGGTATATTCCTACATATTGCCCTCGCAATGCGGTATATTCCTACATCTTGCTCTCACAATGCGGTATATTCCTACATATTTCCCTCGCAATGCGGTATATTCCGACATATTGCCCTCACAATGCGGTATATGCCGACCTCTTGCCCTCACAATGCGATATATACCGACCTCTTGCCCTCACAATGCGGTATATTCCTACATATTGCCCTCATAATGCGTATATTTCTACATGTTGCCCTCATAATACGGTATATTCCTACATATTTCCCTCGCTATGCGGTATATTCCGACTTCTTGCCCTCACAATGCACTATATTACTACCTATTGCCCTCACAATGCGGTATATTCCGACCTATTGCCCTCACAATGCGGTATTTTCCGACCTCTTGCCCTCATTATGTGGTATATACCGACCTCTTGCCCTCACAATGCGGTATATTCCGACCTATTGCCCTCACAATGCGGTATATGCCGACGTTTTGCCCTCATTATGTGGTATATACCGACCTCTTGCCCTCACAATGCGGTATATTCCGACCTATTGCCCTCACACTGCGGTATATGCCGACCTCTTGCCCTCATTATGTGGTATATACCGACCTATTGCCCTCACAATGCGGTATATTCCGACCTATTGCCCTCACAATGCGGTATATGCCGACCTCTTGCCCTCATTCTGTGGTATATACCGACCTCTTGCCCTCATAATGCGGTATATTCCTGCATCTTACCCTCGCAATGCGGTATATTCCTACATATTGCCCTCACAATGTGGTATATTCCGGCCTCTTGCCCTCACAATGCGGTATATTCCTACAAATTGCCCTCATAATGCGGTACATTCCGACCTCTTACCCTCACAATGCGGTATAGTCCGACTCTTGCCATCTCAATGCGGTATATTCCTACATATTACCCTCACAATGCGGTATATTCCTACAACTTGCCTTCACAATGCGGTATATTCCTACATAGTGTCCTCGCAATGCGGAATATTCCTAAATCTTGCTATCACAATGCGGTATATTCTTACATATTGCCCTCGCAATGCGGTATATTCCTACATCTTGCTCTCACAATACGGTATATTCCTACATATTTCCCTCGCAATGCGGTATATTCCGACATATTGCCCACACAATGCGGTATATGCCGACCTCTTGCCCTCACAATGCGATATATACCGACCTCTTGCCCTCACAATGCGGTATATTCCTACATATTGCCCTCATAATGCGTATATTTCTACATGTTGCCCTCATAATACGGTATGTTCCTACATATTGCCCTCAGAATGCGGTATATTCCTACATATTGCCCTCATAATGCGGTATATTCCTACATCATACCCTCAGAATGCGGTATATTCCTACATATTGCTCTCACAATGCGGTATATTCCTACATCTTGCCCTCACAATGCGGTATATTCCTACATCTTGCCCTCACAATGCGGTATATTCCTACATCTTGCCCTCACAATGCGGTATATTCCTATATATTGCGCTCACAATGCGGTATATTCCTACATCTTGCCCTCACAATGCGGTATATTCCTATATATTGCCCTCACAATGCGGTATATTCCTATATATTGCCCTCATAATGCGGTATATTCCTACATCTTGCCCTCACAATGCGGTATATTCCTACATCTTACCCTCACAATGCGGTATATTCCTACATCTTGCCCTCACAATGCGGTATATTCCTATATATTGCCCTCACAATGCGGTATATTCCTATATATTGCCCTCACAATTCGGTTTATTCCTACATATTTCCCTCACAATGCGGTATATTCCTATATATTGCCCTCACAATGCTGTATATTCCTACATCTTGCCTTCACAATGCGGTATATTCCAATATATTGCCCTCATAATGCGGTACATTCCGACCTCTTACCCTAACAATGCGTTATATTCCTACATCTTACCCTCACAATGCACTATATTCCTACCCATTGCCCTCACAATGCGGTATATTCCGACCTATTGCCCTCACAATGCGGTATATGCCGACCTCTTGCCCTCATTATGTGGTATATACCGACCTCTTGCCCTCACAATGCGGTATATTCCGAACTATTGCCCTCACACTGCGGTATATGCCGACCTCTTGCCCTCATTATGTGGTATATACCGACCTATTGCCCTCACAATGCGGTATATTCCGACCTATTGCCCTCACAATGCGGTATATGCCGACCTCTTGCCCTCATTCTGTGGTATATACCGACCTCTTGCCCTCATAATGCGGTATATTCCTGCATCTTACCCTCGCAATGCGGTATATTCCTACATATTGCCCTCACAATGTGGTATATTCCGGCCTCTTGCCCTCACAATGCGGTATATTCCTACAAATTGCCCTCATAATGCGGTACATTCCGACCTCTTACCCTCACAATGCGGTATAGTCCGACCTCTTGCCCTCTCAATGCGGTATATTCCTACATATTACCCTCACAATGCGGTATATTCCTACATCTTGCCTTCACAATGTGGTATATTCCTACATAGTGCCCTCGCAATGCGGAATATTCCTAAATCTTGCTATCACAATGCGGTATATTCTTACATATTGCCCTCGCAATGCGGTATATTCCTACATCTTGCTCTCACAATACGGTATATTCCTACATATTTCCCTCGCAATGCGGTATATTCCGACATATTGACCACACAATGCCGTATATGCCGACCTCTTGCCCTCACAATGCGATATATACCGACCTCTTGCCCTCACAATGCGGTATATTCCTACATATTGCCCTCATAATGCGTATATTTCTACATGTTGCCCTCATAATACGGTATGTTCCTACATATTGCCCTCAGAATGCGGTATATTCCTACATATTGCCCTCATAATGCGGTATATTCCTACATCATGCCCTCAGAATGCGGTATATTCCTACATATTTCTCTCACAATGCGGTATATTCCTACATCTTGCCCTCACAATGCGGTATATTCCTACATCTTGCTCTCACAATGCGGTATATTCCTACATCTTGCCCTCACAATGCGGTATATTCCTATATGTTGCCCTCACAATGCGGTATATTCCTACAGCTTGCCCTCACAATGCGGTATTTTCCTATATATTGCCCTCACAATGCGGTATATTCCTATATATTGCCCTCATAATGCGGTATATTCCTACATCTTGCCCTCACAATGCGGTTTATTCCTACATATTGCCCTCACAATGCGGTATATTCCTATATATTGCCCTCACAATGCTGTATATTCCTACATCTTGCCTTCACAATGCGGTACATTCCTATATATTGCCCTCATAATGCGGTACATTCCGACCTCTTACCCTAACAATGCGTTATATTCCTACATCTTACCCTCACAATGCACTATATTCCTACCCATTGCCCTCACAATGCGGTATATTCCGACCTATTCCCTCACAATGCGGTATATGCCGACCTCTTGCCCTCATTATGTGGTATATACCGACCTCTTGCCCTCACAATGCGGTATATTCCGAACTATTGCCCTCACAATGCGGTATATGCCGACCTCTTGCCCTCATTATGTGGTATATACCGACCTCTTGCCCTCACAATGCGGTATATTCCGACCTATTGCCCTCACAATGCGGTATATGCCGACCTCTTGCCCTCATTATGTGGTATATACCGACCTATTGCACTCACAATGCGGTATATTCCGACCTATTGCCCTCACAATGCGGTATATGCCGACCTCTTGCCCTCACAATGCGGTATATTCCTACATATTGCCCTCATAATGAGGTACATTCCGACATCTTACCCTCACAATGCGGTATATTCCGACCTCTTCCCTCACAATGCGGTATATTCCTACATATTACCCTCACAAAGCAGTATATTCCTACATCTTGCCCTCACAATGCGGTATATTCCTACATAGTGCCCTCGCAATGCGGTATATTCCTACATCTTGCTATCACAATGCGGTATATTCCTACATATTGACCTCACAATGCGGTATATTCCTACATATTGCCCTCATAATGCGGTACATTCCGACCTCTTACCCTCACAATGCGGTATATTCCTACTTCTTACCCTCAAAATGCGGTACATTCCGACCTCTTACCCTCACAATGCGGTATATTTCGACCTCTTGCCCTCACAATGCGGTATATTCCTACATATTACCCTCACAATGCGGTATATTCCTACATCTTGCCCTCACAATGCGGTATATTCCTACATAGTGCCCTAGCAATGCGGAATATTCCTGCATCTTGCTATCACAATGCGGTATATTCCTAAATATTGCCCTCGCAATGCGGTATATTCCTACATCTTGCTCTCACAATGCGGTATATTCCTACATATTGCCCTCGCAATGCGGTATATTCCGACCTCTTGCCCTCACAATGCACTATATTCCTATCTATTGCCCTCACAATGCGGTATATTCCGACCTATTGCACTCACAATGCGGTATATGCCGACCTCTTGCCCTCGCAATGCGATATATACCGACCTCTTGCCCTCACAATGCGGTATATTCCGACCTCTTGCCCTCACAATGCGGTATTTTCCTACATAGTGCCCTCACAATGCAGTATATTCCTACATAGTGCCCTCGCAATGCGGTATATTCCTACATCTTGCTCTCACAATGCGGTATTTTCCTACATATTGCCCTCGCAATGCGGTATATTCCTACATCTTGCTCTCATAATGCGGTATATTCCTACATATTGCCCTCGCTATGCGGTATATTCCGACCTCTTGCCCTCACAATGCACTATATTACTACCTATTGCTCTCACAATGCGGTATTTTCCTATATATTGCCCTCACAATGCGGTATTTGCCGACCTCTTGCCCTCATTATGTGGTATATACCGACCTCTTGCCCTCACAATGCGGTATATTCCGACCTATTGCCCTCACAATGCGGTATATGCCGACGTCTTGCCCTCATTATGTGGAATATACCGACCTCTTGCCCTCACAATGCGGTATATTCCGACCTATTGCCCTCACAATGCGGTATATGCCGACCTCTTGCCCTCATTCTGTAGTATATACCTACCTCTTGCCCTCATAATGCGGTATTTTCCTACATCTTACCCTCGCAATGCGGTATATTCCAACATATTGCCCTCACAATGTGGTATATGCCGACCTCTTGCCCTCATTCTGTGGTATATACCGACCTCTTGCCCTCATAATGCGGTATATTCCTACATCTTACCCTCGCAATGCGGTATATTCCTACATATTGCCCTCACAATGCGGTATATTCCTACAAATTGCCCTCATAATGCGGTACATTCCGACCTCTTACCCTCACAATGCGGTATATCCCGACCTCTTGCCCTCTCAATGCGGTATATTCCTACATATTACCCTCACAATGCGGTATATTCCTACATCTTGCCTTCACAATGCGGTATATTCCTACATAGTGCCCTCGCAATGCGGAATATTCCTAAATCTTGCTATCACAATGCGGTATATTCCTACATATTGCCCTCGCAATGCGGTATATTCCTACATCTTGCTCTCACAATGCGGTATATTCCTACATATTTCCCTCGCAATGCGGTATATTCCGACATATTGCCCTCACAATGCGGTATATGCCGACCTCTTGCCCTCACAATGCGATATATACCGACCTCTTGCCCTCACAATGCGGTATATTCCTACATATTGCCCTCATAATGCGTATATTTCTACATGTTGCCCTCATAATACGGTATATTCCTACATATTGCCCTCGCTATGCGGTATATTCCGACTTCTTGCCCTCACAATGCACTATATTACTACCTATTGCCCTCACAATGCGGTATATTCCGACCTATTGCCCTCACAATGCGGTATTTTCCGACCTCTTGCCCTCATTATGTGGTATATACCGACCTCTTGCCCTCACAATGCGGTATAGTCCTACATCATTCCCTCAGAATGCGGTATATTCCTACATATTGCTCTCACAATGCGGTATATTCCTACATCTTGCCCTCACAATGCGGTATATTCCTACATCTTGCCCTCACAATGCGGTATATTCCTACATCTTGCACTCACAATGCGGTATATACCTATATATTGCCCTCACAATGCGGTATATTCCTACAGCTTGCCCTCACAATGCGGTATTTTCCTATATATTGCTCTCACAATGCGGTATATTCCTACATATTGCCCTCATAATGCGGTATATTCCTACATTTTGCCCTCACAATGCGGTATATTCCTACATCTTACCCTCACAATGCGGTATATTCCTACATCTTGCCCTCACAATGCGGTATATTCCTATATATTGCCATCACAATGCGGTATATTCCTATATATTGCCCTCACAATGCGGTATATTCCTACATATTGCCCTCACAATGCGGTATATTCCTATATATTGCCCTCACAATGCTGTATATTCCTACATCTTGCCTTCACAATGTGGTATATTCCTATATATTGCCCTCATAATGCGGTACATTCCGACCTCTTAACCTCACAATGCGGTATATTCCTACATCTTACCCTCACAATGCACTATATTCCTACCCATTGCCCTCACAATGCGGTATATTCCGACCTATTGCCCTCACAATGCGGTATATGCCGACCTCTTTCCCTCATTATGTGGTATATACCGACCTCTTGCCCTCACAATGCGGTATATTCCGACCTATTGCCCTCACAATGCGGTATATGCCGACATCTTGCCCTCATTATGTGGTATATACCGACCTATTGCACTCACAATGCGGCATATTCCGACCTATTGCCCTCACAATGCGGTATATGCCGACCTCTTGCCCTCATTATGTGGTATATACCGACCTCTTGCCCTCACAATGCGGTATATTCCTACATCTTACCCTCGCAATGCGGTATATTCCTACATATTGCCCTCACAATGCGGTATATTCCGACCTCTTGCCCTCACAATGCGGTATATTCCTACATCTTACCCTCACAATGTGGTACATTCCGACCTCTTACCCTCACAATGCGGTATATTCCGACCTCTTGCCCTCACAATGCGGTATATTCCTACATATTACCCTCACAATGCGGTATATTCCTACATCTTGCCCTCAAAATGCGGTATATTCCTACATAGTGCCCTCGCAATGCGGTATATTCCTACATCTTGCTATCACAATGCGGTATATACCTACATATTGCCCTCGCAATGCGGTATATTCCTACATCATGCTCTCACAATGCGGTATATTCCTACATATTGCCAACACAATGCGGTATATTCCTATATATTGCCCTCACAATGCGGTATATTCCTACATCTTGCCCTCATAATGCGGTACATTCCGACCTCTTACCCTCACAATGCGGTATATTCCTACATCTTACCCTCACAATGCGGTACATTCCGACCTCTTACCATCGCAATGCGGTATATTCCGACATCTTGCTCTCACAATGCGGTATATTCCTACATATTGCCTTCACAATGCGGTATTTTCCTACATATTGCTTTCACAAGGCGGTATATTCCTACATAGTGCCCTCGCAATGCGGTATATTCCTATATCTTGCTCTCACAATGTGGTATTTTCCTACATATTGCCCTCGCAATGCGGTATATTCCTACATCTTGCTCTCACAATGCGGTATATTCCTACATATTGCCCTCGCTATGCGGTATATTCCGACATCTTGCCCTCACAATGCACTGTATTCCTACATATTGCCCTCGCAATGCGGTATATTTCTACATCTTGCTCTCACAATGCGGAATATTCCTACATATTGCCCTCGCAATGCGGTATATTCCTACATCTTACGCTCACAATGCGGTATATTCCTACATCTTGCCCTCACAATGCGGTATATTCCTATATATTGCCAACACAATGCGTATATTCCTACATATTGCCTTCACAATGCGGTATATTCATACATATTGCCTCACAATGCGGTATATTCCTACATATTGCCCTCAAAATGCGGTATATTCCTACATATTACCCTCACAATGCGGTATATTCCTACATCTTGCCCTCACAATGCGGTATATTCCTACATAGTGCCCTCGCAATGCGGTATATTCCTACATCTTGCTCTCACAATGCTGTATTTTCCTACATCCTGCCCTCACAATGCGGTATATTCCTATATATTGCCCTCACAATGCGGTATTTTCCTATATATTGCCCTCATAATGCGGTATATTCCTACATCTTGCCCTCACAATGCGGTATATTCCTACATCTTGCCCTCATAATGCGGTATATTCCTATATATTGCCCTCATAATGCGGTACATTCCGACCTCTTACCCTCACAATGCGGTATATTCCTACATCTTACCCTCATAATGCGGTACATTCCGACCTCTTACCATCACAATGCGGTATATTCCGACACCTTGCTCTCACAATGCGGTATATTCCTACATATTTCCCTCACAATGCGGTATATTCCGACCTCTTGCCCTCACAATGCACTATATTCCTCTCTATTGCCCTCACAATGCGGTATATTCCGACCTATTACCCTCACAATGCGGTATTTGCCGACGTCTTGCCCTCACAATGCGATATATACCGACCTCTTGCCCTCATAATGCGGTATATTCCGACAGATTGCCCTCACAATGCGGTATATGCCGACCTCTTGCCCTCATTATGTGGTATATACCGACCTCTTGCCCTCATAATGCGGTATATACCGACCACTTGCCCTCATAATGCGGTATATTCCTACATCTTACCCTCGCAATGCGGTATATTCCTACATAGTGCCCTCGCAATGCGGAATATTCCTACATATTGCTATTACAATGCGGTATATTCCTACATATTGCCCTCGCAATGCGGTATATTACGACCTATTGCCCTCACAATGCGGTATATGCCGACCACTTGCCCTCACAATGCGATATATACCTACCTCTTGCCCTCACAATGCGGTATATTCGTACATCTTGCTCTCACAATGCGGTATATTCCTACATATTTCCCTCGCAATGCGGTATATTACGACCTATTGTCCTCACAATGCGGTATATGCCGACCTCTTGCCCTCACAATGCGATATATACCTACCTCTTGCCCTCACAATGCGGTATATTCCTTCATATTGCCCTCATAATGCGTATATTTCTACATCTTGCCCTCATAATACGGTATATTCCTACATATTGCCCTCAGAATGCGGTATATTCCTACATATTGCCCTCATAATGCGGTATATTCCTACATCATGCCCTCAGAATGCGGTATGTTCCTACATATTGCTCTCACAATGCGGTATATTCCTACATCTTGCCCTCACAATGCGGTATATTCCTACATCTTGCCCTCACAATGCGGTATATTCCTACATCTTGCCCTCGCAATGCGGTATATTCCTACATCTTGCTCTCACAATGCGGTATATTCCTAAATATTGCCCTCGCAATGCGGTATATTACGACCTCTTGCCCTCACAATGCACTATATTCCTATCTATTGCCCTCACAATGCGGTATATTCCGACCTGTTGCCCTCACAATGCGGTATATGCTGACCTCTTGCCCTCACAATGCGATATATACCGACCTCTTGCCCTCACAATGCGGTATATTCCGACCTCTTGCCCTCACAATGCGGTTTATTCCTACATCTTGCCCTCACAATGCGGTATATTCCTACATCTTACCCTGACAACACAATGCGGTATATTCCTACATCTTGCCCTCACAATGCGGTATATTCCTACATCTTGCCATCACAATGCGGTATATTCCAAACATCTTGCTCTCACAACACAATGCGGTATATTCCTACACAGTGCCCTCATAATGCGGTATATTCCTACATATTGCCCTCACAATGCGGTATATTCCTACATATTGCCCTCACAATGCGGTATATTCCTACATATTTCCCTCATAATGCGGTGTATTTCTACATCTTGCCCTCAGAATGCTGTATATTCCTACATATTGCCCTCAGAATGCGGTATATTCCTACATATTGCCCTCACAATGCGGTATATTCCTACATATTGCCCTCATAATGCGGTATATTCCTACATCATGCCCTCAGAATGCGGTATATTCCTACATATTGCTCTCACAATGCGGTATATTCCTACATATTACCCTCACAATGCGGTATATTCCTACCTCTTGCCCTCACAATGCGGTATATTCCTACATATTGCCCTCACAATGCGGTATATTCCTACATCTTGCCCTCACAATGCGGTATATTCCTACATATTGCACTCACAATGCGGTATATTCCTACAGCTTGCCCTCACAATGCGGTATTTTCCTACATCTTGCCCTCACAATGCGGTATATTCCTACATCTTACCCTCACAATGCGGTATATTCCTACATCTTGCCCTCACAATGCGGTATATTCCTACATATTGCCTTCACAATGCGGAATATTCATACATATTGCTCTCACAATGCGGTATATTCCTATATATTGCCCTCACAATGCGGTATATTCCTACATATTACCCTCACAATGCGGTATATTCCTACATCTTGCCCTCACAATGCGGTATATTCCTACATACTGCCCTCGCAATGCGGTATATTCCTACATCTTGCTCTCACAATGCGGTATTTTCCTACATATTGCCCTCGCAATGCGGTATATTCCTACATCTTGCTCTCACAATGCGGTATATTCCTACATATTGCCCTCGCAATGCGGTATATTCCGACCTCTTGCCCTCACAATGCACTATATTCCTACCTATTGCCCTCACAATGCGGTATATTCCGACCTATTGCCCTCACAATGCGGTATTTGCCGACCTCTTGCCCTCATTATGTGGTATATACCGACCTATTACCCTCGCAATGCGGTATATTCCTACATATTGCCCTCATAATGTGGTAGATTCCGACCTCTTACTCTCACAATGCGGTATATTCCTACATCTTGCTCTCACAATGCGGTATATTCCTACATATTGCCTTCGCAAATCGGTATATTCCGACCTCTTGCCCTCACAATGCGATGCATACCGACCTCTAGCCCTCACAATGCGGTATATTCCGACCTCTTGCCCTCACAATGCGGTATATTTCTACATCTTGCCCTGACAACACAATGCGGTATATTCCTACATCTTGCCCTCACAATGCTGTATATTCCTACATCTTGCCATCACAATGCGGTATATTCCTACATCTTGCTCTCACAACACAATGCGGTATATTCCTACATCTTGCCCTCAGAATGCGGTGTATTCCTACATCTTGCCCTCACAATGCGGTATATTCCTACACAGTGCCCTCATAATGCGGTATATTCCTACATATTGCCCTCACAATGCGGTATATTCCTACATATTGCCCTCACAATGCGGTATATCCCTACATATTGCCCTCATAATGCGGTATATTTCTACATCTTGCCCTCAGAATGCGGTATATTCCTACATATTTCCCTCAGAATGAGGTATATTCCTACATATTGCCCTCACAATGCGGTATATTCCTACATATTGCCCTCATAATGCGGTATATTCCTACATCATGCCCTCAGAAAGCGGTATATTCCTACATATTGCTCTCACAATGCGGTATATTCCTACATCTTACCCTCACAATGCGGTATATTCCTACCTCTTGCCCTCACAATGCGGTATATTCCTACATATTACCCTCACAATGCGGTATATTCCTACATCTTGCCCTCACAATGCGGTATTTTCCTACATCTTGCCCTCACAATGCGGTATATTCCTACATCTTACCCTCACAATGCGGTATATTCCTACATCTTGCCCTCACAATGCGGTATATTCCTACATCTTGCCCTCACAATGCGGTATATTCCTACATATTGCCCTCACAATGCGATATATTACTACAGCTTACCCTCACAATGCGGTATATTCCTACCTCTTGCCCTCACAATGCGGTATATTCCTACATTTTGCCCTCACAATGCGGTATATTCCTACATCTTGCCCTCACAATGCGGTATATTCCTACATATTGCCCTCACAATGCGGTATATTACTACAGCTTGCCCTCACAATGCGGTATTTTCCTACATCTTGCCCTCGCAATGCGGTATATTCCTACATCTTACCCTCACAATGCGGTATATTCCTACATCTTGCCCTCACAATGCGGTATATTCCTATATATTGCCCTCACAATGCGGTATATTCCTACATATTGCCTTCACAATGCGGTACATTCATACATATTGCCCTCACAATGCGGTATATTCCTACATATTGCCTTCACAATGCGGTACATTCATACATATTGCCCTCACAATGCGGTATATTCCTACATATTGCCCTCACAATGCGGTATATTCCTACATATTACCCTCACAATGCGGTATATTCCTACATCTTGCCCTCACAATGCGGTATATTCCTACATAGTGCCCTCGCAATGCGGTATATTCCTACATCTTGCTCTCACAATGCGGTATTTTCCTACATATTGCCCTCACAATGCTGTATATTCCTACATCTTACCCTCACAATGCGGTATATTCCTACATCTTGCCCTCACAATGCGGTATATTCCTATATATTGCCCTCACAATGCGGTATATTCCTATATATTGCCTTCACATTGCGGAATATTCCTACATATAGCCCTCACAATGCGGTATATTCCTACATATTACCCTCACAATGCGGTATATTCCAACATCTTGCCCTCACAATGCCGTATATTCCTACATAGTGCCCTCACAATGCGGTATATTCCTACATCTTGCTCTCACAATGCGGTATTTTCCTACATATTGCCCTCGCAATGCGGTATATTCCTACATCTTGCTCTCACAATGCGGTATATTCCTACATATTGCCCTCGCAATGCGGTATATTCCGACCGCTTGCCCTCACAATGCACTATATTCCTACCTATTGCCCTCACAATGCGGTATATTCCGACCTATTGCCCTCACAATGCGGTATATGCCGACCTCTTGCACTCATTATGTGGTATATACCGACCTCTTACCCTCGTAATGCGGTATATTCCTACATATTGCCCTCACAATGCGGTATATTCCGACCTCTTTCCCTCACAATGCGGTATATTCCTACATATTGCCCTCATAATGCGGTAGATTCCGACCTCTTACCCTCACAATGCGGTATATTCCTACATCTTACCCTCACAATGTGGTACATTCCGACCTCATACCCTCACAATGCGGTATATTCCTACATATTACCCTCACAATGCGGTAGATTCCTACATCTTGCCCTCACAATGCGGTATATTCCTACATAGTGCCCTCGCAATGCGGTATATTCCTACATCTTGCTATCACAATGCGGTATATTCCTACATATTGCCCTCGCAATGCGGTATATTCCTACATATTGCCCTCGCAATGCGGTATATTCCGACCTCTTGCCCTCACAATGCGATGTATACCGACCTCTAGCCCTCACAATGCGGTATATTCCGACCTCTTGCCCTCACAATGCGGTATATTTCTACATCTTGCCCTCACAATGCGGTATATTCCTACATCTTGCCCTGACAACACAATGCGGTATATTCCTACATCTTGCCCTCACAATGCGGTATATTCCTACATCTTGCTATCACAATGTGGTATATTCCTGGATCTTGCTCTCACAACACAATGCGGTATATTCCTACATCTTGCCCTCAGAATGCGGTGTATTCCTACATATTGCCCTCACAATGCGGTATATTCCTACATATTGCCCTCATAATGCGGTATATTTCTACATATTGCCCTCAGAATGCGGTATATTCCTACATATTGCCCTCACAATGCTGTATATTCCTACATATTGCCCTCATAATGCGGTATATTCCTACATCATGCCCTCAGAATGCTGTATATTCCTACATATTGCCCTCATAATGCGGTATATTCCTACATCATGCCCTCAGAATGCGGTATATTCCTACATATTGCCCTCACAATGCTGTATATTCCTACATGTTGCCCTCATAATGCGGTATATTCCTACATCATGCCCTCACAATGCGGTATATTCCTACATATTTCCCTCACAATGCGGTATATTCCTACAAATTGCCCTCACAATGCGGTATATTCCTACATCTTGCCCTCACAATGCGGTATATTCCTACATCTTGCCCTCACAATGCGGTATATTCCTACATCTTGCCCTCACAATGCGGTATATTCCTACATCTTGCCCTCACAATGCGGTATATTCCTACATATTGCCCTCACAATGCGGTATATTCCTACAGCTTGCCCTCACAATGCGGTATTTTCCTATATAATGCCCTCACAATGCGGTATATTCCTACATATTGCCCTCATAATGCGGTATATTCCTACATCTTGCCCTGACAATGCGGTATATTCCTACATCTTACCCTCACAATGCGGTATATTCCTACATCTTGCCCTCACAATGCGGTATATTCCTATATATTGCCCTCACAATGCGGTATATTCCTACATATTGCCTTAACAATGCGGTATATTCCTACATATTGCCCTCACAATGCGGTATATTCCTACATATTGCCCTTACAATGCGGTATATTGCTACATATTGCCCTCACAATGCGGTATATTCCTACACCTTGCCCACACAATGCGGTATATTCCTACATCTTGTCCTCACAATGCGGTATATTCCTACATCTTGCCCTCTCAATGCGGTATATTCCTACACCTTGCCCTCACAATGCGGTATATTCCTACACCTTGCCCTCAAAATGAGGTATATTCCTACATCTTGCCCTCACAATGAGGTATATTCCTACACCTTGCCCTCACAATGCGGTATATTCCTACACCTTGCCCACACAATGCGGTATATTCCTACATCTTGCCCTCACAATGCGGTATATTCCTACACCTTGCCCACACAATGCGGTATATTCCTACACCTTGCCCACACAATGCGGTATATTCCTACACCTTGCCCTCACAATGTGGTATATTCCTACACCTTGCCCACACAATGCGGTATATTCCTACACCTTGCCCACACAATGCGATATATTCCTACACCTTGCCCTCACAATGCGGTATATTCCAACATATTACCCTCACAATGCGGTATATTCCTACATCTTGCCCTCACAATGCGGTATATTCCTACATATTGCTCTCACAATGCGGTATATTCCTACATATTGCCCTCACAATGCGGTATATTCCTACATATTACCCTCACAATGCGGTATATTCCTACATCTTGCCCTCACAATGCGGTATATTCCTACATAGTGCCCTCGCAATGCGGTATATTCCTACATCTTGCTCTCACAATGCGGTATTTTCCTACATATTGCCCTCGCAATGCGGTATATTCCTACATCTTGCTCTCACAATGCGGTATATTCCTACATATTGCCCTCGCAATGCGGTATATTCCGACCTCTTGCCCTCACAATGCACAATATTCCTACCTATTGCCCTCACAATGCGGTATATTCCGACCTATTGCCCTCACAATGCGGAATATGCCGACATCTTGCCCTCATTATGTGGTATATACCGACCTCTTACCCTCGCAATGCGGTATATTCCTACATATTGCCCTCACAATGCGATATATTCCGACCTCTCTCCCTCACAATGCGGTATATTCCTACATATTGCCCTCATAATGCGGTAGATTCCGACCTCTTACCCTCACAATGCGGTATATTCCTACATCTTACCCTCACAATGCGGTACATTCCGACCTCTTACCCTCACATTGCGGTATATTCCGACCTTTTGCCCTCACAATGCGGTATATTACTACATATTACCCTCAGAATGCGGTATATTCCTACATCTTGCCCTCACAATGCGGTATATTCCTACATAGTGCCCTCGCAATGCGGTATATTCCTACATCTTGCTATCACAATGCGGTATATTCCTACATATTGCCCTCGCAATGCGGTATATTCCTACATCTTGCTCTCACAATGCGGTATATTCCTACATATTGCCCCCGCAATGCGGTATATTCCGACCTCTTGCCCTCACAATGCGATGTATATCGACCTATAGCCCTCACAATGCGGTATATTCCGACCTCTTGCCCTCACAATGCGGTATATTTCTACATCTTGCCCTCACAATGCGGTATATTCCTACATCTTGCCCTGACAACACAATGCGGTATATTCCTACATCTTGAGCTCACAATGCGGTATATTCCTACATCTTGCCATCACAATGCGGTATATTCCTACATCTTGCTCTCACAACACAATGCGGTATATTCCTACATCTTGCCCTCAGAATGCGGTGTATTCCTACATCTTGCCCTCACAATGCGATATATTCCTACACAGTGCCCTCATAATGCGGTATATTCCTGCATATTGCCCTCACAATGCGGTATATTCCTACATATTGCCCTCACAATGCGGTATATTCCTACATATTGCCCTCATAATGCGGTATATTTCTACATCTTGCCCTCAGAATGCGGTATATTCCTACATATTGCCCTCAGAATGCGGTATATTCCTACATATTGCCCTCATAATGCGGTATATTCCTACATCATGCCCTCAGAATGCGGTATATTCCTACATATTGCTCTCACATTGCAGTATATTCCTACATCTTACCCTCACAATGCGGTATATCCTACATCTTGCCCTCACAATGCGGTATATTCCTACATATTGCCCTCACAATGCGGTATATTCCTACAGCTTGCCCTCATAATGCGGTATTTTCCTATATATTGCCCTCATAATGCGGTATATTCCTACATCTTGCCCTGACAATGCGGTATATTCCTACATCTTACCCTCACAATGCGGTATATTCCTACATCTTGCCCTCACAATGCGGTATATTCCTATTTATTGCCCTCACAATGCGGTATATTCCTACATATTGCCTTAACAATGCGGTATATATTCCTATATATTGCCCTCACAATGCGGTATATTCTTACATATTTCCCTCACAATGCGGTATATTGCTACATATTGCCCTCACAATGCGGTATATTCCTACACCTTGCCCACACAATGCGGTATATTCCTACATCTTGTCCTCACAATGCGGTATATTCCTACATCTTGCCCTCACAATGCGGTATATTCCTACACCTTGCCCACACAATGCGGTATATTCCTACATCTTGCCCTCACAATGCGGTATATTCCTACACCTTGCCCTCACAATGCGGTATATTCTTACACCTTGCCCACACAATGCGGTATATTCCTACATCTTGTCCTCACAATGCGGTATATTCCTACATCTGCCCACACAATGCGGTATATTCCTACACCTTGCCCACACAATGCGGTATATTCCTACATCTTGTCCTCACAATGCGGTATATTCCTACATCTTGCCCTCACAATGCGGTATATTCCTACACCTTGCCCTCACAATGCGGTATATTCCTACATCTTGCCCTCACAATGCGGTATATTCCTACACCTTGCCCTCACAATGCGGTATATTCCTACACCTTGCCCACACAATGCGGTATATTCCTACATCTTGTCCTCACAATGCGGTATATTCCTACATCTTGCCCTCACAATGCGGTATATTCCTACACATTGCCCTCACAATGCGGTATATTCCTACATCTTGCCCTCACAATGCGGTATATTCCTACATAGTGCCCTCGCAATGCGGTATATTCCTACATCTTGCCCTCACAATGCGGTATATTCCTACATCTTGCCCTCACAATGCGGTATATTCCTACACCTTGCCCTCACAATGCGGTATATTCCTACATATTACCCTCACAATGCGGTATATTCCTACATCTTGCCCTCACAATGCGGTATATTCCTACATAGTGCCCTCGCAATGCGGTATATTCCTACATATTGCCCTCACAATGCGGTATATTCCTACATCTTGCTCTCACAATGCGGTATATTCCTACATATTGCCCTCGCAATGCGGTATATTCCGACCTCTTGCCCTCACAATGCGGTATATACCGACCTCTTGCCCTCACAATGCGGTATATTCCGACCTCTTGCCCTCACAATGCGGTATATTCCTACATCTTGCCCTCAGAATGCGGTATATTCCTACACCTTGCCCTCACAATGCGGTATATTCCTACACCTTGCCCACACAATGCGGTATATTCCTACATCTTGTCCTCACAATGCGGTATATTCCTACATCTTGCCCTCACAATGCGGTATATTCCTACACCTTGCCCACACAATGCGGTATATTCCTACACCTTGCCCACACAATGCGGTATATTCCTACACCTTGCCCTCTCAATGCGGTATATTCCTACACCTTGCCCACACAATGCGGTATATTCCTACACCTTGCCCTCACAATGCAGTATATTCCTACACCTTGCCCTCACAATGCGGTATATTCCTACATATTACCCTCACAATGCGGTATATTCCTACATCTTGCCCTCACAATGCGGTATATTCCTACATAGTGCCCTCGCAATGCGGTATATTCCTACATATTGCCCTCGCAATGCGGTATATTCCTACATCTTGCTCTCACAATGCGGTATATTCCTACATATTGCCCTCGCAATGCGGTATATTCAGACCTCTTGCCCTCACAATGCGATATATACCGACCTCGTGCCCTCACAATGCGGTATTTTCCGACCTCTTGCCCTCACAATGCGGTATATTCCTACATCTTGCCCTCAGAATGCGGTATATTCCTACACCTTGCCCTCACAATGCGGTATATTCTTACACCTTGCCCCACAATGCGGTATATTCCTACATCTTGTCCTCACAATGCGGTATATTCCTACATCTTGCCCTCACAATGCGGTATATTCCTACACCTTGCCCACACAATGCGGTATATTCCTACACCTTGCCCACACAATGCGGTATATTCCTACACCTTGCCCTCACAATGCGGTATATTCCTACACCTTGCCCACACAATGCGGTATATTCCTACACCTTGCCCTCACAATGCGGTATATTCCTACACCTTGCCCTCACAATGCGGTATATTCCTACATATTACCCTCACAATGCGGTGTATTCCTACATCTTGCCCTCACAATGCGATATATACCGAACTCTTGCCCTCACAATGCGGTATATTCCTACACCTTGCCCTCACAATGCGATATATACCGAACTCTTGCCCTCACAATGCGGTATATTCCGACCTCTTGCCCTCACAATGCGGTATATTCCTACATCTTGCCCTCAGAATGCGGTATATTCCTACATCTTGCCCTGACAACACAATGCGGTATATTCCTACATCTTGCTCTCACAATGCCGTATATTCCTACATCTTGCCATCACATTGCGGTATGTTCCTACATCTTGCTCTCACAACACAATGCGGTATATTCCTACATCTTGCCCTCACAATGCGGTGTATTCCTACATCTTGCCCTCACAATGCGGTATATTCCTACCCAGTGCCCTCGTAATGCGGTATATTCCTACATATTTCCCTCACAATGCGGTATATTCCTACATATTGCTCTCACAATGCGGTATATTCCTACATATTGCCCTCATAATGCGGTATATTTCTACATCTTGCCCTCAGAATGCGGTATATTCCTACATATTGCCCTCAGAATGCGGTATATTCCTACATATTGCCCTCACAATGCGGTATATTCCTACATATTGCCCTCATAATGCGGTATATTCCTACATCGTGCCCTCAGAATGCGGTATATTCCTACATATTGCTCTCACAATGCGGTATATTCCTACATCTTACCCTCACAATGCGGTATATTCCTACATCTTGCCCTCACAATGCGGTGTATTCCTACATCTTGCCCTCACAATGCGGTATATTCCTACATCTTGCCCTCACAATGCGGTATATTCCTACATCTTGCCCTCACAATGCGGTATATTCCTATATATTGCGCTCACAATGCGGTATATTCCTACATATTGCCTTAACAATGCGGTATATTCCTACATATTGCCCTCACAATGCGGTATATTCCTATATATTGCCCTCACAATGCGGTATATTCCTACATATTGCCCTCACAATGCGGTATATTCCTACACCTTGCCCACACAATGCGGTATATTCCTACATCTTGTCCTCACAATGCGGTATATTCCTACATCTTGCCCTCACAATGCGGTATATTCCTACACCTTGCCCTCACAATGTGGTATATTCCTACATATTACCCTCACAATGCCGTATATTCCTACATCTTGCCCTCACAATGCGGTATATTCCTACATAGTGCCCTCGCAATGCGGTATATTCCTACATATTGCCCTCGCAATGCGGTATATTCCTACATCTTGCTCTCACAATGCGGTATATTCCTACATATTGCCCTCGCAATGCGGTATATTCCGACCTCTTGCCCTCACAATGCGATATATACCGACCTCTTGCCCTCACAATGCGGTATATTCCGACCTCTTGCCCTCACAATGCGGTATATTCCTACATCTTGCCCTCAGAATGCGGTATATTCCTACACCTTGCCCTCACAATGCGGTATATTCTTACACCTTGCCCACACAATGCGGTATATTCCTACATCTTGTCCTCACAATGCGGTATATTCCTACATCTTGCCCTCACAATGCGGTATATTCCTACACCTTGCCCACACAATGCGGTATATTCCTACACCTTGCCCACACAATGCGGTATATTCCTACACCTTGCCCTCTCAATGCGGTATATTCCTACACCTTGCCCACACAATGCGGTATATTCCTACACCTTGCCCTCACAATGCGGTATATTCCTACACCTTGCCCTCACAATGCGGTATATTCCTACATATTACCCTCACAATGCGGTATATTCCTACATCTTGCCCTCACAATGCGGTATATTCCTACATAGTGCCCTCGCAATGCGGTATATTCCTACATATTGCCCTCGCAATGCGGTATATTCCTACATCTTGCTCTCACAATGCGGTATATTCCTACATATTGCCCTCGCAATGCGGTATATTCCGACCTCTTGCCCTCACAATGCGATATATACCGACCTCGTGCCCTCACAATGCGGTATTTTCCGACCTCTTGCCCTCACAATGCGGTATATTCCTACATCTTGCCCTCAGAATGCGGTATATTCCTACACCTTGCCCTCACAATGCGGTATATTCTTACACCTTGCCCACACAATGCGGTATATTCCTACATCTTGTCCTCACAATGCGGTATATTCCTACATCTTGCCCTCACAATGCGGTATATTCCTACACCTTGCCCACACAATGCGGTATATTCCTACACCTTGCCCTCACAATGCGGTATATTCCTACATCTTGCCCTCACAATGCGGTATATTCCTACACCTTGCCCTCACAATGCGGTATATTCCTACACATTGCCCACACAATGCGGTATATTCCTACATCTTGTCCTCACAATGCGGTATATTCCTACATCTTGCCCTCACAATGCGGTATATTCCTACACCTTGCCCACACAATGCGGTATATTCCTACACCTTGCCCTCACAATGCGGTATATTCCTACATCTTGCCCTCACAATGCGGTATATTCCTACACCTTGCCCTCACAATGCGGTATATTCCTACACATTGCCCTCACAATGCGGTATATTCCTACATCTTGCCCTCACAATGCGGTATATTCCTACATCTTGCCCTCACAATGCGGTATATTCCTACACCTTGCCCCACAATGCGGTATATTCCTACACCTTGCCCACACAATGCGGTATATTCCTACACCTTGCCCTCACAATGCGGTATATTCCTACACCTTGCCCACACAGTGCGGTATATTCCTACACCTTGCCCACACAATGCAGTATATTCCTATACCTTGCCCACACAATGCGGTATATTCCTACACCTTGCCCACACAATGCGGTATATTCCTACACCTTGCCCACACAATGCGGTATATTCCTACACCTTGCCCTCACAATGCGGTATATTCCTACCCCTTGCCCACACAATGCGGTATATTCCTACACCTTGCCCACACAATGCGGTATATTCCTACACCTTGCCCTCACAATGCGGTATATTCCTACACCTTGCCCACACAATGCGGTATATTCCTACACCTTGCCCTCACAATGCGGTATATTCCTACACCTTGCCCTCACAATGCGGTATATTCCTACACCTTGCCCACACAATGCGGTATATTCCTACACCTTGCCCTCACAATGCGGTATATTCCTACACCTTGCCCACACAGTGCGGTATATTCCTACACCTTGCCCACACAATGCGGTATATTCCTATACCTTGCCCACACAATGCGGTATATTCCTACACCTTGCCCACACAATGCGGTATATTCCTACACCTTGCCCTCACAATGCGGTATATTCCTACATCCTGCTCTCACAATGCGTTATATGCCTACTTGTTATTAGTCTGTGTTGTCATTATTCATGTTTGCTATGTTTTGTATGTTGCATCATACTACGGGTAAATCTACGTACTTCAACATTCAATCCCCATCTGTCACTATCTTGATTAATGAACAAGCACCAGATATGCCACCATGCCTACCATATTTAAGTAATACAATTGTTCATAAATTCCAGCAATCCTACATGTTACCCAAGACTGAATTCGATGTTCAAGCCAGCATTATCCCGACGGGAGATTATCATATCGTCGGCAACTCCACATACAACGGAATGGAAGTTGGCTGTCTCGATATTGTGCTTACAATGGAATAGACATTCTCACAGCAGCCAAGATAACTCTAGTTCCTTCTCTACAGTCTAAATCGAAATGACTATTCAACTCTTATTTCATAAAACACATATCAACACATCCCAAATCAAGATGCAATAGAGTCAAATTTGTGTTTATGCTATGTCCAATAGTACTAAGAGATAGCAGTACATGTTCTATTCATATTCCCGGGGGCGCATCAAGGATTTAGCAATTGGGGTGTTTGAGTTGACAAACGCAGGAACACTGTTGTCAATTATTGAAATAGATTGCATGTTTTCCCGTAAAAATAACTCTGAGAGCAATGCCTTTGGTGTACAGTCAAACTTTGTCGAGAGACAACTTGTATTGAGAGACAACTTGTATTAAGAGACCAGTTGTAGTGAGAGACCACTTCTATTAAGAGACCAGTTGTATCAAGAGGCAGGAACATATTTGTTATTTATTTCAATAGGGGGCATGTTTTCCTGGAAAAATAAATCTGACAGCAATGTATTTTGTGTACAGTTAAACTTGGTCGTAAGACCACGTCTATTCAGATACCACTTGTTCACTTCCCGTTTGTTTTTGGAGGTTTTGTTTTGTTTGGTGGGGGTATTTAAGTTTATTTAACGTCGCTACCGTTTGTCCATTTTAGCGACAGGTAGTTTACCTAACAGCACCTTTCCTGGACAGGCTCCAGCGGTTAACCAGTATTGGTGCACCAACCTCAGTAAGACACTGCCAACTGCTTAATATAAAGAGACACAGGCTCTATCCCGTGACCATCATGCAGTGATGATAGGTTACAATGGTAGTCAGCAACCTTAGCCACTCGACCACGAAACGGACAGGTAATATGTGTTTTACATTTATTTATCGTCGCTACCAGTTGCCGCCAATATGAGCGACGCCTCCTGAAGAGATTAGTCATTTTAGATATTTGGAGGATAGTGCAATGATACAGACAGAAACCCATTCCAGAATCTCCTTGTTCTTTTACTTGCACGGTGTAAGGTACCGACACCAGACCTCTGTTTAAAGTTCCAACTGAATGACTGTTAATTTCCTTACAACTATATCTAATGTGTTGCCAAAGCCCTTTGGGGAACAAACAACTTCTCATTAACCAGTAGTCATTGGCACCCTTGCAACAACCTCTACCAACGTTGTTCCAATGGGTTGAAACAATTAATTTAAACTTTTATTTAGTTTACAACGATTGCGAAGCAAATTCTAACACATTATATTAATCACTCTCGTTGGCGCGTATGGAAGCGTAAATGTGGTCACCGGAGAAAACCGACCTGTCCAATATGGCGACAACCGTACCATCTCGCATACTTCCAGGTCCGAGGATCGAACCCAGATTGCATTGGTGAGAAGCGAGCGCGCTAATCGGACAGCCATCACACACTAAATTGACTTAAAGGTGCATCGTTTAAGCAATTTCAGTTCTGTTTCAGTGTATTCCATATAATTGTTATATCCTGTTGTCACGCACGCACGCATGCTGCCAAAACCATAAACCCTGTTCCTACGTTCCCACCAGGCCTAAAGTTCAATTCAATTCAACAATTGCGCATTGATATTTATATCCACGGTTAGTCCTATGACGTCACGAAAGCTTAATCCCGTTTTTGTACGTTATTTCGCATGAAGGTAGGATAAACATGTTTACAATACTGTTCAGTATAAACTTTATTTATTTTGCAACAATTGCTAAACAACCTATATTAATCAATCTCGTTGGCGTGGATGAGCTTTCAATTTAGAAGAGTTATACATACATATATGTGTTAGTGTTAAGCAGCCAACGTGTATTAAGCAGCCATTTTCCAGATTCCCAATATGTTTCATTATACATTTGACCTCTATTAAGTAGCCACTTGTGCTAAACAGCCACGTTCTGCGATTCCTTAACTGGCTGCTTAAGACAGGTTTGACTGTATATGATTTTAGTTGTAGAAGTATTGAGAATCATACATTGTGTAGACACCACCGATGAACATTTATCAAATCAGTAGAACAAGAAGTATTGATTTACACTTTATTTATTTTACAATGAAGCAAGTTTTAACAACTTATATTAATCACTCTCGTTGGCGCGGATGAAAGCGTAAATGTGGTCATTCGTGTCGGATGAAACCGGAGTACCCGGAGAAAACCCACCTGTCCGATCTGGCGACAACCGTACCATCTCACAATCGGACATTCCGAAAAAGTATTAAGAGTGTCAAGAGATTGGTTTAGTTTAATCATAATATTTTTTTTTTCAACTGTATTTATTTTACAACGATTGCCAAGCAAGTTTTAACAACTTATATTAATCACCTCGTTGACTCGGATGAAAGCGTATATGTGGGAGGAAACCGGAGTACCCGGAGAAAACCCACCTGTCCGATCTGGTGACCATCGCACATACTTCCCTGTCCGAGGATCGAACCCGGGTCGCATTGGTTAGCAGCAAGAGCGCTAATCATATTATCATATTTTATTGCTCGATTCGTTTTACATATACATGTGAATACAAAACATGACACATTAAAAAAAAGGCAAACGGGTCGGGTCACAAGTTCTAGCAACATTAGTTACGGCCCTTCCCGACAACCTAGTAACTGAAAAGGATAGAGACCAGTGATCTCAAACATATATAAATATAGAAACATAACGATTTTATTTTTACACAAAATAAAACAAATTCTGAAAAAATGTACATGTTGTATAGAACTTTATGAAAATAAAATAACAAAGACTAAGAAAATATTGTGAGAGAAAGAATGAGAAAGTATGAGAAAGAAAGAGATGGGGTCGTGATGGGGAGAGAAAGAAGAGGGAGATTGGTCGGAGGCGGATATAGTTGTATCGTCAGCAAATGTATGTGCTGTTCATATTATCAGAATCTCAATACGGCCCAATTAATGGTATCGATGTTAAAGTATATTTATATGACTGACCAGGCAAAATATATCAACGCCTGTTCCCTTGCCATTGCGGAGTATGACAAGCCTTGAAAGCTGATGATCGAGTTGACTATGGTACGATTTGTATGGTACGTGCATACATGTATATACTTATGCCAAGAGTTGCATGTGAGGTATTATGCAGTCGGCTACGTATGTAATCACCCGCCACACTGTTAATAGAGGTGGACCAGTTAGTAACACACGTGTTGTCATGCATAGGTAGCCTGGGTGCCAGTATGTTGATGTTTAGCTTCTGGCAAAATGACAGTTGATATGATCAGAAACTCAATACAGCACAATTAATAGTCTATATATGAATATATTTATTTGACTGACCAGGCCAAATATATCGACACCTGTTCCCAGGCTAATGATATTATATAGATATTATCTAAGTAACATCAGCAAAGAACTCCGTGACATAACAAAACCAGTTGATAGGTATTATATGACCGCGTCAGCTTGTATGTGAGTGTATATCTCGGATAATTCAGCTATTATATACAGTCTACACCCGTTATGCCGGACCGAACAAAATACATCGACATAGCAGAAGTTATACTAAACGAAATTCAATATAAACGGAGCCAGTTATATGTACAATGATAGTGACACTGTATGAAAACGGGACTTTGATCCGACGTAGATAACGCACACCTACATTATATACTAGAGGACATAGAAAACGCACACCTACATTATATACTAGATGACATAGAAAACGCACACCTACATTATATACTAGAGGACATAGAAAACGCACACCTACATTATATACTAGAGGACATAGAAAACGCACACCTACATTATATGATTATTATTACATTAAAACGAAATACGAACGATTCCATCAAAGATATATCACAACTAAAAATATTCCAATATGTTTAAAACTATATATTTATGTTTTTCATGAATGATGTGTGGATGATGTCAACGAATATAGAATATTCGCTCGAATATCCGAATACTATTCAAGTATTCGAATATTCGGGGGAAATAATATATTTGCAAAAATGAAATAAACTGACATAAATCAGATATTTTATTTTCTTTTGTATTGGATGGGGTTTTTTTTCGAAATTATTGTAAAATAAATAAAGTTTAAATCCAGAGTCTTATCTCGTTCTTTTACGTGTACAGTGCAAAGCACCGACACGAGACTTTGGTTTAATATCCAAATTGGAAGAATGTTAATAATAAAAGAGAAATATTGAAACTCGAACATGCGATCCCTGGATTCACATTCGCATGTTCGATTCCCGGTCTGACCATAATAAAATTAGCAGTCTTTCAGATGGGACTCTAAGCCGAGGTATCGTGTCGGTGTTTTACACCGTGCACGTAAAAGAACCAGATGAGACTCTGGAATGGGTCTATGTCTCTATCATTGCACTATTCTCCACAAATCTAAAATGACTAAAATCTTCAGGAGGCGTCGCTCATATGGGCAACCGGTAGCGACGATAAATAAACGTAAAACACACACTAAACGATATTAGCCTCCTATATGAACTACATGGCGATCGAAATAGAGTACTTCATTATTTACCTACGTCCTGGTTTTACTAGCGGACATTTACTACGAAAAAAGAGTGGCTCAGTTTTAACGAACGACAGTGTACTTACGCGTAATGTATAAAAGGCGTGCTATACAATTTGATTTCCACATTGTCGCGAGTATTTGAACGTGATTGAATCTCGACAGATTAAACATGTTTGCTTATATAACTGTGTGTTTGGTTTGTGTCACAATACCTTGTTATTTTGCTGCAGGACGGTCAGGTAAGTCACATAATAGCTAGAATTTAAATTTAATCTATCAGAAACATATAATTTATTTATCTCAGTTGGATGTCAAAAATCGCACATAGGCCGTACTGCAAACTACATTGATGTCGCATTACACTAGTCGCACTACACTCAAGTCGCACTACACTCAAGTCGCATTACAATAGTCGCATTACACTCAAGTCGCATTACACTAGTCACATTACACTAGTCGCAGTACACTAGTCGCATTACACAAGTCGCATTACACTAGTCGCATTATACTCAAGTCGCATTACACTAGACGCATTGCACTAGTCGCATTACACTAGTCGCATTACACAAGTCGCATTACACTAGTCGCATTACACTAGTCGCATTACACTAGTCGCACTACACAAGTCACATTACACAAGTCGCATTACACAAGTCGCATTACACTAGTCGCATTACACACGTCGCATTACACAAGTCACATTACACAAGTCGCATTATACTAGACACATTACACTACTTCGGAGAAACTAGCAATATTGTGAGTTTGACGTCACGTCGTTTTGCATGCGGTAATATTAATAATAAACAATAATAATAAAGTCTTTATTTAACGAGAGAACTCATTTGAACAGCGTCCCATCTGAAAGACTGTTCATTGTATTAGGGTCAGATGGGGAATAGAACCTGCGATACCTGGATTACCAGTCCAGCATGGGTTTTAATGGTGTCCATATATAGTTCATAGTTACAAATTAACATAAGTCCAGTAGCAGATTTAACATGGCTAGCATTATGCCACTAAATGATACATTGTATTAACAGTAGCTGCGTTATGCTACTAAAGGTATTTAAATTAAAGAAACAATACATTCTAAATAATGTCAACTATTACAACTCTTCTAAGACATGTTATAGATAATAATATCAGATAACATCTGCTTAAGAAAATGCATTAGTGATGTCCTTTATATAACATATAATGTAAAAGTCACCATTATACAAAGAAACTAAATGATTGAAATTATAGGAATGAAATAAAACAATGATTATGTAACTAAAGAATTTTATTGAAATTCTGACCGTTACATATATATATGTACTGTACATTATGAATGAATAAATATGTTTAAACCAAGTATTCGCTGGTTCCTTTAGTGTCCAGCTTAGGCACCGACACGAGACCTCGTCCGAAAGACTATTAATATTATTAGGGTCAGACGTGGATCAAGCCTACACTATCTAACCAGGATCCTTTGATTGATTATATAACTTACCAGTTGGTCATGGTACCCAGTTTATCCTGTGTTATTCTATGAATGCATTGGACGCTTGCTTAGGATCGCTGTCCTGGTGAAAATTGGGTGTTGTAGGCAATACATACTAATATCAATGTTGTATTGCATTCATACGTACAGTGGGCCTTCGCATTTACATTACATATTTGTAAAAGCGACATGTCCAGTCTAAGCAACGTGGAGGACACCCATATGTAGCCATACTCATAAACGCACATTCCAATATATATATATATATATATATACATTCCGATACATTCCGATACATTCCGATACATTCATTAATACATTATGATACACACATATATATATATATTCCGATACATATTTGTAAATGTTAATCCTGTGATAATTGAAAGCTCCAATGAGAGACCTATCAAAGTGACCCACAGGCAACATATGAAGTGGTGAGATATCAACAGTCAAACCTGTGTTAGTGGTCACCTCCATTAAACAGCCAAACCTGTATTAAGCAGCAAGTTTCCAGATTCCCATATCGGTTGTTTTATTATATATTTTACCTCCATTAAGCAGCCACATGTGTTAAGCAGCCACTTTCTCTGACTCCCTTGGCTGGCTGCTTAAGACAGGTTTGACTGTATATCAACAGACCTACATAAATCATATATGTGAAGTCTAAATTGATTAATATTAGTTTGGTATTAATTATGTATTTTCGGATAAGACTTTCAATTCTCACAGTCTGGGGGAAAATGTTGAAGCTGTGAGAATTGAACGTTCCGGCCAGGGACCTATCTAAAGTGACCCACATGCATCATATGAAGTGATGAGATATTTGTCTCAATTGACCAGCATGAAAACATTATGTCAAGTCTATATTTACTAATATTAGCTCGGTATTATGCATTTCCTGAGGTGACTTTCAATTCTCACGGCTTGGAGAAAATGCTGAAGCTGTGAGAATTGAAAGTTCCAGTCAGGGACATATCTAAAGTGACCCACAGGCATCATATGAAGTGGTGATATATCTATCTCACCTGACCAGCATGAAAACATTATGTCAAATCTAAAGTTACTAATATTAGCTCGGTATTATGCATTTTCGGATTGAACTTTCAATTCTGACGGCCTGGGGGAGAATGTTGAAGCTGTGTGAATTGAAAGTTCATGCCAGGGACCTATCTAAAGTGACCCACAGGCATCATATGCAATGGTGATATATCTATCTCACCTGACCAGCACGAAAACATTATGTAAAGTCTAAATGTACCAATATTAGCTCAGTAGTATGCATTTTCTGAGAGGACGTTCAATTCTCACGCTTTGGAGAAAAATGCTGAAGCTGTGAGAATTGGAAGTTCCAGTCAGGGACCTTTCTAACGTGAACCACAGGCATCATATGAAGTGGTGAGATATATATCTCACCTCACCAGTATGAAAACATTATGTCAAGTCTAAATTTACTAATAGTAGCTCTGTAGTATGCATTTTCGGATTGAACTTTCAATTATTACGGCCTGGGAGAAAATGTTGAGGCTGTGGGAATTGAAAGTTCCGACCAGGATCTATCTAAAGTGACCGACAGGCATCATATGAAGTAGTGAGATATCTGTCTCCATTGACCACCATGCAAACATTATGTAAAGTCTAAATTTACCAATATTAGCTCAGTATTATGCATTTTCTGAGGTGACTTTCAATTCTAAATTTACTAATATTAGCTTCGTATTTTGCATTTTCGGATTGAACTTTCAATTCTCACTGCCTGGGGAAAAATGTTGAAGCTGTGAGAATTGAAAGTCCCGGTAGCAACGGCCGGATCACAATATTATTTTACATACGGCGATCGCTCTCTCATACATCGCAGCACGAGTTTCATACACATGTATATAAATACCATATGCCTATGTCAATATATCTGATATGTTGATATATCTGCTATGTTAATATATCTGTTATGTTGATATGTTTGCAATATGTAGCATATCGTAGTTTGCGTGATACTCCCTTGTTCACTGTAACAATTGTATCGAGTCGCCACCAAGACCATACGGCATATGAACTCAATCCATGTTTGATGACACCAATGATGTAATATGCTACCATAGCTGGTGTATATGTAGCCTGGGAACAGGTGTTGATATATTTTGCCAGGTCCGTCATATAAATATATGATCCGATACCAGTATTGAGTTTCTGATCATGTCATTTTGCCAGAAGTATAAATGTGAAAAATCGACTGACTGGAGCCCAAGCTAATGTACACGATACAGTGCATTGATAGTGTAATTGGAACTGAATAAATACTTAAAAAACTAATTAAACAAAATAAAAACAATGTTATATAGTACACATATTTGCTTTCATAGTATAATTGGACTGACTAAAGAAAATTGAAAGAAAACCAAATAGTTTATATGAGAGTTTAATTTTATTCAGCTCCAATGATACTATTAAAGCACTGTTATATGGGGCGCCGTTTTGCTATTTATTGGCTATTTATGGATATCCATAATTCGATTTTGGGATATTCATACAATTTATTGCTGAATAAATAGCAAAGCGGCGCGCCAGGAATTATGGATATCCATAACTCGAATTACGGATATCCAAAAATAACGAATAAAATAAAATAGTAAAACGGCAACCCATACTGGTACGTCTGCCAGTGGTGTGTGTGTGTGTGTGTATATATATATATATATATATATAGATATAGTGGAAGTCGTGATAGCGCAGTGGATGCGTGTTCGCTTCAGGTGCGAAAGGTCCGGAGTTCGAGCCCCGCTGGAGCCGTTACGATTGTGCCCTTAGGCAAGGTATTTAAATTCCACGTTGCCTCTTCTCTCACCCTCGTGGCAATGGATTCCATCAGGAATGTGGTCTATGATTCCATTTTGGGATATCCATACAATTTAATGCTGAATAAATAGCAAAGTGGCGCGCCTGGAATTATGGATATCCATAACTCGAATTACGGATATCCAAAAATAACGAATAAAATAAAATAGTAAAACGGCACCCCATACTGATACGTCTGCCAGTGGTGTGTGTGTTTGTGTATATATATATATATATATATATATATAAACTTGCATGCTTGTGACCATTTGCGTACTACATGTATTTGTGTGTTTCAGATAACTGCGAGATATTGCGCTGCGAAAGTTGGTCGTATCAGCCTAATTCCTGTAAAACTAGAGGGTTTATTCAGACAATTAGAGTTGTAAATGATGTGAGTCACATTTACATTATGATATAATTATAATAGTGATCCATTGTGTTTGATTGTGTTCATATATACATAATTATGCTTGATTGTGTTTATACTAGTCTAGATATGTTTGATTGTATGTACCAAAACAGACGATCCATTATATTATTGGGTAGTCGCTAGGGCTTGATATTCGTTACCATGACGACGTGATAATAGATGGGACACATAGCTTGCATTAATATGGCAACACGGAGTACATAAACTTGTTATTACATTGGCATGCATGTGATAGGCATTAATAACGGCGACTTACCGCTGCTATGCCTCGTGCATTTGTCCGAATGGGGGGGGGTTGGATAATTATGGGACATATTAAATATTTAATACGGTCAGCTTATAGTCACAGTTACTGAGTTTGTGGTGTGTTATATCGCTTGCATGGGTTAGCGAGAGGTCGATTTTGGGTGTTATTACCCGGATGACTGGAGGTGGGGTAAATAGAAGGAACTAATTAACAATTAAGCACAAATTATTGGATTAAATTAATATAAATACTATGTAGCATAGGCTACTCATATTTCGACCGCGTGACGTAAATCTACGCGTGCCGATTAGGTGCGGTGGCACAAGCAGGATATATATATATATATATTTAGACAATGACTAAGTCACGTGGTCCAATGAAAGAGCCACAGTTCTCGCTTCTAAATTATATAGACGTAACCTACTTATATACGTTGTCTAAGTCAGATAGATCAACTCATTGGCCCGTGGCCAATTCGTGATCTATCCTAAGCACATATATATATATATATATTGATTTACGGTAGCTTTGTGATATTAGATAACCAACCAGATCATGTATAGTATGGTTGGGCGCAGTCCATGGTAGGGAAAACTGCATGTGGGCTTGGTTCGAGCTGATCACCGTACATTGTTGATATGTTCGGGATAGTTATATAATGTGTGTATCGATGTTGTATGTTGATACAATGAAAGGCACTGCGAAGTACTAACTGTTTATTGAGACACCACAAGGTACAATATCACGTATTAGGTGGTAATATGGCGACTCTCAAACTAGTATTGGTAGTGAAAGACCCCGAGTTGAATTCCAGGCGTGGACGGGCACCAGGTTAGAACCACTAACCATCCGCATGCCAATATTATATTGTAATTGGACTGTAATACATTACATGCACTCATGTTACGATGGTAAACATTATTTAATATACAAATGTATGTCGTATTATCATTTATAACTCAGATGTCCGAGAGCCCTTGTCTGGAATACAAATCGTATGGTTTCAAAGGAATCAGTATTACTGTGGATAGAGGCTGTAGGGCAGACTTTATAGTGTGTTATCAAGGTATATGAACACATACTCTATCGTATTACTTACTGTGCATGTACGTTGCTAACCCTGTTCGGGCCGGCCCGCACTATGGAGTATATCATTGAACGGATTAAAACCACGAGCTAGCATGATCGAAAGAACAAACGACAATGGTACGAATGCCGGAATGTCTGTAAAAGTGATATTCCAGATACATGTTCATTCATATCGAACTTGATTTTGGTCGAAATGTCCTCGCCAGCTCCACTAATAGCAGGCGGAAATCATGCCTGTAACACTTTCCGGCAAACGTCCATTCGTGTGCTGTAAAACAATGGTGTAACGTGGATTACATTTATTTAGTATTCAAGCGTTAATTACAATACCCATGATAATAAGCTGTATAGCACATTGTATTTTGTCTTCGTATATTTTTCTTCCGTAAAAAATCCACATTTCTGATTAAACACAATGTCTACTGAAGATTGTGGAAGGTGTATGGAAAGTATTATGTAGGTATTTGAAGGATATTTGGAATATATTTGGATGGTATATAAGTTGTAAGAACTTGTTGTGAAATCAAGCTCAAATATATGTGTATAAACTAATTCCCACATATCATATGGCACGCACCGGGGTCCCACACAAGACGTTTCAAAATCATAGGTATAGTCTGTATTTACGAAAAGGACTTCCGTTATGTAAAACATACATGGTAGAGAGAAATCCAATAAGCTTTTAGCTTTCCTTTCGATCCACTTGAAATTATTGTGTACATAATTATTAAATTTTGTTGTAAATAATGTTATATAATGTCGAATAAATATGTTTAAGCCAAAATGTATAGAAAACATTACTAATCATGACTGTTAATTGTATTCCAAATACCAGTTTATTATTTCTAGAAATAACTTCAGAACCCGATTCAACGGAAGCAGTCATAACTACACATGTCCAATGTGACTGCATTACTATTTATTATATATACATATTATTAACTTAAGCTCTATTACATTTGTAGCGATTGCTATGCGAGTTATATCAACTTATAATAATTACTGGCGTTCTCGCCGTTTACAGTAAGAATGTAGTCCCTTCTGTAGCGGACACAGGAGTGCACGAGAAGCCTCACAACTCCTATTTGACAAACGCCATACAATTTATATACGACAAAGGCCGGATCTCTATGCAATTTTATATCGACAAAGGCCGAGTTGCCATACCATTTTGCGTACGGCAAAGGCTGGTTCGCCATACCATTTTACATACAGCAAAGGCCGGATCACAATATTATTTTACATACGGTGATCGCTCTCTCATACATCGCAGCACGAGTTTCATATACATGTATATACATACCATATGCCTATGTTAATATATCTGATATGTTGATATATCTGCTATGTTAATATATCTGTTATGTTGATATGTTGGCAATATGTAGCATATCGTAGTTTGCGTGATACTCCTTTGTTCACTGTAACAAATGTATCGAGTCGCCACCAAGACCATACGGCATATGAACTCAATCCATGTTTGATGACACCAGTGATGTAATATCCTACCATAGCTGGTGTATATGTAGCCTGGGAACAGGTGTTGATATATCTTGCCAGGTCCGTCATATAAATATATGATCCGATACCAGTATTGAGTTTCTGATCATGTCATTTTGCCAGAAGTATAAATGTGAAAAATCGACTGACTGGAACCCAACTAATGTACACGATACAGTGCATTGATAGTGTAATTGGAACTGAATAAATACTTAAAAAACTAATTAAACAAAATAAAAACAATGTTATATAGAACACATATTTGCTTTCATAGTATAATTGGACTGACTAAAGATAATTGAAAGAAAACCAAATAGTTTATATGCGAGTTTAATTTTATTCAGCTCCAATGATACTATTAAAGCACTGTTATATGGGGCGCCGTTTTGCTATTTATTGGATATTTATGGATATCCATAATTAGATTTTGGGATATCCATACAATTTAATGCTGAATAAATAGCAAAGCGGCGCGCCTGGAATTATGGATATCCATAACTCGAATTACGGATATCCAAAAATAACGAATAAAATAAAATAGTAAAACGGCACCCCATACTGGTACGTCTGCCAGTGGTGTGTGTATGTGTGTGTGTGTGTGTGTGTGTGTATATATATATATATATATATATAAATTTGCATGCTTGTGACCATTTGCGTACTACATGTATTTGTGTGTTTCAGATAACTGCGAGGTATTGCGCTGTGAAAGTTGGTCGTATCAGCCCAATTCCTGTGAAACTAGAGGGCTTATTCAGAGGATTGCACCTGTAAATCAAGTGAGCCACATTTACCTATTATGATATAATTATAATAGTGATCCATTTTGTTTCATTGTGTTCATATAATATTTTTTTTATACATAATTATGCTTCATTGTGTTTATACTAGTCTAGATATGTTTGATTGTATGTAGCAAAACAGACGATCCATTATATTCTTGGGTAGTCGCTAGGGCTTGATATTCGTTACCATGACGACGTGATAATAGATGGGACACATAGCTTGCATTTATATGGCAACACGGAGTACATAAACTTGTTATTACATTGGCATGCATGTGATAGGCATTAATAACGGCGACTTATCGCTGCTATGCCTCGTGCATTTGTCCGAATGGGGGGGAGGTTGGATAATTATGGCACATATTAAATATTTAATACGGTCAGCTTATAGTCACAGTTACTGAGTTTGTGGTGTGTTATATCGCTTGCATGGGTTAGCGAGAGGTCGCTTTTGGGTGTTATTACCCGGATGACTGGGGGTGGGGTAAATAGAACGAACTAATTAACAATTAAGCACAATTTATTGGATTCAATTAATATAAATATTATGTAACATAGGCTATTCATATTTCGACCGCATGACGTAATTCTATGCGTGCTGATTAGGTGCGGTGGCACAAGCAGATTATATATATATATATATATTTAGACAACGAATAAGTCACGTGGTCCAATGAAAGAGCCACAGTTCTCGCTTCTAAACTGTATAGACGTAACCTACTTATGTACGTTGTCTATGTCAGATAGATCAACTCATTGGCCCGTGGCCAATTCGTGATCTATCCTAAACACATATATATATATATTGATTTAAGGTAGCTTTGTGATATTAGATAACCAACCAGATCATGTATAGTATGGCTGGGCGCAGTCCATGGTAGGGAAAACTGCATGTGGGCTTGGTTCGAGCTGATCACCGTACATTGTTGATATGTTCGGGATAGTTATAGAATGTGTGTATCGATGTTGTGTGTTGATACAATTAAAAGCACTGCGAAGTACTAACTGTTTATTGAGACACCACAAGGTACAATATCACGTCTTAGGTGGTCATATGGTGACTCTCAAACTAGCATTGCTAGTGAAAGACCCCGAGTTGAATTCCAGGCGTGGACGGACACCAGGTTAGAACCACTAACCATCCGCATGCCAATGTGATATTCTAATTGGACTGTAATACATTACATGCACTCATGTTACGATGGTAGAAATTATTTAATATACAAATGTATGTCGTATTATCATTTGTAACTCAGATTTCCAAAAGCCCTTGTCTGGAACACAAATCGTATGGTTTCAGAGGAAACAGAATTACTGTGGATAACAGCTGTAGGGCAGACTTTGTAGTGTGTTATCAAGGTATATGAACACATACTCTATCGTATTACTTACTGTGCATGCACGATGCTAACCCTGTTCTTGCCGTCCCGCACTATGGAGTATATCATTGAATGGGTTATAACCACGAGCTGGCATGATCGAAAGAGCAAACGACAATTGTACGAATGCCGGAATGTCTGTAAAAGTGATATTCCAGATACATGTTCGTTTATATCGAACTTGATTTTGGTCGAAATGTCCTCGCCAAATCCACTAATACCAAACGGACATCATGCGTGTAACACTTTCCGGCACACGTCCATTCGTGTGCTGTAAA
>CM026391.1:76267882-76363821 GCA_014843695.1 Archivesica marissinica
TGCCACCCACAATGCTAGTAATAGTGAAATGGGGATCTCTGCTACACACAATGCTTGCAATAGTGTCTTGGAGACCTCACTGCCACCCACAAGGCATAGTATAGTGACTTGGAGACCTCTCTGCCACCCACAATGCTTGGAATAGTGACTTGGAGACATTTCTGCCACAAACACTACTTGGAATGGTGACTTGAAGACCTCTCTGCCACCCACAATGCTTGGAATAGTGACTTGGACACCACTGCCACCCACAATGCTTTGAATAGTTACTTGGAGACCTCTGCCACCCACAATGATTGGAATAGTGACTTGGATACCCCAACCCACAACCAAAACAACCCTCTGCCACCAACAATGATTGGAATAGTGACATGGGGACCTCAGCCACCCACAATGCTTGGAATAGTGACTTGGAGACCACTGCCACCCAAAATACTTGGAATAGTGACTTGGAGACATCACTACCACCCACAATGCTTGCAATAGTGACTTGGAGACCTCAGCCACCCACAATGCTATGAATAGTGACTTTGGGACCACAGCCACCCACAATGCTTGGAATAGTGACTTGAAGACCTCACTGCCACCCATAATGCTTGTAATAGTGACTTGGAGAACTTTGTGCCACAAACAATGCTTGGAATAGTGACTTGAAGACCTCACTGCCACCCACAATGCTTGGAATAGTGACTTGGACACCTCTGCCAACAACAATGCTTGGAATAGTGACTTGCAGACCTCACTCTAACCCACAATGCTTGGAATAGTGACTTGGGGACCTCACTGCCACCCACAATGCTTTGAATAATGACTTGGAGACCCACTGCCACCCACAGTGCTTGGAATAGTGACTTGGAGACCTCTGCAACCCACAATGCTTGCAATAGTGATTTGGAGACCTCACTGCCACCCACAATGCTTGCAATAGTGGCTTGGAGACCTCACTGCCACCCACAATGCTTTTAATAATGACTTGGAGACCTCTGCCACCCACAGTGCTTGGAATAGTGACTTGGACACCTCTGCCACCAACAATGCTAGAAATAGTGACTTGATGACCTCTCTGCCACCCACAATGCTAGGAATAGAGAATTGGGGATATCTGCTACCCACACTGCTTGGAATAGTGACTTGGAGACCTCACTGCCACCCACAAGGCATGGTATAGTGACTTGGAGACATCACTGCCACCCACAATGCTTGCAATATTGACTTGGAGACCTCTGCCAACAACAATGCTTGGAATAGTGACTTGGGGAACTCTGCCACCCACAATGCTTGGAATAGTGACTTGGGGACCTCTGCCACCCAAAATGCTTGGAATAGTGACTTGTAGACCTCTGCCACCCACAATGCTTGCAATAGTGACTTGGAGACCTCTGCCACCCACAATGCTTGGAATAGTGACTTGGGGACCTTTGCCACCCACAATGCTTGGAATAGTGACTTCAAGACCTCACTGCCACCCACAATGCTTTGAATAGTGACTTGGAGACCTCTGTGCCACCCACAATGCTTGGAATAGTGACTTGGAGACCTCACTGCCATCCACAATGCTTGGAATAGTGACTTGGAGACCTCACTCCCACCCACAATGCTTGGAATAGTGACTTGGAGACCTTCCTGCTACCCACAATGCTTGGAATTGTGACTTGGAGACCTCACTGCCACCCACAATGCTTGGAATAGTGACTTGGAGAACTCACTGCCAACCTCATTGCTAGGAATAGTGACTTGATGACCGCTCTGCCACCCACAATGCTAGGAATAGTGAATTGGGGATCTCTGCTACCCACACTGTTTGGAATAGTGACTTGGAGACCTCACTGCCACCCACAAGGCATGGTATAGTGACTTGGAGACCTCACTGCCACCCACAATGCTTGCAATAGTGACTTGGAGACCTCTGCCACCAACAATGCTTGGAATAGTGACTTGGAGACCTCTGCCACCCACAATGCTTGGAATAGTGATTTGGGGACCTCTGCCACCCAAAATGCTTGGAATAGTGACTTGTAGACCTCTGCCACCCACAATGCTTGCAATAGTGACTTGGAGACCTCTGCCACCCACAATGCTTGCAATAGTGACTTGGGGACCTTTGCCACCCACAATGCTTGGAATAGTGACTTGAAGAACTCACTGCCACCCACAATGCTTGGAATAGAGACTTGGACACCTCTGCCACCCACAATGCTTGGAATAGTGACATGGGGACCTCTGCCACCCACAATGCTTGGAATAGTGACTTGGATACCTCACTGCCACCCACATAGCTAGGAATAGTGACATGAAGACCTCTCTGCCACCCACAATGCTAGGAATAGTGACTTGGGGATCTCTGCTACCCACAATGCTTGGAATAGTGACTTGGGGAACTCTGCCACCCACAATGCTTGCAATAGTGATTTGGAGACCTCTGCCACCCACAATGCTTGCAATAGTAACTTGGAGACCTCTGCCACCCACAATGCTCGGAATAGTGACTTTGGGACCTATGCCACCCACAATGCTTGGTATAGTGACTTGGAGACCTCACTGCCACCCACACTGATGGGAATAGTGACTTGGAGACCTCTCTGCCACCCACAATTCTAGGAATAGTGACTTGGGGATCTCTGCTACCCACAATGCTTGGAATAGTGACTTGGGGAACTCTGCCACCCACAATGCTTGCAATAGTG
Source organism: Archivesica marissinica (assembly GCA_014843695.1). NCBI lineage: Eukaryota > Metazoa > Mollusca > Bivalvia > Venerida > Vesicomyidae > Archivesica > Archivesica marissinica. The sequence goes on from CM026391.1 coordinate 76,270,567, forward strand.
ACTTGGAGACCTCTGCCACCCACAATGCTTGCAATAGTAACTTGGAGACCTCTGCCACCAACAATGATTGGAATAGTGATTTGGGGACCTCTGCCACCAACAATGTTTGGAATAGTGACTTGGGGACCTCTGCCACCCAAAATGTTTGGAATAGTGACTTGGAGACCGCTACCACCCACAATGCTTGGAATAGTGACTTGTGGACCTCTGTCACCCACAATGCTTGGAATAGTGACTTAAGACCTCACTGCCGCCCACAATGCTTGGTATAGTGACTTGGGAACCTCTGCCACCCACAATGCTTGGAATAGTGACTTGGATACCTCACTGCCACCCACAATGCTAGGAATAGTGACTTGAAGACCACTCTGCCACCCACAATGCTAGGAATAGTGACTTGGGGACCTCTGCTACCCACACTGCTTGGAATAGTGACTTGGAGACCTCATTGCCACCCACAATGCTTGCAATAGTGACTTGGAGACCTCACTGCCACCCACAATGATTGGAATAGTGACTTTGAGACCTCACTGACACCCATAATGATTGGAATAGTGACTTGGAGACCTCAGCCACCCACAATGCTCGGAATAGTGACTTTGGGACCTATGCCACCCACAATGCTTGGTATAGTGACTTGGAGACCTCACTGCCACCCACAATGATGGGAATAGTGACTTGGAGACCTCTCTGCCACCCACAATGCTAGGAATAGTGACTTGGGGATCTCTGCTACCCACAATGCTTGGAATAGTGACTTGGGGAACTCTGCCACCCACAATGCTTGCAATAGTGACTTGGAGACCTCTGCCACCCACAATGCTTGCAATAGTAACTTGGAGACCTCTGCCACCAACAATGATTGGAATAGTGATTTGGGGACCTCTGCCACCCACAATGTTTGGAATAGTGACTTGGGGACCTCTGCCACCCAAAATGTTTGGAATAGTGACTTGGAGACCGCTACCACCCACAATGCTTGGAATAGTGACTTGTGGACCTCTGTCACCCACAATGCTTGGAATAGTGACTTAAGACCTCACTGCCGCCCACAATGCTTGGTATAGTGACTTGGGAATCTCTGCCACCCACAATGCTTGGAATAGTGACTTGGATACCTCACTGCCACCCACAATGCTAGGAATAGTGACTTGAAGACCACTCTGCCACCCACAATGCTAGGAATAGTGACTTGGGGACCTCTGCTACCCACACTGCTTGGAATAGTGACTTGGAGACCTCATTGCCACCCACAATGCTTGCAATAGTGACTTGGAGACCTCACTGCCACCCACAATGATTGGAATAGTGACTTTGAGACCTCACTGACACCCATAATGATTGGAATAGTGACTTGGAGACCTCAGCCACCCACAATGCTCGGAATAGTGACTTTGGGACCTATGCCACCCACAATGCTTGGTATAGTGACTTGGAGACCTCACTGCCACCCACAATGATGGGAATAGTGACTTGGAGACCTCTCTGCCACCCACAATGCTTGCAATAGTAACTTGGAGACCTCTGCCACCAACAATGATTGGAATAGTGATTTGGGGACCTCTGCCACCCACAATGTTTGGAATAGTGACTTGGGGACCTCTGCCACCCAAAATGTTTGGAATAGTGACTTGGAGACCGCTAACACCCACAATGCTTGGAATAGTGACTTGTGGACCTCTGTCACCCACAATGCTTGGAATAGTGTCTTAAGACCTCACTGCCGCCCACAATGCTTGGTATAGTGACTTGGGAACCTCTGCCACCCACAATGCTAGGAATAGTGACTTGAAGACCACTCTGCCACCCACAATGCTAGGAATAGTGACTTGGGGACCTCTGCTACCCACACTGCTTGGAATAGTGACTTGGAGACCTCATTGCCACCCACAATGCTTGCAATAGTGACTTGGAGACCTCACTGCCACCCACAATGATTGGAATAGTGACTTTGAGACCTCACTGACACCCATAATGATTGGAATAGTGACTTGGAGACCTCAGCCACCCACAATGCTCGGAATAGTGACTTTGGGACCTATGTCACCCACAATGCTTGGTATAGTGACTTGAAGACCTCACTGCCACCCACAATGATGGGAATAGTGACTTGGAGACCTCACTGCCACCCACAATAATTGGAATAGTGACTTGGAGACCTCTGCCAACCACAATGCTAGAAATAGTGACTTGGGGACCGCTTTCACCCACACTGCTTGGTATAGTGACTTGGAGACCTCACTGCCACCCACAATGCTTGGAATAGTGACTTGGAGACCTCCTGCCACACACAATGCTTGGAATAGTGACTTGGAGACCTTCATGCCACCCACAATGCTTGGAATTGTGACTTGGAGACCTCACTGCCACCCACAATGCTTGGAATAGTGACTTTCAGACCTCACTGCCACCCACAATGCTTGGAATAGTGACTTGGAGACCTCTCTGCCACCCACAATGCTTGGAATAGTGACTTGGATACCTCACTGCCACCCACAATGCTTGGAATAGTGACTTGCAGACCTCACTGCCACCCACAATGCTTGGAATAGTGACTTGGGGACCTCTCTGCCACACACAATGCTTGGAATAGTGACTTGGACTAACTGCCACCCACAATGCTTGGAATAGTGACTTGGATACCTCACTGCCACCCACAATTCTTGGAATAGTGACTTGGACTAACTGCCACCCACAATGCTTGGAATAGTGGCTTGGAGACCTCACTGCCACCCACAATGCTTGGAATAGTGGCTTGGAGACCTCACTGCCACCCTCAATGCTTGGAATTGTGACTTGGATACCTCAATGCCACCCACAATGCTTGGAATAGTGACTTGCAGACCTCACTGCCACCCACAATGCTTGGAATAGTGAATTGGGGATCTCTGCAACCCACACTGCTTGGAATAGTGACTTGGAGACCTCACTGCCACCCACAATGCTTGCAATAGTGACTTGGAGACCTCACTGCCACCCACAAGGCATGGTATAGTGACTTGGAGACATCACTGCCACCCACAATGATTGGAATAGTGACTTGGAGACCTCTCTGCCACACACAATGATTGGAATAGTGACTTGGAGACCTCACTGCCACCCACAATGCTTGGAATAGTGAGTTGGACTAACTGCCACCCACACTGCTTGGAATAGTGAATTGGGGACCACTGTCACCCACAATGTTTGGTATAGTGACTTGAAGACCTCTCTGCCACCCACAATGCTTGGAATAGTGACTTGGATACCTCACTGCCACCCACAATGCTTGGAATAGTGACTTGCAGACCTCACTGCCACCCACAATGCTTGGAATAGTGACTTGGGGACCTCTCTGCCACACACAATGCTTGGAATAGTGACATGGACTAACTGCCACCCACAATGCTTGGAATAGTGACTTGGATACCTCACTGCCACCCACAATTCTTGGAATAGTGACTTGGCCTAACTGCCACCCACAATGCTTGGAATAGTGGCTTGGAGACCTCACTGCCATCCACAATGCTTGTAATAGTGGCATGGAGACCTCACTGCCACCCACAATGCTTGGAATAGTGGCTTGGAGACCTCACTGCCACCCACAATGCTTGGAATTGTGACTTGGATACCTCACTGCCACCCACAATGCTTGGAATAGTGACTTGCAGACCTCACTGCCACCCACAATGCTTGGAATAGTGAATTGGGGATCTCTGCAACCCACACTGCTTGGAATAGTGACTTGGAGACCTCACTGCCACCCACAATGCTTGCAATAGTGACTTGGAGACCTCACTGCCACCCACAAGGCATGGTATAGTGACTTGGAGACGTCACTGCCACCCACAATGATTGGAATAGTGACTTGGAGACCTCTCTGCCACCCACAATGATTGGAATAGTGACTTGGAGACCTCACTGCCACCCACAATGCTATGAATAGTGAATTGGGGACCACTGTCACCCACAATGCTTGGTATAGTGACTTGGAGACCTCACTGCCACCCACAATGCTTGGAATAGTGACTTGGAGACCTCACTGCCACCCACAATGCTTGGAATAGTGACTTGGAGACCTCAGCCACCCACAATGCTTGGAATAGTGACTTGGGGACCACTGCCACCCACAATGCTTGGAATAGTGACTTGGAGACCTCACTGCCACGCACAATGCTTGGAATAGTGACTTGGGGACCTCACTGCCACCCACAATGCTTGGAATAGTAACTTGGAGACCTCACTGCCACCCACAATGCTTGGAATAGTGACTTGGAGACCTCACTGCCACCCACAATGCTTGGAATAGTGATTTGGAGACCTCTCTGCCACCCACAATGCTTGGAATAGTGACTTGGACACCTCACTGCCACCCACAATGCTTTGAATAGTGACTTGGAGACCTCTGCCACCCACAGTGCTTGGAATAGTGATTTGGAGACCTCTGCAACCCACAATGCTTGCAATAGTGACTTGGAGACCTCTGCCACCAACAATGCTTGGAATAGTGACTTGGGGACCTCTGCCACCCACAATGCTTGGAATAGTGACTTGGGGACCTCTGCCACCCAAAATACTTGGAATAGTGACTTGGAGATCTCTACCACCCACATTGCTTGCAATAGTGACTTGGAGACCTCTGCCACCCACAATGCTTGGAATAGTGACTTGGGGACCTCTGCCACCCACAATGCTTGGAATAGTGACTTGAAGACCTCACTGCCACCCATAATGCTTGTAATAGTGACTTGGAGAATTTTGTGCCACAAACAATGCTTGGAATAGTGACTTGAAGACCTCACTGCCACCCACAATGCTTGGAATAGTGACTTGGACACCTCTGCCAACAACAATGCTTGGAATAGTGACTTGCAGACCTCACTCTAACCCACAAAGCTTGGAATAGTGACTTGGGGACCTCACTGCCACCCACAATGCTTTGAATAATGACTTGGAGACCTCTGCCACCCACAGTGCTTGGAATAGTGACTTGGAGACCTCTGCAACCCACAATGCTTGCAATAGTGATTTGGAGACCTCACTGCCACCCACAATGCTTGCAATAGTGACTTGGAGACCTCACTGCCACCCACAAGGCATGGTATAGTGACTTGGAGACGTCACTGCCACCCACAATGATTGGAATAGTGACTTGGAGACCTCTCTGCCACCCACAATGATTGGAATAGTGACTTGGAGACCTCACTGCCACCCACAATGCTATGAATAGTGAATTGGGGACCACTGTCACCCACAATGTTTGGTATAGTGATTTGAGACCTCACTCCACCCACAATGCTTGGAATAGTGACTTGGAGGCCTCACTGCCACCCACAATGCTTGGAATAGTGACTTGGAGACCTCAGCCACCCACAATGCTATGAATAGTGACTTGGGGACCACTGCCACCCACAATGCTTGGTATAGTGACTTGGAGACCTCACTGCACCCACAATGCTTGGAATAGTGAATTGGGGACCTCACTGCCACGCACAATGATTGGAATAGTGACTTGGAGACCTCACTGCCACGCACAATGCTTGGAATAGTGACTTGGGGACCTCACTGCCACCCACAATGCTTGGAATAGTAACTTGGTGACTTCACTGCCACCCACAATGCTTGGAATACTGACTTGGAGACCTCACTGCCACCCACAATGCTTGGAATTGTGATTTGGAGACCTCTCTGCCACCCACAATGCTTGGAATAGTGACTTGGACACCTCTGCCACCCACAATGCTTTGAATAGTGACTTGGAGACCTCTGCCACCCACAGTGCTTGGAATAGTGATTTGGAGACCTCTGCAACCCACAATGCTTGCAATAGTGACTTGGAGACCTCTGCCACCAACAATGCTTGGAATAGTGACTTGGGGACCTCTGCCACCCACAATGCTTGGAATAGTGACTTGGGGACCTCTGCCACCCAAAATACTTGGAATAGTGACTTGGAGACTCACTACCACCCACATTGCTTGCAATAGTGACTTGGAGACCTCTGCCACCCACAATGCTTGGAATAGTGACTTGGGGACCTCTGCCACCCACAATGCTTGGAATAGTGACTTGAAGACCTCACTGCCACCCATAATGCTTGTAATAGTGACTTGGAGAATTTTGTGCCACAAACAATGCTTGGAATAGTGACTTGAAGACCTCACTGCCACCCACAATGCTTGGAATAGTGACTTGGACACCTCTGCCAACAACAATGCTTGGAATAGTGACTTGCAGACCTCACTCTAACCCACAAAGCTTGGAATAGTGACTTGGGGACCTCACTGCCACCCACAATGCTTTGAATAATGACTTGGAGACCACTGCCACCCACAGTGCTTGGAATAGTGACTTGGAGACCTCTGCAACCCACAATGCTTGCAATAGTGATTTGGAGACCTCACTGCCACCCACAATGCTTGCAATAGTGGCTTGGAGACCTCACTGCCACCCACAATGCTTTTATTAATGACTTGGAGACCTCTGCCACCCACAGTGCTTGGAATAGTGACTTGGACACCTCTGCCACCAACAATGCTAGAAATAGTGACTTGATGACCTCTCTGCCACCCACAATGCTAGGAATAGAGAATTGGGGATATCTGCTACCCACACTGCTTGGAATAGTGACTTGGAGACCTCACTGCCACCCACAAGGCATGGTATAGTGACTTGGAGACATCACTGCCACCCACAATGCTTGCAATATTGACTTGGAGACCTCTGCCAACAACAATGCTTGGAATAGTGACTTGGGGAACTCTGCCACCCACAATGCTTGGAATAGTGACTTGGGGACCTCTGCCACCCAAAATGCTTGGAATAGTGACTTGTAGACCTCTGCCACCCACAATGCTTGCAATAGTGACTTGGAGACCTCTGCCACCCACAATGCTTGGAATAGTGACTTGGGGACCTTTGCCACCCACAATGCTTGGAATAGTGACTTCAAGACCTCACTGCCACCCACAATGCTTTGAATAGTGACTTGGAGACCTCTGTGCCACCCACAATGCTTGGAATAGTGACTTGGAGACCTCACTGCCATCCACAATGCTTGGAATAGTGACTTGGAGACCTCACTCCCACCCACAATGCTTGGAATAGTGACTTGGAGACCTTCCTGCCACCCACAATGCTTGGAATTGTGACTTGGAGACCTCACTGCCACCCACAATGCTTGGAATAGTGACTTGGAGAACTCACTGCCAACCTCATTGCTAGGAATAGTGACTTGATGACCGCTCTGCCACCCACAATGCTAGGAATAGTGAATTGGGGATCTCTGCTACCCACACTGTTTGGAATAGTGACTTGGAGACCTCACTGCCACCCACAAGGCATGGTATAGTGACTTGGAGACCTCACTGCCACCCACAATGCTTGCAATAGTGACTTGGAGACCTCTGCCACCAACAATGCTTGGAATAGTGACTTGGAGACCTCTGCCACCCACAATGCTTGGAATAGTGATTTGGGGACCTCTGCCACCCAAAATGCTTGGAATAGTGACTTGTAGACCTCTGCCACCCACAATGCTTGCAATAGTGACTTGGAGACCTCTGCCACCCACAATGCTTGCAATAGTGACTTGGGGACCTTTGCCACCCACAATGCTTGGAATAGTGACTTGAAGAACTCACTGCCACCCACAATGCTTGGAATAGAGACTTGGACACCTCTGCCACCCACAATGCTTGGAATAGTGACATGGGGACCTCTGCCACCCACAATGCTTGGAATAGTGACTTGGATACCTCACTGCCACCCACATAGCTAGGAATAGTGACATGAAGACCTCTCTGCCACCCACAATGCTAGGAATAGTGACTTGGGGATCTCTGCTACCCACAATGCTTGGAATAGTGACTTGGGGAACTCTGCCACCCACAATGCTTGCAATAGTGACTTGGAGACCTCTGCCACCCACAATGCTTGCAATAGTAACTTGGAGACCTCTGCCACCCACAATGCTCGGAATAGTGACTTTGGGACCTATGCCACCCACAATGCTTGGTATAGTGACTTGGAGACCTCACTGCCACCCACACTGATGGGAATAGTGACTTGGAGACCTCTCTGCCACCCACAATGCTAGGAATAGTGACTTGGGGATCTCTGCTACCCACAATGCTTGGAATAGTGACTTGGGGAACTCTGCCACCCACAATGCTTGCAATAGTGACTTGGAGACCTCTGCCACCCACAATGCTTGCAATAGTAACTTGGAGACCTCTGCCACCAACAATGATTGGAATAGTGATTTGGGGACCTCTGCCACCAACAATGTTTGGAATAGTGACTTGGGGACCTCTGCCACCCAAAATGTTTGGAATAGTGACTTGGAGACCGCTACCACCCACAATGCTTGGAATAGTGACTTGTGGACCTCTGTCACCCACAATGCTTGGAATAGTGACTTAAGACCTCACTGCCGCCCACAATGCTTGGTATAGTGACTTGGGAACCTCTGCCACCCACAATGCTTGGAATAGTGACTTGGATACCTCACTGCCACCCACAATGCTAGGAATAGTGACTTGAAGACCACTCTGCCACCCACAATGCTAGGAATAGTGACTTGGGGACCTCTGCTACCCACACTGCTTGGAATAGTGACTTGGAGACCTCATTGCCACCCACAATGCTTGCAATAGTGACTTGGAGACCTCACTGCCACCCACAATGATTGGAATAGTGACTTTGAGACCTCACTGACACCCATAATGATTGGAATAGTGACTTGGAGACCTCAGCCACCCACAATGCTCGGAATAGTGACTTTGGGACCTATGCCACCCACAATGCTTGGTATAGTGACTTGGAGACCTCACTGCCACCCACAATGATGGGAATAGTGACTTGGAGACCTCTCTGCCACCCACAATGCTAGGAATAGTGACTTGGGGATCTCTGCTACCCACAATGCTTGGAATAGTGACTTGGGGAACTCTGCCACCCACAATGCTTGCAATAGTGACTTGGAGACCTCTGCCACCCACAATGCTTGCAATAGTAACTTGGAGACCTCTGCCACCAACAATGATTGGAATAGTGATTTGGGGACCTCTGCCACCCACAATGTTTGGAATAGTGACTTGGGGACCTCTGCCACCCAAAATGTTTGGAATAGTGACTTGGAGACCGCTACCACCCACAATGCTTGGAATAGTGACTTGTGGACCTCTGTCACCCACAATGCTTGGAATAGTGACTTAAGACCTCACTGCCGCCCACAATGCTTGGTATAGTGACTTGGGAACCTCTGCCACCCACAATGCTTGGAATAGTGACTTGGATACCTCACTGCCACCCACAATGCTAGGAATAGTGACTTGAAGACCACTCTGCCACCCACAATGCTAGGAATAGTGACTTGGGGACCTCTGCTACCCACACTGCTTGGAATAGTGACTTGGAGACCTCATTGCCACCCACAATGCTTGCAATAGTGACTTGGAGACCTCACTGCCACCCACAATGATTGGAATAGTGACTTTGAGACCTCACTGACACCCATAATGATTGGAATAGTGACTTGGAGACCTCAGCCACCCACAATGCTCGGAATAGTGACTTTGAGACCTATGCCACCCACAATGCTTGGTATAGTGACTTGGAGACCTCACTGCCACCCACAATGATGGGAATAGTGACTTGGAGACCTCTCTGCCACCCACAATGCTAGGAATAGTGACTTGGGGATCTCTGCTACCCACAATGCTTGGAATAGTGACTTGGGGAACTCTGCCACCCACAATGCTTGCAATAGTGACTTGGAGACCTCTGCCACCCACAATGCTTGCAATAGTAACTTGGAGACCTCTGCCACCAACAATGATTGGAATAGTGATTTGGGGACCTCTGCCACCCACAATGTTTGGAATAGTGACTTGGGGACCTCTGCCACCCAAAATGTTTGGAATAGTGACTTGGAGACCGCTACCACCCACAATGCTTGGAATAGTGACTTGTGGACCTCTGTCACCCACAATGCTTGGAATAGTGACTTAAGACCTCACTGCCGCCCACAATGCTTGGTATAGTGACTTGGGAACCTCTGCCACCCACAATGCTTGGAATAGTGACTTGGATACCTCACTGCCACCCACAATGCTAGGAATAGTGACTTGAAGACCACTCTGCCACCCACAATGCTAGGAATAGTGACTTGGGGACCTCTGCTACCCACACTGCTTGGAATAGTGACTTGGAGACCTCATTGCCACCCACAATGCTTGCAATAGTGACTTGGAGACCTCACTGCCACCCACAATGATTGGAATAGTGACTTTGAGACCTCACTGACACCCATAATGATTGGAATAGTGACTTGGAGACCTCAGCCACCCACAATGCTCGGAATAGTGACTTTGGGACCTATGCCACCCACAATGCTTGGTATAGTGACTTGGAGACCTCACTGCCACCCACAATGATGGGAATAGTGACTTGGAGACCTCACTGCCACCCACAATAATTGGAATAGTGACTTGGAGACCTCTGCCAACCACAATGCTAGAAATAGTGACTTGGGGACCACTTTCACCCACACTGCTTGGTATAGTGACTTGGAGACCTCACTGCCAACCACAATGCTTGGAATAGTGACTTGGAGACCTCCTGCCACACACAATGCTTGGAATAGTGACTTGGAGACCTTCATGCCACCCACAATGCTTGGAATTGTGACTTGGAGACCTCACTGCCACCCACAATGCTTGGAATAGTGACTTTCAGACCTCACTGCCACCCACAATGCTTGGAATAGTGACTTGGAGACCTCTCTGCCACCCACAATGCTTGGAATAGTGACTTGGATACCTCACTGCCACCCACAATGCTTGGAATAGTGACTTGCAGACCTCACTGCCACCCACAATGCTTGGAATAGTGACTTGGGGACCTCTCTGCCACACACAATGCTTGGAATAGTGACTTGGACTAACTGCCACCCACAATGCTTGGAATAGTGACTTGGATACCTCACTGCCACCCACAATTCTTGGAATAGTGACTTGGACTAACTGCCACCCACAATGCTTGGAATAGTGGCTTGGAGACCTCACTGCCACCCACAATGCTTGGAATAGTGGCTTGGAGACCTCACTGCCACCCTCAATGCTTGGAATTGTGACTTGGATACCTCAATGCCACCCACAATGCTTGGAATAGTGACTTGCAGACCTCACTGCCACCCACAATGCTTGGAATAGTGAATTGGGGATCTCTGCAACCCACACTGCTTGGAATAGTGACTTGGAGACCTCACTGCCACCCACAATGCTTGCAATAGTGACTTGGAGACCTCACTGCCACCCACAAGGCATGGTATAGTGACTTGGAGACATCACTGCCACCCACAATGATTGGAATAGTGACTTGGAGACCTCTCTGCCACACACAATGATTGGAATAGTGACTTGGAGACCTCACTGCCACCCACAATGCTTGGAATAGTGACTTGGACTAACTGCCACCCACACTGCTTGGAATAATGAATTGGGGACCACTGTCACCCACAATGTTTGGTATAGTGACTTGAAGACCTCTCTGCCACCCACAATGCTTGGAATAGTGACTTGGATACCTCACTGCCACCCACAATGCTTGGAATAGTGACTTGCAGACCTCACTGCCACCCACAATGCTTGGAATAGTGACTTGGGGACCTCTCTGCCACACACAATGCTTGGAATAGTGACATGGACTAACTGCCACCCACAATGCTTGGAATAGTGACTTGGATACCTCACTGCCACCCACAATTCTTGGAATAGTGACTTGGCCTAACTGCCACCCACAATGCTTGGAATAGTGGCTTGGAGACCTCACTGCCAACCACAATGCTTGTAATAGTGGCATGGAGACCTCACTGCCACCCACAATGCTTGGAATAGTGGCTTGGAGATCTCACTGCCACCCACAATGCTTGGAATTGTGACTTGGATACCTCACTGCCACCCACAATGCTTGGAATAGTGACTTGCAGACCTCAATGCCACCCACAATGCTTGGAATAGTGAATTGGGGATCTCTGCAACCCACACTGCTTGGAATAGTGACTTGGAGACCTCACTGCCATCCACAATGATTGGAATAGTGACTTGGAGACCTCACTCCACCCACAATGCTTGGAATAGTGACTTGGAGGCCTCACTGCCACCCACAATGCTTGGAATAGTGACTTGGAGACCTCAGCCACCCACAATGCTATGAATAGTGACTTGGGGACCACTGCCACCCACAATGCTTGGTATAGTGACTTGGAGACCTCACTGCCACGCACAATGATTGGAATAGTGACTTGGAGACCTCACTGCCACGCACAATGCTTGGAATAGTGACTAGGGGACCTCACTGCCACCCACAATGCTTGGAATAGTAACTTGGAGACTTCACTGCCACCCACAATGCTTGGAATACTGACTTGGAGACCTCACTGCCACCCACAATGCTTGGAATTGTGATTTGGAGACCTCTCTGCCACCCACAATGCTTGGAATAGTGACTTGGACACCTCACTGGCACCCACAATGCTTTGAATAGTGACTTGGAGACCTCTGCCACCCACAGTGCTTGGAATAGTGATTTGGAGACCTCTGCAACCCACAATGCTTGCAATAGTGACTTGGAGACCTCTGCCACCAACAATGCTTGGAATAGTGACTTGGGGACCTCTGCCACCCACAATGCTTGGAATAGTGACTTGGGGACCTCTGCCACCCAAAATACTTGGAATAGTGACTTGGAGATCTCTACCACCCACATTGCTTGCAATAGTGACTTGGAGACCTCTGCCACCCACAATGCTTGGAATAGTGACTTGGGGACCTCTGCCACCCACAATGCTTGGAATAGTGACTTGAAGACCTCACTGCCACCCATAATGCTTGTAATAGTGACTTGGAGAATTTTGTGCCACAAACAATGCTTGGAATAGTGACTTGAAGACCTCACTGCCACCCACAATGCTTGGAATAGTGACTTGGACACCTCTGCCAACAACAATGCTTGGAATAGTGACTTGCAGACATCACTCTAACCCACAATGCTTTGAATAATGAATTGGAGACCTCTGCCACCCACAGTGCTTGGAATAGTGACTTGGAGACCTCTGCAACCCACAATGCTTGCAATAGTGATTTGGAGACCTCACTGCCACCCACAATGCTTGCAATAGTGGCTTGGAGACCTCACTGCCACCCACAATGCTTTTAATAATGACTTGGAGACCTCTGCCACCCACAGTGCTTGGAATAGTGACTTGGACACCTCTGCCACCAACAATGCTAGAAATAGTGACTTGATGACCTCTCTGCCACCCACAATGCTAGGAATAGAGAATTGGGGATATCTGCTACCCACACTGCTTGGAATAGTGACTTGGAGACCTCACTGCCACCCACAAGGCATGGTATAGTGACTTGGAGACATCACTGCCACCCACAATGCTTGCAATAGTGACTTGGAGACCTCTGCCAACAACAATGCTTGGAATAGTGACTTGGGGAACTCTGCCACCCACAATGCTTGGAATAGTGACTTGGGGACCTCTGCCACCCAAAATGCTTGGAATAGTGTCTTGTAGACCTCTGCCACCCACAATGCTTGCAATAGTGACTTGGAGACCTCTGCCACCCACAATGCTTGGAATAGTTACTTGGGGACCTTTGCCACCCACAATGCTTGGAATAGTGACTTCAAGACCTCACTGCCACCCACAATGCTTTGAATAGTGACTTGGAGACCTCTGTGCCACCCACAATGCTTGGAATAGTGACTTGGAGACCTCTCTGCCACAAACAATGCTTGGAATAGTGACTTGAAGACCTCACTGCCACCCACAATGCTTGGAATAGTGACTTGGACACCTCTGCCACCCACAATGCTTGGAATAGTGACTAGGGGACCTCTGCCACCCACAATGCTTGGAATAGTGACTTGGATACCTCACTGCCACCCACAATGCTAGGAATAGTGACTTGGGGATCTCTGCTACCCATAATGCTTGGAATAGTGACTTGGGGAACTCTGCCACCCACAATGCTTGCAATAGTGACTTGGAGACCTCTGCCACCCACAATGCTTGGAATAGTGACTTGTAGACCTCTGCCACCCACAATGCTTGGAATAGTGACTTGGAGACCACTGCCACCCACAATGCTTGGAATAGTGACTTTGTGAACTCTGCCACCCACAATGCTTGGAATAGTGACTTGAAGACCTCTGCCACCCACAATGCTTGAATAGTGACTTGGAGACCTCTGCCACCCACAATGCTTGCAATAGTGACTTGGGGAACTCTGCCACCCACAATGTTTGCAATAGTGACTTGGGGAACTCTGCCACCCACAATGCTAGGAATAGTGACTTGGAGACCTCTGCCACCCACAATGCTTGCAATAGTGACTTGGAGACCTCTGCCACCAACAATGCTTGGACTAGTAACTTGGGGACCTCTGCCACGCACACTGCATGGAATAGTGACTTGGGGACCTATGCCACCCAAAATGCTTGGAATAGTGACTTGGAGACCTCTGCCACACACAATGCTTGTAATAGTGACTTGGAGACCTCTGCCACCCACAATGCTTGCAATAGTGACTTGGGGACCTCACTGCCACCCACAATGCTTGGAATAGTGACTTGGACACCTCACTGCCACCCACAATGCTTTGAATAGTGACTTGGAGACCTCTGCCACCCACAGTGCTTGGAATAGTGATTTGGAGACCTCTGCAACCCACAATGCTTGCAATAGTGACTTGATGACCTCTCTGCCACCCACAATGCTAGGAATAGAGAATTGGGGATATCTGCTACCCACACTGCTTGGAATAGTGACTTGGAGACCTCACTGCCACCCACAAGGCATGGTATAGTGACTTGGAGACATCACTGCCACCCATAATGCTTGCAATAGTGACTTGGAGACCTCTGCCAACAACAATGCTTGGAATAGTGACTTGGGGACCTCTGCCACCCAAAATGCTTGGAATAGTGTCTTGTAGACCTCTGCCACCCACAATGCTTGCAATAGTGACTTGGAGACCTCTGCCACCCACAATGCTTGGAATAGTGACTTGGGGACCTTTGCCACCCACAATGCTTGGAATAGTGACTTTAAGACCTCACTGCCACCCACAATGCTTTGAATAGTGACTTGGAGACCTCTGTGCCACCCACAATGCTTGGAATAGTGACTTGGAGACGTCTCTGCCACAAACAATGCTTGGAATAGTGACTTGAAGACCTCACTGCCACCCACAATGCTTGGAATAGTGACTTGGACACCTCTGCCACCCACAATGCTTGGAATAGTGACTAGGGGACCTCTGCCACCCACAATGCTTGGAATAGTGACTTGGATACCTCACTGCCACCCACAATGCTAGGAATAGTGACTTGGGGATCTCTGCTACCCATAATGCTTGGAATAGTGACTTGGGGAACTCTGCCACCCACAATGCTTGCAATAGTGACTTGGAGACCTCTGCCACCCACAATGCTTGGAATAGTGACTTGTAGACGTCTCTGCCACCCACAATGCTTGGAATAGTGACTTGGAGACATCACTGCCACCCACAATGCTTGGAATAGTGACTTTGTGAAATCTGCCACACACAATGCTTGGAATAGTGACTTGAAGACCTCATTGCCACCCACAATGCTTTGAATAGTGACTTGGAGACCTCTGCCACCCACAATGCTTGCAATAGTGACTTGGAGACCTCTGCCACCAACAATGCTTGGACTAGTAACTTGGGGACCTCTGCCACGCACACTGCATGGAATAGTGACTTGGGGACCTATGCCACCCAAAAATGCTTGGAATAGTGACTTGGAGACCTCTGCCACACACAATGCTTGCAATAGTGACTTGGAGACCTCTGCCACCCACAATGCTTGCAATAGTGACTTGGGGACCTCACTGCCACCCACAATGCTTGCAATAGTGACTTGAAGACCTCACTGCCACCCACAATGTTTGGTATAGTGACTTGGAGACCTCTCTGCCACAAACAATGCTTGGAATAGTGACTTGGAGACCTCTGCCACCCACAATGCTTGGAATGCTTGGAATAGTGAAGTGGGGACCTCTGCCACCCACAATGCTTGGAATAGTGACTTGGATACCTCACTGCCACCCACAATGCTAGGAATAGTGACTTGAAGAACCACCCACAATGCCTGGAATTGTGACTTGGGGATCTCTGCTGCCCACAATGCTTGGAATAGTGACTTGGGGACCTCTGCTACCCACACTGCTTGGAATAGTGACTTGGAGACCTCACTGCCACCCACAATGCTTGCAATAGTGACTTGTAGACCTCACTGCCACCCACAAAGCATGGTATAGTGACTTGGAGTCATCACTGCCATCAACAGTGATTGGAATAGTGACATGGAGACCTCAGCCACCCACACTGCTTGGTATAGTGACTTGGAGACCTCTCTGCCACCCACAATGCTTGGTATAGTGACTTGGAGACGTCTCTGCCACCCACAATGCTTGGTATAGTGACATGGAGACCTCAGCCACCCACACTGCTTGGTATAGTGACTTGGAGACATCACTGCCACCCACAATGCTTGGAATAGTGACTTGGGGACCTCACTGCCATCCACAATGATTGGAATAGTGACTTGGAGACCTCACTGCCACGCACACTGATTGGAATAGTGACGTGGAGACCTCTGCCACCCACAATGCTAGGAATAGTGACATGGGGACGACTGCCACCCACACTGCTTGGAATAGTGACTTGGAGACCTCACTGCCACCCACAATGCTGGAAATAGTGACTTGGGGACCACTGCCACCCACAATGCTTGGTATAGTGACTTGGAGACCTCACTGCCAACCAAAATGCTTGGAATAGTGACTTGGAGACCTCACTGCAACCCACAACGCTTGGAATAGTGACTTGGAGACCTCACTGCCACCCACAATGCTTGGAATAGTGACTTGGAGGCCTCACTGCCACCCACAATGCTTGGAATAGTGACTTGTGGACATCACTGCCACCCACAATGATTGGCATTGTGACTTGGAGACCTCACTGCCACCCACAATGCTTGGAATAGTGACTTGGAGACCTCAGCCACCCACAATGCTATGAATAGTGACTTGGGGACCACTGCCACCCACAATGCTTGGTATAGTGACTTGGAGACCTCACTGCACCCACAATGCTTGGAATAGTGAATTGGGGACCTCACTGCCACGCACAATGATTGGAATAGTGACTTGGAGACCTCACTGCCACGCACAATGCTTGGAATAGTGACTTGGGGACCTCACTGCCACCAACAATGCTTGGAATAGTAACTTGGAGACTTCACTGCCACCTACATTGCTTGGAATACTGACTTGGAGACCTCACTGCCACCCACAATGCTTGGAATTGTGATTTGGAGACCTCTCTGCCACCCACAATGCTTGGAATAGTGACTTGGACACCTCACTGCCACCCACAATGCTTTGAATAGTGACTTGGAGACCTCTGCCACCCACAGTGCTTGGAATAGTGATTTGGAGACCTCTGCAACCCACAATGCTTGCAATAGTGACTTGGAGACCTCTGCCACCAACAATGCTTGGAATAGTGACTTGGGGACCTCTGCCACCCACAATGCTTGGAATAGTGACTTGGGGACCTCTGCCACCCAAAATACTTGGAATAGTGACTTGGAGATCTCTACCACCCACATTGCTTGCAATAGTGACTTGGAGACCTCTGCCACCCACAATGCTTGGAATAGTGACTTGGGGACCTCTGCCACCCACAATGCTTGGAATAGTGACTTGAAGACCTCACTGCCACCCATAATGCTTGTAATAGTGACTTGGAGAATTTTGTGCCACAAACAATGCTTGGAATAGTGACTTGAAGACCTCACTGCCACCCACAATGCTTGGAATAGTGACTTGGACACCTCTGCCAACAACAATGCTTGGAATAGTGACTTGCAGACCTCACTCTAACCCACAATGCTTGGAATAGTGACTTGGGGACCTCACTGCCACCCACAATGCTTTGAATAATGACTTGGAGACCTCTGCCACCCACAGTGCTTGGAATAGTGACTTGGAGACCTCTGCAACCCACAATGCTTGCAATAGTGATTTGGAGACCTCACTGCCACCCACAATGCTTGCAATAGTGGCTTGGAGACCTCACTGCCACCCACAATGCTTTGAATAATGATTTGGAGACCTCTGCCACCCACAGTGCTTGGACTAGTGACTTGGACACCTCTGCCACCAACAATGCTAGAAATAGTGACTTGATGACCTCTCTGCCACCCACAATGCTAGGAATAGAGAATTGGGGATATCTGCTACCCACACTGCTTGGAATAGTGACTTGGAGACCTCACTGCCACCCACAAGGCATGGTATAGTGACTTGGAGACATCACTGCCACCCACAATGCTTGCAATAGTGACTTGGAGACCTCTGCCACCCACAATGCTTGGAATAGTGACTTGGGGACCTCTGCCACCCAAAATGCTTGGAATAGTGACTTGTAGACCTCTGCCACCCACAATGCTTGCAATAGTGACTTGGAGACCTCTGCCACCCACAATGCTTGGAATAGTGACTTGGGGACCTTTGCCACCCACAATGCTTGGAATAGTGACTTCAAGACCTCACTTCCACCCACAATGCTTTGAATAGTGACTTGGAGACCTCTGTGCCACCCACAATGCTTGGAATAGTGACTTGGAGACCTCTCTGCCACAAACAATGCTTGGAATAGTGACTTGAAGACCTCACTGCCACCCACAATGCTTGGAATAGTGACTTGGACACCTCTGCCACCCACAATGCTTGGAATAGTGACTAGGGGACCTCTGCCACCCACAATGCTTGGAATAGTGACTTGGAGACCTCACTGCCACCCACAATGCTGGAAATAGTGACTTGGGGACCACTGCCACCCACAATGCTTGGTATAGTGACTTGGAGACCTCACTGCCAACCAAAATGCTTGGAATAGTGACTTGGAGACCTCACTGCAACCCACAACGCTTGGAATAGTGACTTGGGGACATCACCTCCACCCACAATGATTGGAATAGTGACTTGGATACCTCAGCCACCCACAATGCTAGGAATAGTGACGTGGGGACCACTGCCACCCATAATGCTTGGAATAGTGACTTGGAGACCTTACTGTCACCCACACTGCTTGGAGTAGTGACTTGGGGACCTCACTGCCACCCACAATGATTGGAATAGTGACTTGGAGACCTCACTGCCACCCACAATGATTGGAATAGTGACTTGGAGACCTCTGCCACCCACAATGCTAGGAATAGTGACTTGGGGACCACTGCCACCCACACTGCTTGGTATAGTGACTTGGAGACCTCACTGCCACCCACAATGCTTGGAATAGTGACATGGAGGCCTCACTGCCACCCACTATGCTTGGAATAGTGACATGGAGACCTCACTGCCACCCACAATGCTTGGAATAGTGACTTGGGGACCTCACTGCCACCCACAATGATTGGAATAGTGACTAGGAGACCTCAGTGCCACACACAATGCTTGGAATAGTGACTTGGAGACCTCACTGCCACCCACAATGCTTGGAATAGTGACTTCGAGACCTCACTGCCACCCACAATGCTTGGAATAATGACTTGTAGACCTCTCTGCCACCCACAATGCTTGGAATAGTGACTTGAATACCTCTCTGCCACCCACAATGCTTGGAATATTGACTTTCAGACCTCACTGCCACCCACAATGATTGGAATAGTGCCTTGGGGACCTCCTGCCACACACAATGCTTGGAATAGTAACTTGGACTAACTGCCACCCACAATGCTTGGAATAGTGACTTGGATACCTCACTGCCACCCACAATGCTTGGAATAGTGACTTGTAGTAACTGCCACTCACAATGCTTGGAATAGTGGCTTGGAGAACTCACTGCCAACCACAATGATTGGAATAGTGGCTTGGAGACCTCACTGCCTCCCACAATGCTTGGAATAGTGGCATGGAGACCTCACTGCCACCCACATGCTTGGAATAGTGACTTGTAGACCTCTCTGCCACCCACACTGCTTGGAATAGTGACTTGTAGACGTCTCTGCCACCCACAATGCTTGGAATAGTGACTTGTAGACCTCTCTGCCACCCACAATGCTTGGAATAGTGACTTGGAGATCTCTCGGCCACCCACAATGCTTGGAATAGTGACTTGGGGAACTCTGCCACCCACAATGCTTGGAATAGTGACTTGAAGACCTCATTTCCACCCACAATGCTTTGAATAGTGACTTGGAGACCTCTGCCTCCCACAATGCTTGCAATAGTGACTTGGGGAACTCTAACTCCCACAATGCTTGGAATAGTGACTTGAAGACCTCACTGCCACCCACAATGTTTGGTATAGTGACTTGGAGACCTCTCTGCCACAAACAATGCTTGGAATAGTGACTAGGAGACCTCTGCCACCCACAATGCTTGGAATGCTCGGAATAGTGAAGTGGGGACCTCTGCCACCCACAATGCTTGGAATAGTGACTTGGATACCTCACTGCCACCCACAATGCTAGGAATAGTGACTTGAAGAACCACCCACAATGCCTGGAATTGTGACTTGGGGATCTCTGCTGCCCACAATGCTTGGAATAGTGACTTGGGGACCTCTGCTACCCACACTGCTTGGAATAGTGACTTGGAGACCTCACTGCCACCCACAATGCTTGCAATAGTGACTTGTAGACCTCACTGCCACCCACAAAGCATGGTATAGTGACTTGGAGTCATCACTGCCATCAACAGTGATTGGAATAGTGACATGGAGACCTCAGCCACCCACACTGCTTGGTATAGTGACTTGGAGACCTCTCTGCCACCCACAATGCTTGGAATAGTGACTTGGGGAACTCTGCCACCCACAATGCTTGGAATAGTGACTTGGAGACCTCACTGCCACCCACAATGCTTGGAATAGTGACTTGGAGACCTCACTGCCACCCACAATGCTTGGAATAGTGACTTCCAGACCTCACTGCCACCCACAATGCTTGGAATAATGACTTGTAGACCTCTCTGCCACCCACAATGCTTGGAATAGTGACTTGAATACCACTCTGCCACCCACAATGCTTGGAATATTGACTTTCAGACCTCACTGCCACCCACAATGCTTGGAATAGTGACTTGGGGACCTCACTGCCACACACAATGCTTGGAATAGTGACTTGGACTAACTGCCACCCACAATGCTTGGAATAGTGACTTGGATACCTCACTGCCACCCACAATGCTTGGAATAGTGACTTGTAGTAACTGCCACTCACAATGCTTGGAAAAGTGGCGTGGAGACCTCACTGCCAACCACAATGATTGGAATAGTGGCTTCGAGACCTCACTACCACCCACAATGCTTGGCATAGTGGCATGGAGACCTCACTGCCACCCACATGCTTGGAATAGTGACTTGGAGACCTCTCTGCACCCACAATGCTTGGAATAGTGACTTGAAGACCTCATTTCCACCCACAATGCTTTGATTAGTGACTTGGAGACCTCTGCCACCCACAATGCTTGCAATAGTGACTTGGGGAACTCTGCCACCCACAATGCTTGGAATAGTGACTTGAAAACCTCATTGCCACCCACAATGCTTGCAATAATGACTTGGAGACCTCTGCCACCCACAATGCTTGCAATAGTGACTTGGAGACCTCTGCCACCAACAATGCTTGGAATAGTGACTTGGGGACCTCTGCCACGTACAATGCTTGGAATAGTGACTTGGGGACCTATGCCACCCAAAAATGCTTGGAATAGTGGCTTGGAGACATCACTGCCAACCACATTGATTGGAATAGTGACTTGAAGACCTCACTGCCACCCACAATGTTTGGAATAGTGACTTGGAGACCTCTGCCACCCACAATGATTGGAATAGTGAATTGGGGACCTATGCCACCCACTATTCTTTGAAAAGTGACTTGGATACCTCACTGCCACCCACAATGCTAGGAATAGTGACTTGAAGAACCACCCACAATGCCTGGAATTGTGACTTGAGGATCTCTGCTACCCACAATGCTTGGAATAGTGACTTGGGGACCTCCGCTACCCACACTGCTTGGAATAGTGACTTGGAGACCTCACTGCCACCCACAATGCTTGCAATAGTGACTTGTAGACCTCACTGCCACCCACAAAGCATGGAATAGTAACTTGGGGACCTCACTGCCACCCACAATGATTCGAATAGTGACTTGGAGACCTCACTGCCACGCACAATGATTGGAATAGTGACTTGGAGACCTCTGCCACCCACAATGCTAGGAATAGTGACTTGGGGACAACTGCCACCCACACTGCTTTGTATAGTGACTTGTAGACTTCACTGCCACCCACACTGCTGGAAATAGTGACTTGGGGACCACTGCCACCCACAATGCTTGGTATAGTGACTTTGAGACCTCACTGCCAACCACAATGCTTGGAATAGTGACTTGGAGACCTCACTGCAACCCACAATGCTTGGAATAGTGACTTGGGGACATCACTGCCACCCACAATGATTGGAATAGTGACTTGGAGACCTCTGCCACCCACATGCTTGGAATAGTGACTTGTAGACCTCTCTGCCATCCACACTGCTAGGAATATTGACTTGTAGACGTCTCTGCCACCCACAATGCTTGGAATAGTGACTTGGAGATCTCTCTGCCACCCACAATGCTTGGAATAGTGACTTGGGGAACTCTGCCACCCACAATGCTTGGAATAGTGACTTGATGACCTCATTGCTACCCACAATGCTTTGAATAGTGACTTGGAGACCTCTGCCACCCACAATGCTTGCAATAGTGACTTGGGGAACTCTGCCTCCCACAATGCTTGGAATAGTGACTTGAAGACCTCACTGCCACCCACAATGTTTGGTATAGTGACTTGGAGACCTCTCTGCCACAAACAATGCTTGGAATAGTGACTAGGAGACCTCTGCCACCCACAATGCTTGGTATAGTGACTTTGAGACCTCACTGCCAACCACAATGCTTGGAATAGTGACTTGGAGACCTCACTGCAACCCACAATGCTTGGAATAGTGACTTGGGGACATCACTGCCACCCACAATGATTGGAATAGTGACTTGGAGACCTCTGCCACCCACATGCTTGGAATAGTGACTTGTAGACCTCTCTGCCATCCACATTCCTAGGAATAGTGACTTGTAGACGTCTCTGCCACCCACAATGCTTGGAATAGTGACTTGGAGACCTCTCTGCCACCCACAATGCTTGGAATAGTGACTTGGAGATCTCTCTGCCACCCACAATGCTTGGAATAGTGACTTGATGACCTCATTGCTACTCACAATGCTTTGAATAGTGACTTGGAGACCTCTGCCACCCACAATGCTTGCAATAGTGACTTGGGGAACTCTGCCTCCCACAATGCTTGGAATAGTGACTTGAAGACCTCACTGCCACCCACAATGTTTGGTATAGTGACTTGGAGACCTCTCTGCCACAAACAATGCTTGGAATAGTGACTAGGAGACCTCTGCCACCCACAATGCTTGGAATGCTTGGAATAGTGAAGTGGGGACCTCTGCCACCCACAATGCTTGGAATAGTGACTTGGATACCTCACTGCCACCCACAATGCTAGGAATAGTGACTTGGAGACCACTGCCACCCACAATGCCTGGAATTGTGACTTGGGGATCTCTGCTACCCACAATGCTTGGAATAGTGACTTGGGGACCTCTGCTACCCACACTGCTTGGAATAGTGACTTGGAGACCTCACTGCCACCCACAATGCTTGAATAGTGACTTGTAGACCTCACTGCCACCCACAATGCTTGGTATAGTGACTTGGAGACCTCACTGCCACCCACAATGATTGGAATAGTGACATGGAGACCTCACTGCCACCCACAATGCTTGGAATAGTGACTTGGAGACCTCACTGCCACCCACAATGCTTGGAATAGTGACTTGGAGACCTCTCTGCCACCCACAATGCTTGGAATAGTGACTTGGAGACCTCACTGCCACCCACAATGCTTGGAATAGTGACTTGGAGACCTCACTGCCACCCACAATGCTTGGAATAGTGACTTGGAGACCTCACTGCCACCCACAATGCTTGGAATAGTGACTTGGACTCACTGCCACCCACAATGCTTGGAATAGTGACTTGAATACCTCTCTGCCACCCACAATGCTTGGAATATTGACTTTCAGACCTCACTGCCACCCACAATGCTTGGAATAGTGACTTGGGACCTCACTGCCACCACAATGCTTGGAATAGTGACTTGGACTACTGCCACCCACAATGCTTGGAATAGTGACTTGGATACCTCACTGCCACCCACAATGCTTGGAATAGTGACTTGTAGTAACTGCCACTCACAATGCTTGGAATAGTGGCGTGGAGACCTCACTGCCAACCACAATGATTGGAATAGTGGCTTGGAGACCTCACTACCACCCACAATGCTTGGCATAGTGGCATGGAGACCTCACTGCCACCCACATGCTTGGAATAGTGACTTGTAGACGTCTCTGCCACCCACAATGCTTGGAATAGTGACTTGGAGACGTCTATGCCACCCACAATGCTTGGAATAGTGACTTGGAGACCTCTCTGCACCCACAATGCTTGGAATAGTGACTTGAAGACCTCATTTCCACCCACAATGCTTTGAATAGTGACTTGGAGACCTCTGCCACCCACAATGCTTGCAATAGTGACTTGGGGAACTCTGCCACCCACAATGCTTGGAATAGTGACTTGAAAACCTCATTGCCACCCACAATGCTTGCAATAGTGACTTGGAGACCTCTGCCACCCACAATGCTTGCAATAGTGACTTGGAGACCTCTGCCACCAACAATGCTTGGAATAGTGACTTGGGGACCTCTGCCACCCACAATGCTTGGAATAGTGACTTGGGGACCTATGCCACCCACAATGCTTGGAATAGTGACTTGGAGACCTCTGCCACCCACAATGCTTGGAATAGTGACTTGGATACCTCACTGCCACCCACAATGCTTGGAATAGTGACTTGGAGTAACTGCCACCCACAATGCTTGGAATAGTGACTTGGAGACCTCACTGCCACCCACACTGCTTGGAATAGTGACTTGGAGACCTCACTGCCACCCACAATGCTTGCAATAGTGACTTGTAGACCTCACTGCCACCCACAAAGCATGGTATAGTGACTTGGAGACATCACTGCCATCAACAATGATTGGAATAGTGACATGGAGACCTCAGCCACCCACACTGCTTGGTATAGTGACTTGGAGACCTCACTGCCACCCACAATGCTTGGAATAGTGACTTGGGGACCACTGCCACCCACAATGCTTGGAATAGTGACTTGGAGACCTCACTGCCACCCACAATGCTTGGAATAGTGACTTGGAGACCTCACTGCCACCCACAATGCTTGGAATAGTGACTTGGAGACCTCACTGCCACCCACAATGCTTGGAATAGTGACTTGCAGACCTCACTGCCACCCACAATGCTTGGAATAGTGACTTGGGGACCTCACTGCCACACACAATGCTTGGAATAGTGACTTGGACTAACTGCCACCCACAATGCTTGGAATAGTGACTTGGATACCTCACTGCCACCCACAATGCTTGGAATAGTGACTTGTAGTAACTGCCACTCACAATGCTTGGAATAGTGGCGTGGAGACCTCACTGCCAACCACAATGATTGGAATAGTGGCTTGGAGACCTCACTACCACCCACAATGCTTGGCATAGTGGCATGGAGACCTCACTGCCACCCACATGCTTGGAATAGTGACTTGTAGACGTCTCTGCCACCCACAATGCTTGGAATAGTGACTTGGAGACGTCTATGCCACCCACAATGCTTGGAATAGTGACTTGGAGACCTCTCTGCACCCACAATGCTTGGAATAGTGACTTGAAGACCTCATTTCCACCCACAATGCTTTGAATAGTGACTTGGAGACCTCTGCCACCCACAATGCTTGCAATAGTGACTTGGGGAACTCTGCCACCCACAATGCTTGGAATAGTGACTTGAAAACCTCATTGCCACCCACAATGCTTGCAATAGTGACTTGGAGACCTCTGCCACCCACAATGCTTGCAATAGTGACTTGGAGACCTCTGCCACCCACAATGCTTGGAATAGTGACTTGGGGACCTCTGCCACGCACAATGCTTGGAATAGTGACTTGGGGACCTATGCCACCCAAAAATGCTTGGAATAGTGGCTTGGAGACATCACTGCCAACCACAATGATTGGAATATGGCTTGGAGACCTCACAGCCACCCACAATGCTTGGAATAGTGACTTGAAGACCTCACTGCCACCCTCAATGCTTGGAATAGTGACTTGGAGACCTCTGCCACCCACAATGATTGGAATAGTGATTGGGACCTATGCCACCCACTATTCTTGGAAAAGTGACTTGGATACCTCACTGCCACCCACAATGCTTGGAATAGTGACTTGAAGACCACCCACAATGCTGGAATTGTGACTTGGATCTCTGCTACCCACAATGCTTGGAATAGTGACTTGGGGACCTCCGCTACCCACAATGCTTGGAATAGTGACTTGGGGACCTCTGCTACCCACAATGCTTGGAATAGTGACTTGGGGACCTCTGCCACCCACAATGCTTGGAATAGTGACTTGTAGACCTCACTGCCACCCACACTGCTTGGAATAGTGACTTGGGGACCCACTGCCACCCACACTGCTTGGAATAGTGACTTTGGACCTCACTGCCACCCACAATGCTTGGAATAGTGACTTGGAGACCTCACTGCAACCCACAATGCTTGGAATAGTGACTTGTGGACCTCACTGCCACCCACAATGATTGGAATAGTGACTTGGAGACCTCTGCCACCCACATGCTTGGAATAGTGACTTGTAGACCTCTCTGCCACCACACTGCTAGGAATAGTGATTTGTAGACGTCTCTGCCACCCACAATGCTTGGAATAGTGACTTGGAGACCTCTCTGCCACCCACAATGCTTGGAATAGTGACTTGGAGATCTCTCTGCCACCCACAATGCTTGGAATAGTGACTTGGGGAACTCTGCCACCCACAATGCTTGGAATAGTGACTTGATGACCTCATTGCTACCCACAATGCTTTGAATAGTGACTTGGAGACCTCTGCCACCCACAATGCTTGCAATAGTGACTTGGGGAACTCTGCCTCCCACAATGCTTGGAATAGTGACTTGAAGACCTCACTGCCACCCACAATGTTTGGTACAGTGACTTGGAGACCTCTCTGCCACAAACAATGCTTGGAATAGTGACTAGGAGACCTCTGCCACCCACAATGCTTGGAATGCTTGGAATAGTGAAGTGGGGACCTCTGCCACCCACAATGCTTGGAGTAGTGACTTGGATACCTCACTGCCACCCACAATGCTAGGAATAGTGACTTGAAGAACCACCCACAATGCCTGGAATTGTGACTTGGGGATCTCTGCTGCCCACAATGCTTGGAATAGTGACTTGGGGATCTCTACTACCCACACTGCTTGGAATAGTGACTTGGAGACCTCACTGCCACCCACAAAGCATGGTATAGTGACTTGGAGTCATCACTGCCATCAACAGTGATTGGAATAGTGACATGGAGACCTCAGCCACCCACACTGCTTGGTATAGTGACTTGGAGACCTCTCTGCCACCCACAATGCTTGGAATAGTGACTTGGGGAACTCTGCCACCCACAATGCTTGGAATAGTGACTTGGAGACCTCACTGCCACCCACAATGCTTGGAATAGTGACTTGGAGACCTCACTGCCACCCACAATGCTTGGAATAGTGACTTCCAGACCTCACTGCCACCCACAATGCTTGGAATAATGACTTGTAGACCTCTCTGCCACCCACAATGCTTGGAATAGTGACTTGAATACCTCTCTGCCACCCACAATGCTTGGAATATTGACTTTCAGACCTCACTGCCACCCACAATGCTCGGAATAGTGACTTGGGGACCTCACTGCCACACACAATGCTTGGAATAGTGACTTGGACTAACTGCCACCCACAATGCTTGGAATAGTGACTTGGATACCTCACTGCCACCCACAATGCTTGGAATAGTGACTTGTAGTAACTGCCACTCACAATGCTTGGAATAGTGGCGTGGAGACCTCACTGCCAACCACAATGATTGGAATAGTGGCTTGGAGACCTCACTACCACCCACAATGCTTGGCATAGTGGCATGGAGACCTCACTGCCACCCACATGCTTGGAATAGTGACTTGTAGACGTCTCTGCCACCCACAATGCTTGGAATAGTGACTTGGAGACGTCTATGCCACCCACAATGCTTGGAATAGTGACTTGGAGACCTCTCTGCACCCACAATGCTTGGAATAGTGACTTGAAGACCTCATTTCCACCCACAATGCTTTGAATAGTGACTTGGAGACCTCTGCCACCCACAATGCTTGCAATAGTGACTTGGGGAACTCTGCCACCCACAATGCTTGGAATAGTGACTTGAAAACCTCATTGCCACCCACAATGCTTGCAATAGTGACTTGGAGACCTCTGCCACCCACAATGCTTGCAATAGTGACTTGGAGACCTCTGCCACCAACAATGCTTGGAATAGTGACTTGGGGACCTCTGCCACGTACAATGCTTGGAATAGTGACTTGGGGACCTATGCCACCCAAAAATGCTTGGAATAGTGGCTTGGAGACATCACTGCCAACCACAATGATTGGAATATGGCTTGGAGACCTCACAGCCACCCACAATGCTTGGAATAGTGACTTGAAGACCTCACTGCCACCCTCAATGTTTGGAATAGTGACTTGGAGACCTCTGCCACCCACAATGATTGGAATAGTGAATTGGGGACCTATGCCACCCACTATTCTTGGAAAAGTGACTTGGATACCTCACTGCCACCCACAATGCTAGGAATAGTGACTTGAAGAACCACCCACAATGCCTGGAATTGTGACTTGAGGATCTCTGCTACCCACAATGCTTGGAATAGTGACTTGGGGACCTCCGCTACCCACAATGCCTGGAATTGTGACTTGGGGATCTCTGCTGCCCACAATGCTTGGAATAGTGACTTGGGGACCTCTGCTACCCACATTGCTTGGAATAGTGACTTGTAGACCTCACTGCCACCCACACTGCTGGAAATAGTGACTTGGGGACCACTGCCACCCACACTGCTTGGTATAGTGACTTTGAGACCTCACTGCCAACCACAATGCTTGGAATAGTGACTTGGAGACCTCACTGCAACCCACAATGCTTGGAATAGTGACTTGTGGACATCACTGCCACCCACAATGATTGGAATAGTGACTTGGAGACCTCTGCCACCCACATGCTTGGAATAGTGACTTGTAGACCTCTCTGCCATCCACACTGCTAGGAATAGTGATTTGTAGACGTCTCTGCCACCCACAATGCTTGGAATAGTGACTTGGAGACCTCTCTGCCACCCACAATGCTTGGAATAGTGACTTGGAGATCTCTCTGCCACCCACAATGCTTGGAATAGTGACTTGGGGAACTCTGCCACCCACAATGCTTGGAATAGTGACTTGATGACCTCATTGCTACCCACAATGCTTTGAATAGTGACTTGGAGACCTCTGCCACCCACAATGCTTGCAATAGTGACTTGGGGAACTCTGCCTCCCACAATGCTTGGAATAGTGACTTGAAGACCTCACTGCCACCCACAATGTTTGGTACAGTGACTTGGAGACCTCTCTGCCACAAACAATGCTTGGAATAGTGACTAGGAGACCTCTGCCACCCACAATGCTTGGAATGCTTGGAATAGTGAAGTGGGGACCTCTGCCACCCACAATGCTTGGAGTAGTGACTTGGATACCTCACTGCCACCCACAATGCTAGGAATAGTGACTTGAAGAACCACCCACAATGCCTGGAATTGTGACTTGGGGATCTCTGCTGCCCACAATGCTTGGAATAGTGACTTGGGGATCTCTACTACCCACACTGCTTGGAATAGTGACTTGGAGACCTCACTGCCACCCACAAAGCATGGTATAGTGACTTGGAGTCATCACTGCCATCAACAGTGATTGGAATAGTGACATGGAGACCTCAGCCACCCACACTGCTTGGTATAGTGACTTGGAGACCTCTCTGCCACCCACAATGCTTGGAATAGTGACTTGGGGAACTCTGCCACCCACAATGCTTGGAATAGTGACTTGGAGACCTCACTGCCACCCACAATGCTTGGAATAGTGACTTGGAGACCTCACTGCCACCCACAATGCTTGGAATAGTGACTTCCAGACCTCACTGCCACCCACAATGCTTGGAATAATGACTTGTAGACCTCTCTGCCACCCACAATGCTTGGAATAGTGACTTGAATACCTCTCTGCCACCCACAATGCTTGGAATATTGACTTTCAGACCTCACTGCCACCCACAATGCTCGGAATAGTGACTTGGGGACCTCACTGCCACACACAATGCTTGGAATAGTGACTTGGACTAACTGCCACCCACAATGCTTGGAATATTGACTTGGATACCTCACTGCCACCCACAATGCTTGGAATAGTGACTTGTAGTAACTGCCACTCACAATGCTTGGAATAGTGGCGTGGAGACCTCACTGCCAACCACAATGATTGGAATAGTGGCTTGGAGACCTCACTACCACCCACAATGCTTGGCATAGTGGCATGGAGACCTCACTGCCACCCACCTGCTTGGAATAGTGACTTGTAGACGTCTCTGCCACCCACAATGCTTGGAATAGTGACTTGGAGACGTCTATGCCACCCACAATGCTTGGAATAGTGACTTGGAGACCTCTCTGCACCCACAATGCTTGGAATAGTGACTTGAAGACCTCATTACCACCCACAATGCTTTGAATAGTGACTTGGAGACCTCTGCCACCCACAATGCTTGGAATAGTGACTTGAAAACCTCATTGCCACCCACAATGCTTGCAATAGTGACTTGGAGACCTCTGCCACCCACAATGCTTGCAATAGTGACTTGGAGACCTCTGCCACCAACAATGCTTGGAATAGTGACTTGGGGACCTCTGCCACGTACAATGCTTGGAATAGTGACTTGGGGACCTATGCCACCCAAAAATGCTTGGAATAGTGGCTTGGAGACATCACTGCCAACCACAATGATTGGAATATGGCTTGGAGACCTCACAGCCACCCACAATGCTTGGAATAGTGACTTGAAGACCTCACTGCCACCCTCAATGTTTGGAATAGTGACTTGGAGACCTCTGCCACCCACAATGATTGGAATAGTGAATTGGGGACCTATGCCACCCACTATTCTTGGAAAAGTGACTTGGATACCTCACTGCCACCCACAATGCTAGGAATAGTGACTTGAAGAACCACCCACAATGCCTGGAATTGTGACTTGAGGATCTCTGCTACCCACAATGCTTGGAATAGTGACATGGGGACCTCCGCTACCCACAATGCCTGGAATTGTGACTTGGGGATCTCTGCTGCCCACAATGCTTGGAATAGTGACTTGGGGACCTCTGCTACCCACACTGCTTGGAATAGTGACTTGGAGACCTCACTGCCACCCACAATGCTTGCAATAGTGACTTGTAGACCTCACTGCCACCCACACAGCATGGTATAGTGACTTGGAGTCATCACTGCCATCAACAGTGATTGGAATAGTGACATGGAGACCTCAGCCACACACACTGCTTGGTATAGTGACTTCGAGACCTCTCTGCCACCCACAATGCTTGGAATAGTGACTTGGGGAACTCTGCCACCCACAATGCTTGGAATAGTGACTTGGAGACCTCACTGCCACCCACAATGCTTGGAATAGTGACTTGGAGACCTCATTGCCACCCACAATGCTTGGAATAGTGACTTCCAGACCTCACTGCCACCCACAATGCTTGGAATAATGACTTGTAGACCTCTCTGCCACCCACACTGCTTGGAATAGTGACTTGAATACCTCTCTGCCACCCACAATGCTTGGAATATTGACTTTCAGACCTCACTGCCACACACAATGCTTGGAATAGTGACTTGGACTAACTGCCACCCACAATGCTTGGAATAGTGACTTGGATACCTCACTGCCACCCACAATGCTTGGAATAGTGACTTGTAGTAACTGCCACTCACAATGCTTGGAATAGTGGCGTGGAGACCTCACTGCCAACCACAATGATTGGAATAGTGGCTTGGAGACCTCACTACCACCCACAATGCTTGGCATAGTGGCATGGAGACCTCACTGCCACCCACATGCTTGGAATAGTGACTTGTAGACGTCTCTGCCACCCACAATGCTTGGAATAGTGACTTGGAGACGTCTATGCCACCCACAATGCTTGGAATAGTGACTTGGAGACCTCTCTGCACCCACAATGCTTGGAATAGTGACTTGAAGACCTCATTTCCACCCACAATGCTTTGAATAGTGACTTGGAGACCTCTGCCACCCACAATGCTTGCAATAGTGACTTGGGGAACTCTGCCACCCACAATGCTTGGAATAGTGACTTGAAAACCTCATTGCCACCCACAATGCTTGCAATAGTGACTTGGAGACCTCTGCCACCCACAATGCTTGCAATAGTGACTTGGAGACCTCTGCCACCAACAATGCTTGGAATAGTGACTTGGGGACCTCTGCCACGTACATTGCTTGGAATAGTGACTTGGGGACCTATGCCACCCAAAAATGCTTGGAATAGTGGCTTGGAGACATCACTGCCAACCACAATGATTGGAATATGGCTTGGAGACCTCACAGCCACCCACAATGCTTGGAATAGTGACTTGAAGACCTCACTGCCACCCTCAATGTTTGGAATAGTGACTTGGAGACCTCTGCCACCCACAATGATTGGAATAGTGAATTGGGGACCTATGCCACCCACTATTCTTGGAAAAGTGACTTGGATACCTCACTGCCACCCACAATGCTAGGAATAGTGACTTGAAGAACCACCCACAATGCCTGGAATTGTGACTTGAGGATCTCTGCTACCCACAATGCTTGGAATAGTGACTTGGGGACCTCCGCTACCCACACTGCTTGGAATAGTGACTTGGAGACCTCACTGCCACCCACAATGCTTGCAATAGTGACTTGTAGACCTCACTGCCACCCACAAAGCATGGAATAGTAACTTGGGGACCTCACTGCCACCCACAATGATTGGAATAGTGACTTGGAGACCTCACTGCCACGC
Source organism: Archivesica marissinica (assembly GCA_014843695.1). Lineage (NCBI taxonomy): Eukaryota > Metazoa > Mollusca > Bivalvia > Venerida > Vesicomyidae > Archivesica > Archivesica marissinica. The sequence continues at coordinate 76,303,847 of CM026391.1, forward strand.
ACACTGCTTGGTATAGTGACTTGTAGACCTCACTGCCACCCACACTGCTGGAAATAGTGACTTGGGGACCACTGCCACCCACAATGCTTGGTATAGTGACTTTGAGACCTCACTGCCAACCACACTGCTTGGAATAGTGACTTGGAGACCTCACTGCAACCCACAATGCTTGGAATAGTGACTTGGGGACATCACTGCCACCCACAATGATTGGAATAGTGACTTGGAGACCTCTGCCACCCACAATGCTAGGAATATTGACTTGGTGACAACTGCCACCCACAATGTTTCGTATAGCGACATGGAGACAACACTGCCATCCACAATGATTGGAATAGTGACTTGGAGACCTCACTGCCACCCACAATGATTGGAATAGCGACTTGGGGACCTCACTGCCTCCCACAATGCTTGGAATAGTGACGTGGGGACCACTGCCACCCATAATGCTTGGAATAGTGACTTGGGGACCACTGCCACCCACAATGCTTGGTATAGTGACTTGGAGACCAAACTGTCACCCACAATGCTTGGAACAGTGGCTTGGGGACCACTGCCACCCACAATGCTAGGAATAGTGACGTGGGTACCACTGCCACCCACAATGCTTGGTGTTGTGACTTGGAGACCTCACTGTCACCACAATACTTGGAGTAGTGACTTGGGGACCTCACTGCCACCCACAATGATTGGAATAGTGACTTGGAGACCTCACTGCCACCCACAATGATTGGAATAGTGACCTGGAGACCTCTGCCACCCACAATGCTAGGAATAGTGACTTGGGGACCACTGCCACCCACACTGCTTGGTATAGTGACTTGGAGACCTCACTGCCACCCACAATGCTTGGAATAGTGACATGGAGGCCTCACTGCCACCCACTAGGCTTGGAATAGTGACATGGAGACCTCACTGCCACCCACAATGCTTGGAATAGTGACTTGGGGACCTCACTGCCACCCACAATGATTGGAATTGTGACTTGGAGACCTCATTGCCACCCACACTGATTGGTATAGTGACTTGGAGACATCACTGCTACCCACAATGCTTGGAATAGTGACTTGGGGACCTCACTGCCACCCACAATGATTGGAATAGTGACTTGGAGACCTCACTGCCACGCACAATGATTGGAACAGTGACTTGGAGACCTCTGCCACCCACAATGCTAGGAATAGTGACTTGGGGACAACTGCCACCCACACTGCTTGGTATAGTGACCTGGAGACCTCACTGCCACCCACAATGCTGGAAATAGTGACTTGGGGACCACTGCCACCCACAATGCTTAGTATAGTGACTTGGAGACCTCACTGCCAACCACAATGCTTGGAATAGTGACTTGGAGACCTCACTGCAACCCACAATGCTAGGAATAGTGACTTGGGGACAATTGCCACCCACAATGCTTGGCATAACGACTTAGAGACCTCACTGCCACCCACAATGATTGGAATAGTGACTTGGAGACCTCAGCCACCCACAATGCTAGGAATAGTGACTTGGGGACCACTGCCACCCACACTGCTTGGTATAGTGACTTGGAGACCTCACTGCCACCCACAATGCTTGGAATAGTGACATGGAGGCCTCACTGCCACCCACTATGCTTGGAAAAGTGACATGGAGACCTCATTGCCACCCACATTGCTTGGAATAGTGACTTGTGGACCTCACTGCCACCCACAATGATTGGAATAGTGACTTGGAGACCTCACTGCCACCCACAATGCTTGGAATAGTGACTTGGAGACCTCACTGCCACCCACAATGCTTGGAATAGTTACTTCCAGACCTCACTGCCACCCACAATGCTTGGAATAGTGACTTGTAGACCTCTCTGCCACCCACAATGCTTGGAATAGTGACTTGAATACCTCTCTGCCACACACAATGCTTGGAATATTGACTTTCAGACCTCACTGCCACCCACAATGCTTGGTATAGTGACTTGGGGACCTCACTGCCACACACAATGCTTGGAATAGTGACTTGGACTAACTGCCACCCATAATGCTTGGAATAGTGACTTGGATACCTCACAGCCACCCACAATGCTTGGAATAGTGACTTGTAGTAACTGCCACTCACAATGCTTGGAATAGTGGCTTGGAGATCTCACTGCCAACCACAATGATTGGAATAGTGGCTTGGAGACCTCACTGCCACCCACAATGCTTGTAATAGTGGCATGGAGACCTCACTGCCACTCACATGCTTGGAATAGTGACTTGGAGACCTCTCTGCCACCCACAATGCTTGGAATAGTGATTTGGAGACCTCTCTGCCACCCACAATGCTTGGAATAGTGACTTGGGGAACTATGCCACCCACAATGCTTGGAATAGTGACTTGAAGACCTCATTGCCACCCACAATGCTTTGAATAGTGACTTGGAGAACTCTGCCACCCACAATGCTTGCAATAGTGACTTGGGGAACTCTGCCACCCACAATGCTTGGAATAGTGATTTGAAGACCTCATTGCCACCCACAATGCTTGCAATAGTAACTTGGAGACCTCTGCCATCCACAATGCTTGCAATAGTGACTTGGAGACCTCTGCCACCAACAATGCTTGGAATAGTGACTTGGGGACCTCTGCCACGCACAATGCTTGGAATAGTGACTTGGGGACCTATGCCACCCAAAATGCTTGGAATAGTGACTTGGAGACCTCTGCCACCCACACTGCTTGGAATAGTGACTTGGATACCTCACTGCCACCCACAATGCTTTGAATAGTGACTTGGAGATCTGCCACCCACAATGCTTGGAATAGTGGCTTGGAGACCTCACTGCCAACCACAATGATTGGAATATGACGTGGAGACCTCTGCCACCCAAAATGCTTGGAATAGTGGCTTGGAGACCTCACTGCCACCCACATGCTTGGAATAGTGACTTGTAGACCTCTGCCATCCACAATGCTTGGAATAGTGACTTGTAGACCTCTGCCACCCACAATGCTTGGAATAGTGACTTGGAGACCTCTGCCACACACAATGCTTGGAATAGTGACTTGGGGAACTCTGCCACCCACAATGCTAGCAATAGTGACTTGGAACTCTGCCACCCACAATGCTTGGAATAGTGACTTGGAGACCTCTGCCACCCACAATGCTTGCAATAGTGACTTGGACACCTCTGCCACCCACAATGCTTGCTATAGTGACTTGGAGACCTCTGCCACCAACAATGCTTGGAATAGTAACTGGGGGACCTCTGCCACGCACAATGCTTGGAATAGTGATTTGTGGACCTATGCCACCCAAAAATGCTTGGAATAGTGACTTGGAGACATCTGCCACCCACAATGCTTGCAATAGTGACTTGGAGACCTCTGTCACCCACAATGCTTGCAATAGTGACTTGGGGACCTCACTGCCACCCACAATGCTTGGAATAGTGACTTGAAGACCTCACTGCCACCCACAATGTTTGGAATAGTGACTTGGAGACCTCTCTGCCACAAACAATGCTTGGAATAGTGACTTGGAGACCTCTGCCACACACAATGCTTGGAATAGTGAATTGGGGACCTCTGCCACCCACAATGCTTGGAATAGTGACTTGGGGACCTATGCCACCCAAAAATGCTTGGAATAGTGACTTGGAGACCTCTGCCACCCACACTGCTTGGAATAGTGACTTGGATACCTCACTGCCACCCACAATGCTTTGAATAGTGACTTGTAGTAACTGCCACTCACAATGCTTGGAATAGTGGCTTGGAGACCTCACTGCCAACCACAATGATTGGAATATGGCGTGGAGACCTCACTGCCACCCAAAATGCTTGGAATAGTGGCTTGGAGACCTCACTGCCACCCACATGCTTGGAATAGTGACTTGTAGACCTCTCTGCCATCCACAATGCTTGGAATAGTGACTTGTAGACGTCTCTGCCACCCACAATGCTTGGAATAGTGACTTGGAGACCTCTCTGCCACACACAATGCTTGGAATAGTGACTTGGGGAACTCTGCCACCCACAATGCTAGCAATAGTGACTTTAGGAACTCTGCCACCCACAATGCTTGGAATAGTGACTTGGAGACCTCTGCCACCCACAATGCTTGCAATAGTGACTTGGACACCTCTGCCACCCACAATGCTTGCTATTGTGACTTGGAGACCTCTGCCACCAACAATGCTTGGAATAGTAACTGGGGGACCTCTGCCACGCACAATGCTTGGAATAGTGATTTGTGGACCTATGCCACCCAAAAATGCTTGGAATAGTGACTTGGAGACATCTGCCACCCACAATGCTTGCAATAGTGACTTGGAGACCTCTGTCACCCACAATGCTTGCAATAGTGACTTGGGGACCTCACTGCCACCCACAATGCTTGGAATAGTGACTTGAAGACCTCACTGCCACCCACAATGTTTGGAATAGTGACTTGGAGACCTCTCTGCCACAAACAATGCTTGGAATAGTGACTTGGAGACCTCTGCCACACACAATGCTTGGAATAGTGAATTGGGGACCTCTGCCACCCACAATGCTTGGAATAGTGACTTGGATACCTCACTGCCACCCACAATGTTAGGAATAGTGACTTGAAGAACCACCAACAATGCTTGGAATAGTGACTTGTAGACCTCACTGCCACCCACAAAGCATGGTATAGTGACTTGGAGACCTCACTGCCACCCACAATGCTTGGAATAGTGACTTGAGGACCGCACTGCCACCCACAATGATTGGAATAGTGACTTGGAGACCTCTGCCACCCACAATGCTAGGAATAGTGACTTGGGGACCTCACTGCCACCCACAATGATTGGAATAGTGACTTGGAGACCTCACTGCCACCCACAATGCTTGGAATAGTGACTTGGAGACCTCACTGCCACCCACAATGCTTTGAAAAGTGACTTCCAGACCTCACTGCCACCCACAATGCTTGGATTAGTGACTTGTAGACCTCTCTGCAACCCACAATGCTTGGAATAGTGACTTGAATACCTCTCTGCCACACACAATGCTTGGAGTATTGACTTTCAGACCTCACTGCCACACACAATGCTTGGAATAGTGACTTGGACTAACTGCCACCCACAATGCTTGGAATAGTGACTTGAATACCTCTCTGCCACACACAATGCTTGGAATATTGACTTTCAGACCTCACTGCCACACACAATGCTTGGAATAGTGACTTGGGGACCTCACTGCCACCCACAATGCTTGGAATAGTGACTTGGACTAACTGCCACCCACAATGCTTGGAATAGTGACTTGGATACCTCACAGCCACCCACAATGCTTGGAATAGTGACTTGTAGTAACTGCCACTCACAATGCTTGGAATAGTGGCTTGGAGACCTCTCTGCCACGCACAATGCTTGGAATAGTGACTAGGAGACCTCTCTGCCACCCACAATGCTTGGAATAGTGACTTGGAGACCTCTCTGCCACTCACAATGCTTGGAATAGTGACTTGGGGAACTTTGCCACCCACAATGCTTGGAATAGTGACTTGGAGACCTCTGCCACCCACAATGCTTGCAATAGTGACTTGAAGACCTCATTGCCACCCACAATGCTTGCAATAGTGACTTGGAGACCTCTGCCACCCACAATGCTTGCAATAGTGACTTGGAGACCTCTGCCACCAACAATGCTTGGAATAGTGACTTGGGGACCTCTGCCACGCACAATGCTTGGAATAGTGACTTGGGGACCTATGCCACCCACAAATGCTTGGAATAGTGACTTGGAGACCTCTGCCACACACAATGCTTGGAATAGTGACTTGGATACCTCACTGCCACCCACAATGCTTGGAATAGTGACTTGTAGTAACTGCCACTCACAATGCTTGGAATAGTGGCTTGGAGACCTCACTGCCAACCACATTGATTGGAATATGGCTTGGAGACCTCACTGCCACCCACAATGCTTGCAATAGTGACTTGTAGACATCACTGCCACCCAAAAAGCATGGTATAGTGACTTGGAGACATCACTGCCATCAACAATGATTGGAATAGTGACATGGAGACCTCAGCCACCCACACTGCTTGGTATAGTGACTTGGAGACATCACTGCCACCCACAATGCTTGGAATAGTGACTTGGGGACCTCACTGCCACCCACAATGATTGGAATAGTGACTTGGAGACCTCACTGCCAGGCACAATGATTGGAATAGTGACTTGGGGACAACTGCCACCCACACTGCTTGGTATAGTGACTTGGAGACCTCACTGCCACCCACAATGCTGGAAATAGTGACTTGGGGACCACTGCCACCCACAATGCTTGGTATAGTGACATGGAGACCTCACTGCCAACCACAATGCTTGGAATAGTGACTTGGAGACCTCACTGCAACCCACAATGCTTGGAATAGTGACTTGGGGACCTCACTGCCACACACAATGCTTGGAATAGTGACTTGGACTAACTGCCACCCACAATGCTTGGAATAGTGACTTGGATACCTCACAGCCACCCACAATGCTTGGAATAGTGACTTGAAGACCTCACTGCCACCCACAATGTTTGGAATAGTGACTTGGAGACCTCTCTGCCACAAACAATGCTTGGAATAGTGACTTGGAGACCTCTGCCACCCACAATGCTTGGAATAGTGAATTGGGGACCTCTGCCACCCACAATGCTTGGAATAGTGACTTGGATACCTCACCGCCACCCACAATGTTAGGAATAGTGACTTGAAGAACCACCCACAATGCTAGGAATAGTGACTTGAAGAACCACCAACAATGCTTGGAATAGTGACTTGTAGACCTCACTGCCACCCACAAAGCATGGTATAGTGACTTGGAGACATCACTGCCATCAACAATGATTGGAATAGTGACATGGAGACCTCAGCCACCCACACTGCTTGGTATAGTGACTTGGAGACCTCACTGCCACCCACAATGCTTGGAATAGTGACTTGAGGACCGCACTGCCACCCACAATGATTGGAATAGTGACTTGGAGACCTCACTGCCACCCACAATGATTGGAATAGTGACTTGGAGACCTCTGCCACCCACAATGCTAGGAATAGTGACTTGGGGACCACTGCCACCCACACTGCTTGGTATAGTGACTTGGAGACCTCACTGCCACCCAAAAGGCTGGAAATAGTGACTTGGGGACCACTGCCACCCATTGTGCTTGGTATAGTGACTTGGAGACCTCACTGCCAACCACAATGCTTGGAATAGTGACTTGGAGACCTCACTGCCACCCACACTGCTTGGAATAGTGACTTGGGGACCTCACTGCCACCCACAATGATTGGAATAGTGACTTGGAGACCTCACTGCCACCCACAATGCTTGGAATAGTGACTTGGAGACCTCACTGCCACCCACAATGCTTTGAATAGTGACTTCCAGACCTCACTGCCACCCACAATGCTTGGAATAGTGACTTGTAGACCTCTCTGCCACCCACAATGCTTGGAATAGTGACTTGAATACCTCTCTGCCACACACAATGCTTGGAATATTGACTTTCAGACCTCACTGCAACCCACAATGCTTGGAATAGTGACTTGGAGACCTCACTGCAACCCACAATGCTAGGAATAGTGACTTGGGGACAATTGCCACCCACAATGCTTGGCATAACGACTTAGAGACCTCACTGCCACCCACAATGATTGGAATAGTGACTTGGAGACCTCAGCCACCCACAATGCTAGGAATAGTGACTTGGGGACCACTGCCACCCACACTGCTTGGTATAGTGACTTGGAGACCTCACTGCCACCCACAATGCTTGGAATAGTGACATGGAGGCCTCACTGCCACCCACTATGCTTGGAAAAGTGACATGGAGACCTCATTGCCACCCACATTGCTTGGAATAGTGACTTGTGGACCTCACTGCCACCCACAATGATTGGAATAGTGACTTGGAGACCTCACTGCCACCCACAATGCTTGGAATAGTGACTTGGAGACCTCACTGCCACCCACAATGCTTGGAATAGTTACTTCCAGACCTCACTGCCACCCACAATGCTTGGAATAGTGACTTGTAGACCTCTCTGCCACCCACAATGCTTGGAATAGTGACTTGAATACCTCTCTGCCACACACAATGCTTGGAATATTGACTTTCAGACCTCACTGCCACCCACAATGCTTGGTATAGTGACTTGGGGACCTCACTGCCACACACAATGCTTGGAATAGTGACTTGGACTAACTGCCACCCATAATGCTTGGAATAGTGACTTGGATACCTCACAGCCACCCACAATGCTTGGAATAGTGACTTGTAGTAACTGCCACTCACAATGCTTGGAATAGTGGCTTGGAGATCTCACTGCCAACCACAATGATTGGAATAGTGGCTTGGAGACCTCACTGCCACCCACAATGCTTGTAATAGTGGCATGGAGACCTCACTGCCACTCACATGCTTGGAATAGTGACTTGGAGACCTCTCTGCCACCCACAATGCTTGGAATAGTGATTTGGAGACCTCTCTGCCACCCACAATGCTTGGAATAGTGACTTGGGGAACTATGCCACCCACAATGCTTGGAATAGTGACTTGAAGACCTCATTGCCACCCACAATGCTTTGAATAGTGACTTGGAGAACTCTGCCACCCACAATGCTTGCAATAGTGACTTGGGGAACTCTGCCACCCACAATGCTTGGAATAGTGATTTGAAGACCTCATTGCCACCCACAATGCTTGCAATAGTAACTTGGAGACCTCTGCCATCCACAATGCTTGCAATAGTGACTTGGAGACCTCTGCCACCAACAATGCTTGGAATAGTGACTTGGGGACCTCTGCCACGCACAATGCTTGGAATAGTGACTTGGGGACCTATGCCACCCAAAAATGCTTGGAATAGTGACTTGGAGACCTCTGCCACCCACACTGCTTGGAATAGTGACTTGGATACCTCACTGCCACCCACAATGCTTTGAATAGTGACTTGTAGTAACTGCCACTCACAATGCTTGGAATAGTGGCTTGGAGACCTCACTGCCAACCACAATGATTGGAATATGGCGTGGAGACCTCACTGCCACCCAAAATGCTTGGAATAGTGGCTTGGAGACCTCACTGCCACCCACATGCTTGGAATAGTGACTTGTAGACCTCTCTGCCATCCACAATGCTTGGAATAGTGACTTGTAGACGTCTCTGCCACCCACAATGCTTGGAATAGTGACTTGGAGACCTCTCTGCCACACACAATGCTTGGAATAGTGACTTGGGGAACTCTGCCACCCACAATGCTAGCAATAGTGACTTTAGGAACTCTGCCACCCACAATGCTTGGAATAGTGACTTGGAGACCTCTGCCACCCACAATGCTTGCAATAGTGACTTGGACACCTCTGCCACCCACAATGCTTGCTATAGTGACTTGGAGACCTCTGCCACCAACAATGCTTGGAATAGTAACTGGGGGACCTCTGCCACGCACAATGCTTGGAATAGTGATTTGTGGACCTATGCCACCCAAAAATGCTTGGAATAGTGACTTGGAGACATCTGCCACCCACAATGCTTGCAATAGTGACTTGGAGACCTCTGTCACCCACAATGCTTGCAATAGTGACTTGGGGACCTCACTGCCACCCACAATGCTTGGAATAGTGACTTGAAGACCTCACTGCCACCCACAATGTTTGGAATAGTGACTTGGAGACCTCTCTGCCACAAACAATGCTTGGAATAGTGACTTGGAGACCTCTGCCACACACAATGCTTGGAATAGTGAATTGGGGACCTCTGCCACCCACAATGCTTGGAATAGTGACTTGGGGACCTATGCCACCCAAAAATGCTTGGAATAGTGACTTGGAGACCTCTGCCACCCACACTGCTTGGAATAGTGACTTGGATACCTCACTGCCACCCACAATGCTTTGAATAGTGACTTGTAGTAACTGCCACTCACAATGCTTGGAATAGTGGCTTGGAGACCTCACTGCCAACCACAATGATTGGAATATGGCGTGGAGACCTCACTGCCACCCAAAATGCTTGGAATAGTGGCTTGGAGACCTCACTGCCACCCACATGCTTGGAATAGTGACTTGTAGACCTCTCTGCCATCCACAATGCTTGGAATAGTGACTTGTAGACGTCTCTGCCACCCACAATGCTTGGAATAGTGACTTGGAGACCTCTCTGCCACACACAATGCTTGGAATAGTGACTTGGGGAACTCTGCCACCCACAATGCTAGCAATAGTGACTTTAGGAACTCTGCCACCCACAATGCTTGGAATAGTGACTTGGAGACCTCTGCCACCCACAATGCTTGCAATAGTGACTTGGACACCTCTGCCACCCACAATGCTTGCTATTGTGACTTGGAGACCTCTGCCACCAACAATGCTTGGAATAGTAACTGGGGGACCTCTGCCACGCACAATGCTTGGAATAGTGATTTGTGGACCTATGCCACCCAAAAATGCTTGGAATAGTGACTTGGAGACATCTGCCACCCACAATGCTTGCAATAGTGACTTGGAGACCTCTGTCACCCACAATGCTTGCAATAGTGACTTGGGGACCTCACTGCCACCCACAATGCTTGGAATAGTGACTTGAAGACCTCACTGCCACCCACAATGTTTGGAATAGTGACTTGGAGACCTCTCTGCCACACACAATGCTTGGAATAGTGACTTGGAGACCTCTGCCACACACAATGCTTGGAATAGTGAATTGGGGACCTCTGCCACCCACAATGCTTGGAATAGTGACTTGGATACCTCACTGCCACCCACAATGTTAGGAATAGTGACTTGAAGAACCACCAACAATGCTTGGAATAGTGACTTGTAGACCTCACTGCCACCCACAAAGCATGGTATAGTGACTTGGAGACCTCACTGCCACCAACAATGCTTGGAATAGTGACTTGGGGACCTCTGCCACGCACAATGCTTGGAATAGTGACTTGGGGACCTATGCCACCCACAAATGCTTGGAATAGTGACTTGGAGACCTCTGCCACACACAATGCTTGGAATAGTGACTTGGATACCTCACTGCCACCCACAATGCTTGGAATAGTGACTTGTAGTAACTGCCACTCACAATGCTTGGAATAGTGGCTTGGAGACCTCACTGCCAACCACATTGATTGGAATATGGCTTGGAGACCTCACTGCCACCCACAATGCTTGCAATAGTGACTTGTAGACATCACTGCCACCCAAAAAGCATGGTATAGTGACTTGGAGACATCACTGCCATCAACAATGATTGGAATAGTGACATGGAGACCTCAGCCACCCACACTGCTTGGTATAGTGACTTGGAGACATCACTGCCACCCACAATGCTTGGAATAGTGACTTGGGGACCTCACTGCCACCCACAATGATTGGAATAGTGACTTGGAGACCTCACTGCCAGGCACAATGATTGGAATAGTGACTTGGGGACAACTGCCACCCACACTGCTTGGTATAGTGACTTGGAGACCTCACTGCCACCCACAATGCTGGAATAGTGACTTGGGGACCACTGCCACCCACAATGCTTGGATAGTGACTTGGAGACCTCACTGCCAACCACAATGCTTGGAATAGTGACTTGGAGACCTCACTGCAACCCACAATGCTTGGAATAGTGACTTGGGGACCTCACTGCCACACACAATGCTTGGAATAGTGACTTGGACTAACTGCCACCCACAATGCTTGGAATAGTGACTTGGATACCTCACAGCCACCCACAATGCTTGGAATAGTGACTTGAAGACCTCACTGCCACCCACAATGTTTGGAATAGTGACTTGGAGACCTCTCTGCCACAAACAATGCTTGGAATAGTGACTTGGAGACCTCTGCCACCCACAATGCTTGGAATAGTGAATTGGGGACCTCTGCCACCCACAATGCTTGGAATAGTGACTTGGATACCTCACCGCCACCCACAATGTTAGGAATAGTGACTTGAAGAACCACCCACAATGCTAGGAATAGTGACTTGAAGAACCACCAACAATGCTTGGAATAGTGACTTGTAGACCTCACTGCCACCCACAAAGCATGGTATAGTGACTTGGAGACATCACTGCCATCAACAATGATTGGAATAGTGACATGGAGACCTCAGCCACCCACACTGCTTGGTATAGTGACTTGGAGACCTCACTGCCACCCACAATGCTTGGAATAGTGACTTGAGGACAGCACTGCCACCCACAATGATTGGAATAGTGACTTGGAGACCTCACTGCCACCCACAATGATTGGAATAGTGACTTGGAGACCTCTGCCACCCACAATGCTAGGAATAGTGACTTGGGGAACACTGCCACCCACACTGCTTGGTATAGTGACTTGGAGACCTCACTGCCACCCAAAAGGCTGGAAATAGTGACTTGGGGACCACTGCCACCCATTGTGCTTGGTATAGTGACTTGGAGACCTCACTGCCAACCACAATGCTTGGAATAGTGACTTGGAGACCTCACTGCCACCCACACTGCTTGGAATAGTGACTTGGGGACCTCACTGCCACCCACAATGATTGGAATAGTGACTTGGAGACCTCACTGCCACCCACAATGCTTGGAATAGTGACTTGGAGACCTCACTGCCACCCACAATGCTTTGAATAGTGACTTCCAGACCTCACTGCCACCCACAATGCTTGGAATAGTGACTTGTAGACCTCTCTGCCACCCACAATGCTTGGAATAGTGACTTGAATACCTCTCTGCCACACACAATGCTTGGAATATTGACTTTCAGACCTCACTGCAACCCACAATGCTTGGAATAGTGACTTGTGGACCTCACTGCCACACACAATGCTTGGAATAGTGACTTGGACTAACTGCCACCCACAATACTTGGAATAGTGACTTGAATACCTCTCTGCCACACACAATGCTTGGAATATTGACTTTCAAACCTCACTGCCACACACAATGCTTGGAATAGTGACTTGGGGACCTCACTGCCACACACAATGCTTGGAATAGTGAGTTGGACTAACTGCCACCCACAATGCTTGGAATAGTGACTTGGATACCTCACAGCCACCCACAATGCTTGGAATAGTGACTTGTAGTAACTGCCACTCACAATGCTTGGAATAGTGGCTTGGAGACCTCTCTGCCACGCACAATGCTTGCAATAGTGACTTGTAGACATCACTGCCACCCAAAAAGCATGGTATAGTGACTTGGAGACATCACTGCCATCAACAATGATTGGAATAGTGACATGGAGACCTCAGCCACCCACACTGCTTGGTATAGTGACTTGGAGACATCATTGCCACCCACAATGCTTGGAATAGTGAATTGGGGACAACTGCCACTCACACTGCTTGGTATAGTGACTTGGAGACCTCACTGCCACCCACAATGCTGGAAATAGTGACTTGGGGACCACTGCCACCCACAATGCTTGGTATAGTGACTTGGAGACCTCACTGCCAACCACAATGCTTGGAATAGTGACTTGGAGACCTCACTGCAACCCACAATGCTTGGAATAGTGACTTGGGGACCTCACTGCCACACACAATGCTTGGAAAAGTGACTTGGACTAACTGCCACCCACAATGCTTGGAATAGTGACTTGGATACCTCACAGCCACCCACAATGCTTGGAATAGTGACTTGAAGACCTCACTGCCACCCACAATGTTTGGAATAGTGACTTGGAGACCTCTCTGCCACAAACAATGCTTGGAATAGTGACTTGGAGACCTCTGCCACCCACAATGCTTGGAATAGTGAATTGGGGACCTCTGCCACCCACAATGCTTGGAGTAGTGACTTGGATACCTCACTGCCACCCACAATGTTAGGAATAGTGACTTGAAGAACCACCCACAATGCTAGGAATAGTGACTTGAAGAACCACCAACAATGCTTGGAATAGTGACTTGTAGACCTCACTGCCACCCACAAAGCATGGCATAGTGACTTGAAGACATCACTGCCATCAACAATGATTGGAATAGTGACATGGAGACCTCAGCCACCCACAATGCTTGGTATAGTGACTTGGAGACCTCACTGCCACCCACAATGCTTGGAATAGTGACTTGAGGACCGCACTGCCACCCACAATGATTGGAATAGTGACTTGGAGACCTCACTGCCACCCACAATGATTGGAATAGTGACTTGGAGACCTCTGCCACCCACAATGCTAGGAATAGTGACTTGGGGACCACTGCCACCCACACTGCTTGGTATAGTGACTTGGAGACCTCACTGCCACCCACAATGCTGGAAATAGTGACTTGGGGACCACTGCCACCCACAATGCTTGGTATAGTGACTTGGAGACCTCACTGCCAACCACAATGCTTGGAATAGTGACTTGGAGACCTCACTGCCACCCACACTGCTTGGAATAGTGACTTGGGGACCTCACTGCCACCCACAATGATTGGAATAGTGACTTGGAGACCTCACTGCCACCCACAATGCTTGGAATAGTGACTTGGAGACCTCACTGCCACCCACAATGCTTTGAATAGTGACTTCCAGACCTCACTGCCACCCACAATGCTTGGAATAGTGACTTGTAGACCTCTCTGCCACCCACAATGCTTGGAATAGTGACTTGAATACCTCTCTGCCACACACAATGCTTGGAATATTGACTTTCAGACCTCACTGCCACCACAATGCTTGGAATAGTGACTTGTGGACCTCACTGCCACACACAATGCTTGGAATAGTGACTTGGACTAACTGCCACCCACAATGCTTGGAATAGTGACTTGAATACCTCTCTGCCACACACAATGCTTGGAATATTGACTTGGATACCTCACAGCCACCCACAATGCTTGGAATAGTGACTTGTAGTAACTGCCACTCACAATGCTTGGAATAGTGGCTTGGAGACCTCTCTGCCACGCACAATGCTTGGAATAGTGACTAGGAGACCTCTCTGACACCCACAATGCTTGGAATAGTGACTTGGAGACCTCTCTGCCACCCACAATGCTTGGAATAGTGACTTGGGGAACTCTGCCACCCACAATGCTTGGAATAGTGACTTGGAGACCTCTGCCTCCCACAATGCTTGCAATAGTGACTTGAAGACCTCATTGCCACCCACAATGCTTGCAATAGTGACTTGGAGACCTCTGCCACCCACAATGCTTGCAATAGTGACTTGGAGACCTCTGCCACCAACAATGCTTGGAATAGTGACTTGGGGACCTCTGCCACGCACAATGCTTGGAATAGTGACTTGGGGACCTATGCCACCCACAAATGCTTGGAATAGTGACTTGGAGACCTCTGCCACACACAATGCTTGGAATAGTGACTTGGATACCTCACTGCCACCCACAATGCTTGGAATAGTGACTTGGAGACCTCACTGCCACCCACAATGCTTGGAATAGTGACTTGGAGACCTCACTGCCACCCACAATGCTTTGAAAAGTGACTTCCAGACCTCACTGCCACCCACAATGCTTGGAATAGTGACTTGTAGACCTCTCTGCCACCCACAATGCTTGGAATAGTGACTTGAATACCTCTCTGCCACACACAATGCTTGGAATATTGACTTTCAGACCTCACTGCCACCCACAATGCTTGGAATAGTGACTTGTGGACCTCACTGCCACACACAATGCTTGGAATAGTGACTTGGACTAACTGCCACCCACAATGCTTGGAATAGTGACTTGAATACCTCTCTGCCACACACAATGCTTGGAATATTGACTTTCAGACATCACTGCCACACACAATGCTTGGAATAGTGACTTCGGGACCTCACTGCCACACACAATGCTTGGAATAGTGACTTGGACTAACTGCCACCCACAATGCTTGGAATAGTGATTTGGATACCTCACAGCCACCCACAATGCTTGGAATAGTGACTTGTAGTAACTGCCACTCACAATGCTTGGAATAGTGGCTTGGAGACCTCTCTGCCACGCACAATGATTGGAATAGTGACTAGGAGACCTCTCTGCCACCCACAATGCTTGGAATAGTGACTTGGAGACCTCTCTGCCACCCACAATGCTTGGAATAGTGACTTGGGGAACTCTGCCACCCACAATGCTTGGAATAGTGACTTGGAGACCTCTGCCACCCACAATGCTTGCAATAGTGACTTGAAGACCTCATTGCCACCCACAATGCTTGCAATAGTGACTTGGAGACCTCTGCCACCCACAATGCTTGCAATAGTGACTTGGAGACCTCTGCCACCAACAATGCTTGGAATAGTGTCTTGGGGACCTCTGCCACGCACAATGCTTGGAATAGTGACTTGGGGACCTATGCCACCCACAAATGCTTGGAATAGTGACTTGGAGACCTCTGCCACACAAAATGCTTAGAATAGTGACTTGGATACCTCACTGCCACCCACAATGCTTGGAATAGTGACTTGTAGTAACTGCCACTCACAATGCTTGGAATAGTGGCTTGGAGACCTCACTGCCAACCACATTGATTGGAATATGGCTTGGAGACCTCACTGCCACCCACAATGCTTGCAATAGTGACTTGTAGACATCACTGCCACCCAAAAAGCATGGTATAGTGACTTGGAGACATCACTGCCATCAACAATGATTGGAATAGTGACATGGAGACCTCAGCCACCCACACTGCTTGGTATAGTGACTTGGAGACATCACTGCCACCAACAATACTTGGAATAGTGACTTTGGGACCTCACTGCCACCCACAATGATTGGAATAGTGACTTGGAGACCTCACTGCCAGGCACAATGATTGGAATAGTGACTTGGGGACAACTGCCACCCACACTGCTTGGTATAGTGACTTGGAGACCTCACTGCCACCCACAATGCTTGAAATAGTGACTTGGGGACCACTGCCACCCACAATGCTTGGCATAGTGACTTGGAGACCTCACTGCCAACCACAATGCTTGGAATAGTGACTTGGAGACCTCACTGCAACCCACAATGCTTGGAATAGTGACTTGGGGACCTCACTGCCACACACAATGCTTGGAATAGTGACTTGGACTAACTGCCACCCACAATGCTTGGAATAGTGACTTGGATACCTCACAGCACCCACAATGCTTGGAATAGTGACTTGAAGACCTCACTGCCACCCACAATGTTTGGAATAGTGACTTGGAGACCTCTCTGCCACAAACAATGCTTGGAATAGTGACTTGGAGACCTCTGCCACCCACAATGCTTGGAATAGTGAATTGGGGACCTCTGTCACCCACAATGCTTGGAATAGTGACTTGGATACCTCACTGCCACCCACAATGTTAGGAATAGTGGCTTGAAGAACCACCCACAATGCTAGGAATAGTGACTTGTAGACCTCACTGCCACCCACAAAGCATGGTATAGTGACTTGGAGACATCACTGCCACCCACAATGCTTGGAATAGTGACATGGAGAACTCAGCCACCCACACTGCTTGGTATAGTGACTTGGAGACCTCACTGCCACCCACAATGCTTGGAATAGTGACTTGAGGACCGCACTGCCACCCACAATGATTGGAATAGTGACTTGGAGACCTCACTGCCACCCACAATGATTGGAATAGTGACTCGGAGACCTCTGCCACCCACAATGCTAGGAATAGTGACTTGGGGACCACTGCCACCCACACTGCTTCGTATAGTGACTTGGAGACCTCACTGCCACCCACAATGCTGGAAATAGTGACTTGGGGATCACTGCCACCCACAATGGTTGGTATAGTGACTTGGAGACCTCACTGCCAACCACAATGCTTGGAATAGTGACTTGGAGACCTCACTGCCACCCACACTGCTTGGAATAGTGACTTGGGGACCTCACTGCCACCCACAATGATTGGAATAGTGACTTGGAGACCTCACTGCCACCCACAATGCTTGGAATAGTGACTTGGAGACCTCACTGCCACCCACAATGCTTTGAATAGTGACTTCCAGACCTCACTGCCACCCACAATGCTTGGAATAGTGACTTGTAGACCTCTCTGCCACCCACAATGCTTGGAATAGTGACTTGAATACCTCTCTGCCACACACAATGCTTGGAATATTGACTTTCAGACCTCACTGCCACCCACAATGCTTGGAATAGTGACTTGTTGACCTCACTGCCACACACAATGCTTGGAATAGTGACTTGGACTAACTGCCACCCACAATGCTTGGAATAGTGACTTGAATACCTCTCTGCCACACACAATGCTTGGAATATTGACTTTCAGACCTCACTGCCACACACAATGCTTGGAATAGTGACTTGGGGACCTCACTGCCACACACAATGCTTGGAATAGTGACTTGGACTAACTGCCACCCACAATGCTTGGAATAGTGACTTGGATACCTCACAGCCACCCACAATGCTTGGAATAGTGACTTGTAGTAACTGCCACTCACAATGCTTGGAATAGTGGCTTGGAGACCTCTCTGCCACGCACAATGCTTGGAATAGTGACTAGGAGACCTCTCTGACACCCACAATGCTTGGAATAGTGACTTGGAGACCTCTCTGCCACCCACAATGCTTGGAATAGTGACTTGGGGAACTCTGCCACCCACAATGCTTGGAATAGTGACTTGGAGACCTCTGCCTCCCACAATGCTTGCAATAGTGACTTGAAGACCTCATTGCCACCCACAATGCTTGCAATAGTGACTTGGAGACCTCTGCCACCCACAATGCTTGCAATAGTGACTTGGAGACCTCTGCCACCAACAATGCTTGGAATAGTGACTTGGGGACCTCTGCCACGCACAATGCTTGGAATAGTGACTTGGGGACCTATGCCACCCACAAATGCTTGGAATAGTGACTTGGAGACCTCTGCCACACACAATGCTTGGAATAGTGACTTGGATACCTCACTGCCACCCACAATGCTTGGAATAGTGACTTGTAGTAACTGCCACTCACAATGCTTGGAATAGTGGCTTGGAGACCTCACTGCCAACCACATTGATTGGAATATGGCTTGGAGACCTCACTGCCACCCACAATGCTTGCAATAGTGACTTGTAGACATCACTGCCAACCAAAAAGCATGGTATAGTGACTTGGAGACATCACTGCCATCAACAATGATTGGAATAGTGACATGGAGACCTCAGCCACCCACACTGCTTGGCATAGTGACTTGGAGACATCACTGCCACCCACAATGCTTGGAATAGTGACTTGGGGACAACTGCCACCCACACTGCTTGGTATAGTGACTTTGAGACATCACTGCCACCCACAATGCTGGAAATAGTGACTTGGGGACCACTGCCACCCACAATGCTTGGTATAGTGACTTGGAGACCTCACTGCCAACCACAATGCTTGGAATAGTGACTTGGAGACCTCACTGCAACCCACAATGCTTGGAATAGTGACTTGGGGACCTCACTGCCACACACAATGCTTGGAATAGTGACTTGGACTAACTGCCACCCACAATGCTTGGAATAGTGACTTCGATACCTCACAGCCACCCACAATGCTTGGAATGGTGACTTGAAGACCTCACTGCCACCCACAATGTTTGGAATTGTGACTTGGAGACCTCTCTGCCACAAACAATGCTTGGAATAGTGACTTAGAGACCTCTGCCACCCACAATGCTTGGAATAGTGAATTGGGGACCTCTGCCACCCACAATGCTTGGAGTAGTGACTTGGATACCTCACTGCCACCCAAAATGTTAGGAATAGTGACTTGAAGAACCACCCACAATGCTAGGAATAGTGACTTGAAGAACCACCAACAATGCTTGGAATAGTGACTTGTAGACCTCACTGCCACCCACAAAGCATGGTATAGTGACTTGGAGACATCACTGCCATCAACAATGATTGGAATAGTGACATGGAGACCTCAGCCACCCACACTGCTTGGTATAGTGACTTGGAGACCTCACTGCCACCCACAATGCTTGGAATAGTGACTTGAGGACCGCACTGCCACCCACAATGATTGGAATAGTGACTTGGAGACCTCACTGCCACCCACAATGATTGGAATAGTGACTTGGAGACCTCTGCCACCCACAATGCTAGGAATAGTGACTTGGGGACCACTGCCACCCACACTGCTTGGTATAGTGACTTGGAGACCTCACTGCCACCCACAATGCTGGAAATAGTGACTTGGGGACCACTGCCACCCACAATGCTTGGTATAGTGACTTGGAGACCTCACTGCCAACCACAATGCTTGGAATAGTGACTTGGAGACCTCACTGCCACCCACACTGCTTGGAATAGTGACTTGGGGACCTCACTGCCACCCACAATGATTGGAATAGTGACTTGGAGACCTCACTGCCACCCACAATGCTTGGAATAGTGACTTGGAGACCTCACTGCCACCCACAATGCTTTGAATAGTGACTTCCAGACCTCACTGCCACCCACAATGCTTGGAATAGTGACTTGTAGACCTCTCTGCCACCCACAATGCTTGGAATAGTGACTTGAATACCTCTCTGCCACACACAATGCTTGGAATATTGACTTTCAGACCTCACTGCCACCCACAATGCTTGGAATAGTGACTTGTGGACCTCACTGCCACACACAATGCTTGGAATAGTGACTTGGACTAACTGCCACCCACAATGCTTGGAATAGTGACTTGAATACCTCTCTGCCACACACAATGCTTGGAATATTGACTTGGATACCTCACAGCCACCCACAATGCTTGGAATAGTGACTTGTAGTAACTGCCACTCACAATGCTTGGAATAGTGGCTTGGAGACCTCTCTGCCACGCACAATGCTTGGAATAGTGACTAGGAGACCTCTCTGACACCCACAATGCTTGGAATAGTGACTTGGAGACCTCTCTGCCACCCACAATGCTTGGAATAGTGACTTGGGGAACTCTGCCACCCACAATGCTTGGAATAGTGACTTGGAGACCTCTGCCTCCCACAATGCTTGCAATAGTGACTTGAAGATCTCATTGCCACCCACAATGCTTGCAATAGTGAATTGGAGACCTCTGCCACCCACAATGCTTGCAATAGTGACTTGGAGACCTCTGCCACCAACAATGCTTGGAATAGTGACTTGGGGACCTCTGCCACGCACAATGCTTGGAATAGTGACTTGGGGACCTATGCCACCCACAAATGCTTGGAATAGTGACTTGGAGACCTCTGCCACACACAATGCTTGGAATAGTGACTTGGATACCTCACTGCCACCCACAATGCTTGGAATAGTGACTTGAGTAACTGCCACTCACAATGCTTGGAATAGTGACTTGGAGACCTCACTGCCAACCACATGATTGGAATATGACTTGGAGACCTCACTGCCACCCACAATGATTGGAATAGTGACTTGGAGACCTCTGCCACCCACAATGCTAGGAATAGTGACTTGGGGACAACTGCCACCCACACTGCTTGGAATATTGACTTGGAGACCTCACTGCCACACACAATGCTGGAAATAGTGACTTGGGGACCACTGCCACCCACAATGCTTGGAATAGTGACTTGGAGACCTCACTGCCAACCACAATGCTTGGAATAGTGACTTGGAGACCTCACTGCAACCCACAATGCTTGGAATAGTGACTTGGGGACCTCACTGCCACACACAATGCTTGGAATAGTGACTTGGACTAACTGCCACCCACAATGCTTGGAATAGTGACTTGAATACCTCACAGCCACCCACAATGCTTGGAATAGTGACTTGTAGTAACTGCCACTCACAATGCTTGGAATAGTGGCTTGGAGACCTCTCTGCCACCCACAATGCTTGGAATAGTGACTTGGAGACCTCCTGCCACCCACAATGCTTGGAATACTGACTTGGGGAACTCTGCCACCCACAAGCTTGGAATAGTGACTTGGACCTCTGCCACCCACAATGCTTGCAATAGTGACTTGGGGAATCTGCCACCCACAATGCTTGGAATAGTGACTTGAAGACCTCATGCCACCCACAATGCTTGCAATAGTGACTTGGAGACCTCTGCCACCCACAATGCTTGGAATAGTGACTTGGGGACTCTGCCACCACAATGCTTGGAATAGTGAATTGGGGACCTATGCCACCCACAATGCTTGGAATAGTGACTTGGAGACCTCTGCCACACACAATGCTGGAATAGGACTTGATAACTGCCACCCACAATGCTTGGAATAGTGACTTGTAGTAACTGCCACTCACAATGCTTGGAATAGTGGCTTGGAGACCACACTGCCAACCACATTGATTGGAATATGGCTTGGAGACCTCACTGCCACCCACAATGCTTGCAATAGTGACTTGTAGACATCACTGCCACCCAAAAAGCATGGAATAGTGACTTGGAGACATCACTGCCACCAACAATGATTGGAATAGTGACATGGAGACCTCAGCCACCCACAATGCTTGGTATAGTGACTTGGAGACATCACTGCCACCCACATGCTGAATAGTTGGGACCACTCCACAATATTGAATATGACTTGAGACCCTGCCACACAATGTTGAAAGTGACTTGGAGACCTCTGTCACCCACAATGCTTGGAATAGTGACTTGGGGACAACTGCCACCCACAATGCTTGGTATAGTGACTTGGAGACCTCACTGCCACCCACAATGCTGGGAATAGTGACTTGGGGACCACTGCCACCCACAATGCTTGGTATAGTGACTTGGAGACCTCACTGCCAACCACAATGCTTGGAATAGTGACTTGGAGACCTCACTGCAACCCACAATGCTTGGAATAGTGACTTGGGGACATCACTGCCACCCACAATGATTGGAATAGTGACTTGGAGACCTCTGCCACCCACAATGCTAGGAATAGTGACTTGGGGACAACTGCCACCCACAATGCTTGGAATAGCGACTTAGAGACCTCTCTGCCACCCACAATGCTTGGAATAGTGACATGGAGACATCACTGCCACCCACAATGATTGGAATAGTGACTTGGAGACCTCAGCCACCCACAATGCTAGGAATAGTGACGTGGGGACCACTGCCACCCACAATGCTTGGTATAGTGACTTGGAGACATCACTGCCACCCACTATGCTTGGAATAGTGACATGGAGACCTCATTGCCACCCACATTGCTTGGAATAGTGACTTGGGGACCTCACTGCCACCCACAATGATTGGAATAGTGACTTGGAGACCTCACTGCCACCCACAATGCTTGGAATAGTGACTTGGAGACCTCACTGCCACCCACAATGCTTGGAATAGTTACTTCCAGACCTCACTGCCACCCACAATGCTTGGAATAGTGACTTGAATACCTCTCTGCCACACACAATGCTTGGAAATTGACTTTCAGACCTCACTGCCACCCACAATGCTTGGAATAGTGACTTGGGGACCTCACTGCCACACACAATGCTTGGAATAGTGACTTGGACTAACTGCCACCCATAATGCTTGGAATAGTGACTTGGATACCTCACAGCCACCCACAATGCTTGGAATAGTGACTTGTAGTAACTGCCACTCACAATGCTTGGAATAGTGGCTTGGAGACCTCACTGCCAACCACATTGATTGGAATAGTGGCTTGGAGACCTCACTGCCACCCACAATGCTTGGAATAGTGGCATGGAGACCTCACTGCCACTCACATGCTTGGAATAGTGACTTGTAGACCTCTCTGCCATCCACACTGCTTGGAATAGTGACTTGTAGACGTCTCTGCCACCCACAATGCTTGAAAAGTGACTTGGAGACCTCTCTGCCACCCACAATGCTTGGAATAGTGAATTGGAGACCTCTCTGCCACCCAGAATGCTTGGAATAGTGACTTGGGGAACTATGCCACCCACAATGCTTGGAATAGTGACTTGAAGACCTCATTGCCACCCACAATGCTTTGAATAGTGACTTGGAGACCTCTGCCACCCACAATGCTTGCAATAGTGACTTGGGGAACTCTGCCACCCACAATGCTTGGAATAGTGACTTGAAGACCTCATTGCCACCCACAATGCTTGCAATAGTGACTTGGAGACCTCTGCCACCCACAATGCTTGCAATAGTGACTTGGAGACCTCTGCCACCAACAATGCTTGGAATAGTGACTTGGGGACCTCTGCCACGCACAATGCTTGGAATAATGACTTTGGGACCTATGCCACCCAAAAATGCTTGGAATAGTGACTTGGAGACCTCTGCCACCCACAATGCTTGGAATAGTGTCTTGGATACCTCACTGCCACCCACAATGCTTTGAATAGTGACTTGTAGTAACTGCCACTCACAATGCTTGGAATAGTGGCTTGGAGACCTCACTGCCAACCACAATGATTGGAATAGTGACTTGTAGACCTCTCTGCCATCCACAATGCTTGGAATAGTGACTTGTAGACGTCTCTGCCACCCACAATGCTTGGAATAGTGACTTGGAGACCTCTCTGCCACCCACAATGCTTGGAATAGTGACTTGGGGAACTCTGCCACCCACAATGCTAGCAATAGTGACTTGGGGAACTCTGCCACCCACAATGCTTGGAATAGTGACTTGGAGACCTCTGCCACCCACAATGCTTGCAATAGTGACTTGGGGACCTCTGCCACCCACAATGCTTGCTATAGTGACTTGGAGACATCTGCCACCAACAATGCTTGGAATAGTAACTTGGGGACCTCTGCCACGCACAATGCTTGGAATAGTGATTTGTGGACCTATGCCACACAAACATGCTTGGAATAGTGAATTGGAGACCTCTGCCACCCACAATGCTTGCAATAGTGACTTGGAGACCTCTGCCACCCACAATGCTTGCAATAGTGACTTGGGGACCTCACTGCCACCCACAATGCTTGGAATAGTGACTTGAAGGCCTCACTGCCACCCACAATGTTTGGAATAGTGACTTGGAGACCTCTCTGCCACAAACAATGCTTGGAATAGTGACTTGGAGACCTCTGCCACCCACAATGCTTGGTATAGTGAATTGGGGACCTCTGCCACCCACAATGCTTGGAATAGTGACTTGGATACCTCACTGCCACCCACAATGCTAGGAATAGTGACTTGAAGAACCACCCACAATGCTAGGAATAGTGACTTGAAGAACCACCAACAATGCTTGGAATAGTGACTTGTAGACCTCACTGCCACCCACAAAGCATGGCATAGTGACTTGGACACATCACTGCCATCAACCATGATTGGAATAGTGACATGGAGACCTCAGCCACCCACACTGCTTGGTATAGTGACTTGGAGACCTCACTGCCACCCACAATGCTTGGAATAGTGACTTGGGTACCGCACTGCCACCCACAATGATTGGAATAGTGACTTGGAGACCTCACTGCCACCCACAATGATTGGAATAGTGACTTGGAGACATCTGCCACCCACAATGCTAGGAATAGTGACTTGGGGACCACTGCCACCCACACTGCTTGGTATAGTGACTTGGAGACCTCACTGCCACCCACAATGCTTGGTATAGTGACTTGGAGACCTCACTGCCAACCACAATGCTTGGAATAGTGACTTGGAGACCTCACTGCAACCTACAATGCTTGGAATAGTGACTTGGGGACATCACTGCCACCCACAATGATTGGAATAGTGACTTGGAGACCTCTGCCACCCACAATGCTAGGAATAGTGACTTGGGGACAACTGCCACCCACAATGATTGGAATAGTGACTTGGAGACCTCTGCCACCCACAATGCTAGGAATAGTGACTTGGGGACAACTGCCACCCACAATGCTTGGTATAGCGACTTAGAGACCTCACTGCCACCCACAATGCTTGCAATAGTGACATGGAGACATCACTGCCATCCATAATGATTGGAATAGTGACTTGGAGACCTTAGACTCCCACAATGCTAGGAATAGTGAGGTGGGGACCACTGCCACCCACAATGCTTGGTATAGTGACTTGGAGACCTCACTGTCACCCACAATGCTTGGAATAGTGACTTGCGGACCTCACTGCCACCCACAATGATTGGAATAGTGACTTGGAGACCTCACTGCCACCCACAATGATTGGAATAGTGACTTGGAGACCTCTGCCACCCACAATGCTAGGAATAGTGACTTGGGGACCACTGCCACCCACACTGCTTGGTATAGTGACTTGTAGACCTCACTGCCACCCACAATGCTTGGAATAGTGACATGGAGACCTCACTGCCACCCACACTGCTTGGAATAGTGACTTGGGGACCTCTGCTACCCACAATGCTTGGAATAGTGACTTGGAGACCTCACTGCCACCCACACTGCGTGGAATAGTGACTTGGGGACCTCACTGCCACCCACAATGCTTGGAATAGTGATTTGGAGACCTCTCTGCCACCCACAATGCTTGGAATAGTGACTTGGAGACCTCTCTGCCACCCACAATGCTTGGAATACTGACTTGGGGAACTCTGCCACCCACAATGCTTGGAATAGTGACTTGGAGACCTCTGCCACCCACAATGCTTGCAATAGTGACTTGGGGAATTCTGCCACCCACAATGCTTGGAATAGTGACTTGAAGACCTCATTGCCACCCACAATGCTTGCAATAGTGACTTGGAGACCTCTGCCACCCACAATGCTTGGAATAGTGACTTGGGGACTTCTGCCACGCACAATGCTTGGAATAGTGAATTGGGGACCTATGCCACCCACAAATGCTTGGAATAGTGACTTGGAGACCTCTGCCACACACAATGCTTGGAATAGTGACTTGGATACCTCACTGCCACCCACAATGCTTGGAATAGTGACTTGTAGTAACTGCCACTCACAATGCTTGGAATAGTGGCTTGGAGACCACACTGCCAACCAACCACATTGATTGGAATATGGCTTGGAGACCTCACTGCCACCCACAATGCTTGCAATAGTGACTTGTAGACATCACTGCCACCCAAAAAGCATGGTATAGTGACTTGGAGACATCACTGCCATCAACAATGATTGGAATAGTGACATGGAGACCTCAGCCACCCACACTGCTTGGTATAGTGACTTGGAGACATCACTGCCACCCACAATGCTTGGAATAGTGACTTGGGGACCTCACTGCCACCCACAATGATTGGAATAGTGACTTGGAGACCTCACTGCCAGGCACAATGATTGGAATAGTGACTTGGAGACCTCTGTCACCCACAATGCTAGGAATAGTGACTTGGGGACAACTGCCACCCACACTGCTTGGTATAGTGACTTGGAGACCTCACTGCCACCCACAATGCTGGAAATAGTGACTTGGGGACCACTGCCACCCACAATGCTTGGTATAGTGACTTGGAGACCTCACTGCCAACCACAATGCTTGGAATAGTGACTTGGAGAACTCACTGCAACCCACAATGCTTGGAATAGTGACTTGGGGACATCACTGCCACCCACAATGATTGGAATAGTGACTTGGAGACCTCTGCCACCCACAATGCTAGGAATAGTGACTTGGGGACAACTGCCACCCACAATGCTTGGCATAGCGACTTAGAGACCTCTCTGCCACCCACAATGCTTGGAATAGTGACATGGAGACATCACTGCCATCCACAATGATTGGAATAGTGATTTGGAGACCTCAGCCACCCACAATGCTAGGAATAGTGACGTGGGGACCACTGCCACCCACAATGCTTGGTATAGTGACTTGGAGACCTCACTGTCACCCACAATGCTTGGAATAGTGACTTGGGGACCTCACTGCCACCCACAATGATTGTAATAGTGACTTGGAGACCTCACTGCCACCCACAATGACTGGAATAGTGACTTGGAGACCTCTGCCACCCACAATGCTAGGAATAGTGACTTGGGGACCACTGCCACCCACACTGCTTGGTATAGTGACTTGGAGACATCACTGCCACCCACTATGCTTGGAATAGTGACATGGAGACCTCATTGCCACCCACATTGCTTGGAATAGTGACTTGGGGACCTCACTGCCACCCACAATGATTGGAATAGTGACTTGGAGACCTCACTGCCACCCACAATGCTTGGAATAGTGACTTGGAGACCTCACTGCCACCCACAATGCTTGGAATAGTTACTTCCAGACCTCACTGCCACCCACAATGCTTGGAATAGTGACTTGAATACCTCTCTGCCACACACAATGCTTGGAATATTGACTTTCAGACCTCACTGCCACCCACAATGCTTGGAATAGTGACTTGGGGACCTCACTGCCACACACAATGCTTGGAATAGTGACTTGGACTAACTGCCACCCATAATGCTTGGAATAGTGACTTGGATACCTCACAGCCACCCACAATGCTTGGAATAGTGACTTGTAGTAACTGCCACTCACAATGCTTGGAATAGTGGCTTGGAGACCTCACTGCCAACCACATTGATTGGAATAGTGGCTTGGAGACCTCACTGCCACCCACAATGCTTGGAATAGTGGCATGGAGACCTCACTGCCACTCACATGCTTGGAATAGTGACTTGTAGACCTCTCTGCCATCCACACTGCTTGGAATAGTGACTTGTAGACGTCTCTGCCACCCACAATGCTTGAAAAGTGACTTGGAGACCTCTCTGCCACCCACAATGCTTGGAATAGTGAATTGGAGACCTCTCTGCCACCCAGAATGCTTGGAATAGTGACTTGGGGAACTATGCCACCCACAATGCTTGGAATAGTGACTTGAAGACCTCATTGCCACCCACAATGCTTTGAATAGTGACTTGGAGACCTCTGCCACCCACAATGCTTGCAATAGTGACTTGGGGAACTCTGCCACCCACAATGCTTGGAATAGTGACTTGAAGACCTCATTGCCACCCACAATGCTTGCAATAGTGACTTGGAGACCTCTGCCACCCACAATGCTTGCAATAGTGACTTGGAGACCTCTGCCACCAACAATGCTTGGAATAGTGACTTGGGGACCTCTGCCACGCACAATGCTTGGAATAATGACTTTGGGACCTATGCCACCCAAAAATGCTTGGAATAGTGACTTGGAGACCTCTGCCACCCACAATGCTTGGAATAGTGTCTTGGATACCTCACTGCCACCCACAATGCTTTGAATAGTGACTTGTAGTAACTGCCACTCACAATGCTTGGAATAGTGGCTTGGAGACCTCACTGCCAACCACAATGATTGGAATAGTGACTTGTAGACCTCTCTGCCATCCACAATGCTTGGAATAGTGACTTGTAGACGTCTCTGCCACCCACAATGCTTGGAATAGTGACTTGGAGACCTCTCTGCCACCCACAATGCTTGGAATAGTGACTTGGGGAACTCTGCCACCCACAATGCTAGCAATAGTGACTTGGGGAACTCTGCCACCCACAATGCTTGGAATAGTGACTTGGAGACCTCTGCCACCCACAATGCTTGCAATAGTGACTTGGGGACCTCTGCCACCCACAATGCTTGCTATAGTGACTTGGAGACATCTGCCACCAACAATGCTTGGAATAGTAACTTGGGGACCTCTGCCACGCACAATGCTTGGAATAGTGATTTGTGGACCTATGCCACACAAACATGCTTGGAATAGTGAATTGGAGACCTCTGCCACCCACAATGCTTGCAATAGTGACTTGGAGACCTCTGCCACCCACAATGCTTGCAATAGTGACTTGGGGACCTCACTGCCACCCACAATGCTTGGAATAGTGACTTGAAGGCCTCACTGCCACCCACAATGTTTGGAATAGTGACTTGGAGACCTCTCTGCCACAAACAATGCTTGGAATAGTGACTTGGAGACCTCTGCCACCCACAATGCTTGGTATAGTGAATTGGGGACCTCTGCCACCCACAATGCTTGGAATAGTGACTTGGATACCTCACTGCCACCCACAATGCTAGGAATAGTGACTTGAAGAACCACCCACAATGCTAGGAATAGTGACTTGAAGAACCACCAACAATGCTTGGAATAGTGACTTGTAGACCTCACTGCCACCCACAAAGCATGGCATAGTGACTTGGACACATCACTGCCATCAACCATGATTGGAATAGTGACATGGAGACCTCAGCCACCCACACTGCTTGGTATAGTGACTTGGAGACCTCACTGCCACCCACAATGCTTGGAATAGTGACTTGGGTACCGCACTGCCACCCACAATGATTGGAATAGTGACTTGGAGACCTCACTGCCACCCACAATGATTGGAATAGTGACTTGGAGACATCTGCCACCCACAATGCTAGGAATAGTGACTTGGGGACCACTGCCACCCACACTGCTTGGTATAGTGACTTGGAGACCTCACTGCCACCCACAATGCTTGGTATAGTGACTTGGAGACCTCACTGCCAACCACAATGCTTGGAATAGTGACTTGGAGACCTCACTGCAACCTACAATGCTTGGAATAGTGACTTGGGGACATCACTGCCACCCACAATGATTGGAATAGTGACTTGGAGACCTCTGCCACCCACAATGCTAGGAATAGTGACTTGGGGACAACTGCCACCCACAATGATTGGAATAGTGACTTGGAGACCTCTGCCACCCACAATGCTAGGAATAGTGACTTGGGGACAACTGCCACCCACAATGCTTGGTATAGCGACTTAGAGACCTCACTGCCACCCACAATGCTTGCAATAGTGACATGGAGACATCACTGCCATCCATAATGATTGGAATAGTGACTTGGAGACCTTAGACTCCCACAATGCTAGGAATAGTGAGGTGGGGACCACTGCCACCCACAATGCTTGGTATAGTGACTTGGAGACCTCACTGTCACCCACAATGCTTGGAATAGTGACTTGCGGACCTCACTGCCACCCACAATGATTGGAATAGTGACTTGGAGACCTCACTGCCACCCACAATGATTGGAATAGTGACTTGGAGACCTCTGCCACCCACAATGCTAGGAATAGTGACTTGGGGACCACTGCCACCCACACTGCTTGGTATAGTGACTTGTAGACCTCACTGCCACCCACAATGCTTGGAATAGTGACATGGAGACCTCACTGCCACCCACACTGCTTGGAATAGTGACTTGGGGACCTCTGCTACCCACAATGCTTGGAATAGTGACTTGGAGACCTCACTGCCACCCACACTGCGTGGAATAGTGACTTGGGGACCTCACTGCCACCCACAATGCTTGGAATAGTGATTTGGAGACCTCTCTGTCACACACAAAGCTTGGAATAGTGACTTGGAGACCTCTCTGTCACCCACAAAGCTTGGAATAGTGACTTAGAGATCTCTGCTACCCACAATGCTTGGTATAGTGACTTGGATACCTCACAGCTACCCACAATGCTTTGCGGGACGCCATGCATACAGTCAGGTGACAGCAGGTCCAAGTGTAATAATAGTGTCCAATCACATTCCTGATTGATTTATATTAAATAGTATACCAAATGTTACCATTTTGATCCAGACACCGAGAGTATCAGTATACCTGCTTTCATACAAGGTAACAAATTATTCGAGATTATCTACCCCACCCTGAAAGGAGACACACTGATCTATAAACAACACAAAAACACAGATGTGTATGTTAACAGCTGACAACAGGCAGTCTCTTATCTAAAGCTATGATATTGTTGATGTAACAATTGTTTGTGAAAATAATAATGTAACAGATGAGTGATTATCTTACCATTTAATATACGTTGTAGTGTAAATGATATCATTATTGTCTTTGCCTTTGATAGTTTGTTTTGTAGTTCCTGTTTTGTAAGTTCATCATTATACACTGTAAATATCAAAATCCAAAATGCAAATTCTGCAACAATAAATGTTTTTTTTTCCATTTAAGTTTACTTAACGTTGCTATCAGTATTCCATTTGAGCGACAGCAGTTTACCTTTCCTGGGCAGGCTCCAGCAGTTAACCAGTAATTGATGCAATGAAACTCAAACTTTTCCTATTAAGAGACACGGTCTGAGCGGGGCTCGAATCCTATCATCTCTGATGGTCACAGGTTCGAGCCCGCTCAGGCTGGTTAACCGCTGGAGCCTGCCCAGGAAAGGTGTTATTAGGTAAACTGCCCGCCGTCAATATAACCCAAAATGGTGCTGATGCAGGCGTAAAAACCGAAATATATCATATAACTATAATTTTGTAAATAAATAATCGATAAAGGGGGGGGGTAATCTATGGATATTATTTTCATACAGGGTAGTTCATTTATGGGCATAATCATCCAAAGATTGGTTAAACTTTGAATTAATGACCGATGGAAATGGAAGATAATTTCACGATGTCTAATTATACGTATATGAACATCGCGGTACGCAGAACATTCCAAGTACCGTAAGTAAGCATATAGTTAATTACTATATCCTTCATATTCTTGAACAATATTACAATAATTTAACCCTTTGCAGGCTAGTGGCAGATAAAATCATGTTGGCAAACAGCATACGGAAAAGAACGTGCCATCTAATCAGGCTCTATGTTGTTTGTTATTCGGATATTGCTGAATATCAAACAACATAGATCGTGCGCCACGACTGATCTGGATCTATGTTGTTTGCTATTCGGATACTGCTGAATATCAAACAATATAGATCGTGCGCTACGACTGATCTGGATCTATGTTGTTTGCAAATGTGATTTTATTAACCAGCATGCAACGTGTTAAGTCTCATCAATAACAATCCTGACATATTACATAAAACAATTGTACATCGACAGTTTATTTATCGTAACTACCGGTTGCCCATATGAGCGATGCCTCCTGAAGATATTAGTAATTTTAGATTTTGGAGGATAGTACATGATACAGACAGATACCTATTCCAGAATATCATCTGGTTCTTTTACGTGTACGGTGTAAAGCACCGACACGAGACCTCGGTTTAATGTCCCATCTGAAAGACTGTTAATTTTATTAGGGTCAGACGGGGGATCGAAACTGCGATCCCTGGATTACCAGACAGCTTGCTTTTGATACATTTGATATATATAGTTTTTGTTTAGGCTACTGTGGAAATGTGATCAAAAGGATATCACGCTATATTTAATGAATCTCATTTTGGAATTTTGCTCGCTTAATAAATATATTCCAAAATAGTAAAATATGGTATGTAATGTAAAGTTCCTATAAAAGTAAAGTGTTTGTTTATTATATTGTCACCCCTATTTAAAGGGCCAGCCATTTCTGATTTATGAGACACCTCCTTTTATGAACATCAGTACTTCCCGAATCCTATGCTTGTATTCCAGGCTGGTATGCAATCAGTAACCATTATTTTACTAGCTGACGGCTCACAAACTGGCCATATGAGAACGAACCCATGACGAGATTCGAACCTTCGACCTCCCGCTCGGTAGGTGGGGACGTCTTAACCACTAGGCCACGGAGGCTATATGTATACAAATTCATTTCTTCTAAGAACAAAAAATCAAAGCGGTGTTGGCAGTACTCTCTATTTTAAGAAATGTTTAACATCTTTTCTAAATCCAAGTAATTGGACTGATAATCCAGGGATCGTAGGTTCGATCCCCTGTCTGACCCTAATACAATTTCAGATGGGAAGTTAAACCGAAGTCTCGTGTCGGTGCTTTACACCGTGCACATACAAGAACCAGAGAAGACTATGGAATGTGTCTATGTCTGTATCATGCACTATCCTCCAAAAATCTAAAATGACTAATCTCTTCAGGAGCTAAATGGCTGTCGTTTGTATGGAGATATAATAGTATATTAACCTAAATCTCTATGTAGTCGCTGTAATATATATGGAGGTGGGATAGATATGGCGACTACTTATCCACTGCATGATAAGTAAATGGTTGTCGTTTGTATGGAGATATAATAGTATATTAACCTAAATCTCTATGTAGTCCCAGTAATATCTATAGAGGTGGGATAGATATGGCGACTACTTATCCACTGCATGATAGGTAAATGCTTGTCGTTTGTATGGAGATATAATAGTATATTAACCTAATATTACAATCGAACCTGTAATCATTCGGAATCAAATGATTAAATTCATAAGAGTCAAATAACGAAATTAACAAAGTTAATATCGGGTGTAGCAACCTCGAACAGTGAGGTTGATGGCAAGAAGACCGCACAAGGCATAGAGACTTTGATGGACAATGGCACATAATCGCTTTACCAGGCGGCAATCGGGCCCTGTGTTGTTTTCCAATGAAACAAGCAATACAAAACTACAGCAACACGATTTTGACAGAAAAAATCTTACCGCTACATTTTGGACCACAGTAATATTGTGCTCTACAGTAACACGATTTTGATAAAAATCATACCGCTACATTTGGCACCACAATAATATTGTGCTCTACAGTAACACGATTTTGATAAAAATCATACCGCTACATTTGGCACCACAATAATATTGTGCTCTACAGTAACACGATTTTGATAAAAATCATACCGCTACATTTGGCACCACAATAATATTGTGCTCTACAGTAACACGATTTTGATAAAAATCATACCGCTACATTTGGCACCACAATAATATTGTGCTCTACAGTAACACGATTTTGATAAAAATCATACCGCTACATTTGGCACCACAATAATATTGTGCTCTACAGTAACACGATTTTGATAAAAATCATACCGCTACATTTGGCACCACAATAATATTGTGCTCTACAGTAACACGATTTTGATAAAAATCATACCGCTACATTTGGCACCACAGTAATATTGCGCTCTACCTTAACACGATTTTGATAAAAATCATACCGCTACATTTTGGACCACAGTAATATTGTGCTCTACAGTAACACGATTTTGATAAAAATCATACTGCTACATTTGGCACCGCAGTAATATTACGCTCTACCTTAACACGATTTTGATAAAAATCATACCGCTACATTTTGGACCACAGTAATATTGTGCTCTACAGTAACACGATTTTGATAAAAATCATACTGCTACATTTGGCACCGCAGTAATATTACGCTCTACCTTAACACGATTTTGATAAAAATCATACCGCTACATTTTGGACCACAGTAATATTGTGCTCTACAGTAACACGATTTTGATAAAAATCATACTGCTACATTTGGCACCGCAGTAATATTACGCTCTACAGTAACATGATTTTGATAAAAATCATACCGCTACATTTGGCACCGCAGTAATATTGCGCTCTACCGTAACACGATTTTGATAAAAATCATACCGCTACATTTTGGACCACAGTAATATTGTGCTCTACAGTAACACGATTTTGATAAAAATCATACCGAATCATACCGCTACATTTGGCACCACAGTAATATTGTGCTCTACAGTAACACGATTTTGATAAAAATCATACCGCTACATTTGGCACCGCAGTAATATTACGCTCTACAGTAACACGATTTTGATAAAAACCATACTGCTACATTTGGTTAGGGAGCAACAGTAAAAACAAAGGCTTCCAACTGGCTGAACCATATAGTGAGCAATGACGCGCATTTGCTGCACATGGGTCAATTTGATTTCAATTATCGCTAACATGGTTTGAGTAGATTACAGTTTCGTCTATATAATGATTTGCCATTATTTATTATAGAAAACCTACTAGGTCAAAGATGCTAGAATCCCCCTTCCAGAGTATAGAGCCCAACTTAATGGCCAGTTTAATATGACCATCAACATAAGGGATTCTAGCAGGCCTGTTGGCTGTGTATCGGTGCGCTTCTGTATAGGGTAGGTGCTATACCGATAATAAATCTTTCAATGTTTATTTATTTTATCAATATTGCAAGATCTTAATTTCATTTGATAATGTATAATTTTGATGTTATTGATATTTAACAATCCAGCTGAATAAGTTTAATTCAATGTATTCAACAAAGTTAATACATTTACACTCGGATCATTAAACCATGTTTATTCCACCTATGTCATATTGAGTACGTACACACTTACCAACGCAATGAATATTGTTGTTATTGTTAATATTGTTCTTCTTAATATTGTTCTTCTCCTCTTCTTCTTCTACGCTTCTTCCTTCTTCTTCCTTCTGCTTCTCCCTTCTTCTTCCCTCTGCTTCTTCCTTCTTCTTCTGCTTCTTCCTTCTTCTTCTTCCTACTTCTCCCTTCTCCTACTTCTGCTGCTTCTTCTCACTCATTCTGATTCTTCCTTGTGCTACTTCTTCCTTCTCCTGCTTCTTCTGCTTCTTCTTCCTCCTTCTTCCTCCTTCTTATTTCTGCTTCTTCCTTCTTCTGCTTCATCATTCTTCTGCTTCTTCTTCCTTCTTCTGCTTCCTTCTTTTTCTTTCTTCTTCTTCTTCCTTGAGGATAATGCAAGATACAGAAGTAGCATCGTTGGTTGTTTTACATGACAGGAGAAGAGCACCGATACACGAGACCTCGGTGGGTGGGGTCAAACCTGTGATCCCTGGATTCGCAATCCAACAGTAACCACTGGATCACTGACCCACCTATTGTATCATATCTATATTGCGTGAATTATGTCTATTTCAGGTCGTGTTCGTTATGAGGCCTCGACAGATGGATATACTACTTGAGGCCTCGACAGAGGGATATACTACTTACTCCACCAACGTTAGAACTGCTTCTACATTGCTTGCTGTGTATACATATATGGACACCATTGTTAATGTTGTTACGATATCCATTAAGCACTAACATAGTTTACTACTTTATTAACGCTTACATTTTTCTGTGATACTCTCACTTATACAGTTACTATATTATCAAGCTTCGGCACAGGCAGGTGTAGTCTCAACAGTACTCTGAATAACCCACATCTAGTTTTTCCATGCCCCACCCATGTACAACTATTGACCTAGAATGTGTTTTTATGTAGATATATGTAGAATGGAGAGTTATGGTTTATGACCGATGGTACATCAAACTCCTGTGGTTTATTATGACAGATGATACATCAAAGTCCTGTGGTTTATCACGCATATGATACATCAAACTCCTGTGATTTATGCCACAAATGGTACATTAAACTCATGTGGTTTATTATGACATATGGTACAACAAGTTCCTGTGGTTTATTATGACATGGTACATCAAGTTCCTGTGGTTTATTATGACAAATGGTACACCAAAGTCCTGCAGTTTATGCCATAGATGGTACATCAAGCTAATGTGGTTTATAACCTGGTTGGTGCAACAAACTCCTGTGGTTTATGCAATAGATGACACATCAAACTCCTGTGGTTTAGGCCAGTAGTCTATACATTAATTGCCAGATTCTCCAAACGATTCTGTCTCAAAAAGGGATTGGAACAGAATATCAACTAGCATATTGTTAGACGAAAACAGATATAAATATTCTGTTCCAATCCTCTGCATCAAAATGATCAACTTTCATTTTTCCTAAACGTTTTATTTCAAATGGAGTTGACGTATATAAGATTTTCTGAGCCTGGACAATCTGACTGTATCGCATCATCTTCTTATATTGAAAATATTGTTCTGTAGAAGAATATTTAATACCACAGTTATCTATAAAATTAACAGGGTAAAAGTTACTAAATGGACAATCGTGTCCAAAAAACAGCACCATATTATGTGTAATCATCATAGGCATTATTACGTCTAGTACTGTTAGCACTGGGTGATTAAATTATCTTTCCATATGGTTTATCACAAATCGTCTTATTCCATCCAGTTGATGGCAATTGTCACACATTGTCATAGAACCGTCACAATCGTCAACAAAAAATCCTTCATCACCGTCTGGGCAACTATGTCGTTGTCCAAAATATTTTAATACAACAAAACATTTTCCACATTCAATATACTAGGGTTTACCACAAATATTACAGACGACGCTATCCATAATGTATGATCGTGATTCCTTCATTGTCATTTATATTTCTTGTATTTTTAGAAATGAACGTCACCTCAAGAAATACATTCTATATTCAATATGTTCCAGATGCAATTGATGCTGTCTATTCCACTATAATGAAAATTACAAATGTTAATGTAAACATTTTACTTGTATTTAGTAATATATCTCCTTACTGCTTGACAACTAAATGAATGAATGTGTCTATATATTGCTTAACATTTTCAGTGTCATATTCTTTATTAATATAATATTCCTCCCCATGCCAATTCCTGAGGTGATGTAACAAATTCCGTCTACCAAAGAAGAAGCATGAACAATGCTTACATTCATAGATGATTCCGGTCACTTGTGTATCCATATTGTCTAATGGTATTGAATAAATTGCACTCTGAGTGTTGTCTCTTTTTTTTCTCTCCTTTATTTTGGCAACTGACAGTAATGTATTTACAGGTATCAGTGACACGATTTATCCATAAATATATAGTCAAACTTTGAACTAAAATATATGGTTTCTTATAGACACGTTTTATAATTAAGATAAGTTTGATCTTTAACGTACGTCTTGCATCCTAGACATTCAACTGAAAACTGAGATTTGTGTTTGGAGTAACGTTTGAAACTTTCCATGTTAAATTTCAGTACCTAGCACCTACATATGCAATAGTACGAAAGAGTTCCAGTGTACCTTCTAGGCTATAAGTAGGACGTGACCTTCATAACAAGCGCTGTGTCATATCTCATTTGCATATTAAATAGAACATGGGATCTTAGTATTTTTTCATGGTAAAGTTCAACACCTAACATATACAATAGCATGAATATTTTCCAGTGTACTTTCCAGGCTGTATAAGTAGGACACGATCTTAATAACAAGTGCTGTGCCGTGCATCATTTGCATATTAAATAGAACATCGTGGGGATTCCAGTCATGGCGGGAAAGGGGCGATAGTCCATCATCATTTACCTCCCTTGATTTACCTCCCCTATTCACCATCACCATCATAATAAGGTAGCTGGCCAGTATTAGAATGAATGACAGGGTGTCTACCTTATTCCTTTGAATACTTGAAACAAGAGATTAGGCTTGTGACTGTTAATCAGATAAGAATTTGATTTATGGTCTTGTTTGTAACTTTTGCATGGATGAAAAGACATTTATAAAGTGACATGATTTGAGTGTAATATGAATACTAATGAAATTGAAAACATGTCCCAACTGCTTAATGTGTTTTTTTATACATCAATTCAAATGGAACGTGAACTATATATGTCTTATAAGATTTGGGGAAACACTATATCTGTATAGAGTATGAAACAAACATGTTGCAATATATACCAAAGTGTATTTTCAAACAAATTTATTCCGATGGAAATATAGTGGGGTTGTATGAGGTTTCATTCGTTATGTGGATTAAATCTGTAAATCATTATAAAATGGTTTCAGTGTTTCATAAGCACTGCCATTTTACAGGAAGCGCCGCCAGGATGGATGATCGTTGGTTGCAGTAATTCTTCTTGATGTGTTGCCTTTTGGCCGTTATACATATAGTATCATCACACCACATATTCACTCCAATTCCCCAAAGTGAATCTGTAGAACTAGCCTCGACTAAATATTTATCCCCTGTGTCAATAAGAAATTGTTTGCAATCTGCGTTCTGTGAATATTTATATCTGTTTCCATCTAACAATATGCTAGTCGATATTCTGTTCCAATCCTCTGCATCAAAATTATCAATTTTCATTCTTCCTAAACGTTTTATTTCAAATGGACTTGACGCATATAAGATTTTCTGAGCCTGGACAATCTGACTGTATCGCATCATCTTATATTGAAAATATTGTTCTGTAGAAGAATATGTAATACCACAGTGATCTATAACATTAACAGGGTAAAAGTTACTACATGGAAAATGGTATCCATAAAACAACACCATATTATGTGTATCCTCATAGCCATTGCTACGTCTTGTTCTGTTAATACTCGGTGATTAAATTATCTTTCCATATGGTTTATCACTAATCGTCTTACTCCATCCAGTTGATGGCAATTGTCACACATTGTCATAGAACCGTCACAATATTCAAAACAATCCTTCATCACCGTCTGGGCAACTATGTTGTTGTCCAAAATAGTTTAATACATCAAAACATTTTGCACATTCAATATACTAGGGTTTACCACATATATTACATACGACGTTATCCATAATGTATGATCGTGATTCCTTCATTATTAGTTTCCATCTCCCCGTGGTACCGGCGACATTTGTCGCTGATATATCCACGAAAGTTAGTGTGGTGTATTAACCAATTCGGATTGCATTTTCCACAATATTTGCAGCCTCGCTTCGCTCTTTAAAATACGTTAGTTGGTAAATGGATAGAACTCCATACATAACTCACAATAAGGCCATGTCGGAGAGCAGTTTTCGCAGTGATAGTTGCGACATTCTTCACTAATATATCCTCGAAAATTAGTTTCATTCATTAACCAATGAGGGTTACATTCCCCACACTGTTCGCTTTCTAAATAGTTTGGATGGTAACAATATTTCTGTTCTGTCTGTATGCCTACTTGTTCTTCGTGTTCTAAAAGTTCTGTATTTGATAAAAACTGTAATCCACAACAGTAACATAGCCATGCGGTATCCACTGTTATAGCTTCCATCCTTGTGTATAATAACAACATATTCCATGTGATTTATATACTAGACTTCTAAATTCAGGTTTTAACTGGTTATCTATCTTTAGATATGACGATAAACATTGTTTGCTTTGTTTATTCGGATTTACGCCTTCATCAACACCATTTTGGGCTAACTTTAGCAGATTCGTTCTCCAAAAACTCTTCTTCTACAAATTGCGATAAACGTTTTCAAAAGATTAAAACAAAACAGGAAAAGAGAAAACTATCTTTCGACTCTGATAACTCAGAAAATTATAATATAATATTTTCTATTGATGAACTCACGGATGCAATAAATAAATCGCCCGATACCGCTGTAGGTCCCGATGAAATACACTAGCAATTATTAAAACATTTGCCCACATATTCATTAGTTGCACTATTGGAAGTTTTTAATAATATATGAGAATCTGGAAAATTGCCCCATTCCTGGAAAGAAGCCATTGTAATCCCAATACCTAAACCAGGAAAAGATAACACTAATCCAAATAAGTACCGCCCTATCGCATTAACGAGCTGTGTTTGTAAAACCATGGAGCGCATGATTAACTCCAGACTAGTTTGGTATCTGGAATCTAACAATTTAATTTCCGAATTCCAAAGTGGATTTCGAAGCGAACGAAGTACCAATGACCATTTAATACGATTGGAAACGTTTATCCGTGATGCTTTTATCAAGAAACAACATGTGGTTTCTATATTTTTCGATCTCGAAAAAGCGTATGATACAACATGGAAACATGGTATTATGAAAAACCTATATGAGTTAGGCCTTAAAGGACACATGCCACATTTTATATCTGACTTTTTAGTGGATAGGCAATTTAAGGTTAGAGTGGGTTCTACTCTCTCTAGCAATCACGAACAAGAAATGGGCGTCCCTCAAGGCAGTATTTTATCTGTTACACTTTTTAATATTAAAATAAATAACATTGTGAAATGTCTTGGCGAACACACCGAGTGTTCTTTATATGTAGATGATTTTGTTATATGTTATCGTTCAAAATCTATGGCCACTATTGAACGCCATCTCCAACTTTGTTTAAATA
Source organism: Archivesica marissinica (assembly GCA_014843695.1). NCBI lineage: Eukaryota > Metazoa > Mollusca > Bivalvia > Venerida > Vesicomyidae > Archivesica > Archivesica marissinica. Next base: position 76,345,295 of record CM026391.1, read on the forward strand.
AAGTCCATACATGGGCTTTAAATAACGGTTTTCGAAAGCCAAAACCCAATGTATTCACTTTTGTCAGTCTAGAAAAGTACACAATGATCCTGTATTAACACTCGATGGAGTCCCCATTCCTGTTGTTCATGAAACTAAATTTCTTGGAGTAATATTTTATAAAGAACTGTCGTTTATTCCTCATTTGCATACTTGAAAATACGATGCCTCAAGGCAATGAATCTCATCAAAGAAGTAGCTCATACGGACTGGGGAGCTGACCGAAAGGTCCTCCTTAGACTATATAGAGAAATTGTACGATCCAAGCTCGACTATGGATCGATAGTGTATGGATCAGCCAGACCATCATATATTAAAACACTTGACCCAATACATCATCAAGGCATACGACTTGCAATCGGAGCATTCAGAACATCACCAATAGCTAGTTTATATGTCGAAGCAAATGAACCATCTCTCTATCTCCGACGTGAACAATTAACTCTACAATATGCTTCTAAACTTAAATCAAACCCGAAAAATCCAGCGTACAAAGCCGTGTTTGATCTAAGCAATAAGACGTCCTATGAGGCGAAGCCAAAGGCGATATGCCCTCTTGTGCTTCTTATCGAAGAAGCTATTCATGAAGTAAATTTTAACATTGACAATGTACATGAAACGTTTATATCAGATATAGCTCCCTTCGACCTGTCGAAACCTAATGTTAATTTACATCTTCATGATAACCTTAAATCATGTACTAACCCACTAATGTTTAAATCAAAATTAAATGAAATCAGAACCATGTTTTCAGATTATACACCAATATACACAGATGGATCTAAAGCCGGCAGCAAAGTTGGTTGTGCTGCCGTCAGTAACGTACATAATTCTAAATTACGTTTACCTGATCACGCTTCAATCTTTTCAGCAGAAGTAGAGGCTATTGATTTAGCCTTGAATTTTGCTGATACATCTCTAGATAATAAATTTATGATCCTTTCAGACTCTTTGTCTGTACTACAGTCAATAGACAATATGAACATTAAAAATCACATTATTCACAATTTACTTATTAAACATACAGATATTACATTGACTAAACATGTTATATATTGCTGGATACCAAGTCATATTGGTATTCGTGGCAATGAAATGGCTGACCAGAGTGCAAAAGATGCACTTAGGTTAGACTATATAACTTCTAAAATACCATACACTGATGCCAGACAATCGATTCTTGCCTACATTACTTCAAAATGGCAGATTACTTGGAATAACATACAATTTAATAAACTGCAGTTCATTAAACCAAACATTGGTGAACTACATTCTATTTATCGCTCCAACCGTAGAGAGGAAACAGTAATATCACGACTGAGACTGGGACATACCCGTTTCACTCATTAATTTTTATTAAAAAGAGAGGATCCACCATGGTGTATACCATGCCATTCCTTCATAAATGTTGAACACATCTTGATCGACTGTGTAGATTTAGCACTCGTACGTCAAAAATAGTATACAGTTACGACAATGAAAGAGCTTTTCGACACAGTCGATTTTAAATACATCATTGCATTTTTAAAAGAATCTCATCTTTTTCATAAATTGTAGATTTTTACTGGTTTACTTATTGTTCTACAACTGACATCACATTTTTACAGCTGAATAAATTTTGTTGCGATTTACCTTTCATCATTGCAATTTTATTACATATACTTTCTTATATTTTTATCTAACTTGTATTCAATATACTTAACCCGGCGCGATATAGCCTGAACTGTGCTGATGTGCCGTTAAACCAAATACTCACTCACTCACTCACAGATCACCCCTTCAAAGATAGCATCTAAGGTGCCCATATCCAGATCCACGACTGGTACAACCAGTCAACCAGTCTACGATATAATATGTTTAAAAAAACGAAAAAATACAATATTGTCATGGCTATTTAAACACATCTTTTATATAATTCGTTGTCAAGGCAATTCATTTGAAATATTACACTCCTATTAAATATTTGATCCTTTATCTAGATAATGAATGCTGGACATATATGCGGTGTAAAAATCATTCATCCTGCGGTTACAATGTACTAGATTATAACATTGTAGAGCAAATTAGTGTTTATTTCATATTTCAACATTTCAAACAGGACAGTGGTTTAGTTTATACAAATTTAGTTTAACTGGATTGCGAAACAGGCTTTCACATCTTATATTAATCACTCTCGAGGTCTCATTCCTAATGGAATCCATCGCCAAGAGGGAGAGAGAAGAGGAACTGCTGAATTTAAGTGCATTGCCTAAGGGTACAATTGTAACGGCTACAGCTGGGTGCTACATCCGGGTCTCTGGCACATGACAGAAATACAGACGAACGGATAAGTGGGCGGATGGCGGGTGGGCGCGGCTGGTGGGGCCAGTGGTAGTACATCGGATTTGGAAGGGATTCTGGTTCGAATCTAGATCAGGGCACGTATGTAGTATCCTTGAGCAAGGCAACTCATACATATGGTTTAGTATTTGTTAACCGCTTAGGTTGGCTAAGTCTGCACAGGGAAAAAACATGTTTACGGCATAAAGCGGTTGATCAATTCCGTAACAATAAAGCACTTTCTCCGGCGGAGTACTAAACATCTCATCCTTATGGCGAAGAAGACGATACACCCACCACGATTTACCGCTACACGTGGCACCGGAGACAGAAATCGACGTACACTCGGGAAAGGGATACATCATTCAACTGACTAGTTTAATCTTACGTTTCTTTAATATAACTTAATTTTGATAGATGTCTTTTAAAACAATTAGCTGAAAATAAAAGAATATGAAGAGGGAGTAATAAGCGATCCCATTTTACCGGATGCGGAAAGGCAAGCATTTTACCGGAAGCTCAGCCATTTTGTGACGTCATGGCTCCTCAGCTTGGGGGTTGTGCTACTTCAATGGGAGAATTAGTTAATCTTGAAATTAAACCGGAAGCGCAGCCATTTTACAGGAAGGGCTGCCATTTTACCGGAAGCGCGGCCATTTTACCGGAAGCGCCGCCATTTTGTGACGTCATGGCTGCTCGCTGCTCAGCTTGGGGCTTGGGCTATCTCACCCTATACTACTGCTAATCGTACCACCTACTTGGCTTTAGTTATGTAGATTCCGCTAGATATTTTAATAAAATGCGCTGATTAATTGCATTGCTATTTTGATTTGCTAGGAAGTGAGCCAAATGAAAAAAGACTATACTAAACATGGATTTCGTTACTGCAAAACTTGTTTAATACTTGTTTTGTAACGAACACATTTACAGGATTGCTACTTTTTACAGTCCGTTTGAACATGAATTTTAGTTTTAAAGCGACATTACATCGTAAAAAAATCAAAATGCCTTTTTTACGTATAAATAGCATTTCTACTACAAATTCTTTCGAAGTAATTCGAACACCTTTAATAAATAAACAGTGTTTTTGCGATCTACAAACTCTCAAACGTGAAAGTAGTATTTCATATAACCGTCAGCTACGCTCATAAATTCACGAAATGTGAGATATAAATGATACATGCATTGTATTATTCATGGATGTTATTTACATTGTTTTGTTATGTCAACATACGTATACGACGTTTATTTATTAGTTGAAATACTCGGATTATGTGACAAAATTCGGAGGAAAAACAATAATATAGGAAATTACATTCTGTAGTAATTTGCTTTTTCATCGATGTAGTGTCGCTTTAAGGAACAGACAATAATAAATGTGTATGTAGTCTTCTGTATCCATATAGCATAATGTGTACAGGTATTTTATATTTTTATATATTTATACATGAACCCTCTGAGGCTGAACACATTGATGTTATTCGTATTTGGTTACATTTTGAGTTATATATCCAGGATATACCCATACTACAACCTGTATTTACTGTGAAAACTTTATGCCATGAAACTCCATTTGATATACAGTCAAACCTGTGCTAAAGGCCACCTCCGTATAAAGGCTGCATATGAAAAACCTGTCTCTAAAGACCACCATTTTTCTCTCCCGTCGAGCGATTTTCAATGCATTTTAACCCTCTATTGAGAGGCCACCTGCCAACAAAGGCCACTTTTTGACTTTCCCCGAGGGCGGCCTTTATAGACAGGTTTTACTGTAACTCTCTTAATGTAACATTGCAGTTGGTATTATCAATGTTCTTATTTCATTGTATCAAGATTTCTTCCGTCAGGTTGAGACAAGTGTCATAAATATAGGATCTTACATTATTCATGAGTGGTGATATCGTGCCATATTTTATGGGGGAAAAAGAGTTTTGGAATATTTCTACGAAGCAAGCATTTGGATTTGTTACAAGTGTGTGTATGTACATTGTTTTATTTCTGAAATCCATGTCCGTAAAGAATATTTATAAATAATCCAGATCATATTCTATTTTTCTATTCTTTTAATAAAAAATGTTTATTGAATTGTCTTTGTAATAATTTCATCAGAAAATGGTTTTTTTAAATAAATATTTATTTAAGTTTATTTAGCGTCGCTACCGGTTGCCCATTTGACCAACGAGCAGTTTACCTATCAACACTTTTCCTGGTCAGGCTCCAGCGGTTAACCAGTACTTGGTGCACCAACCTCAGTAAGACACTGCCAACTGCTTAATATAAAGAGACACAGGCTCTATCCCGTGACCATCATGCAGTGATGATAGGTTACAATGGTAGTCAGCAACCTTAGCCACTCGACCACGAAACGGACAGGTAATATGTGTTTTACATTTATTTATCGTCGCTACCAGTTGCCGCCAATATGAGCGACGCCTCCTGAAGAGATTAGTCATTTTAGATATTTGGAGGATAGTGCAATGATACAGACAGAAACCCATTCCAGAATCTCCTTGTTCTTTTACTTGCACGGTGTAAGGTACCGACACCAGACCTCTGTTTAAAGTTCCAACTGAATGACTGTTAATTTCCTTACAACTATATCTAATGTGTTGCCAAAGCCCTTTGGGGAACAAACAACTTCTCATTAACCAGTAGTCATTGGCACCCTTGCAACAACCTCTACCAACGTTGTTCCAATGGGTTGAAACAATTAATTTAAACTTTTATTTAGTTTACAACGATTGCGAAGCAAATTCTAACACATTATATTAATCACTCTCGTTGGCGCGTATGGAAGCGTAAATGTGGTCACCGGAGAAAACCGACCTGTCCAATATGGCGACAACCGTACCATCTCGCATACTTCCAGGTCCGAGGATCGAACCCAGATTGCATTGGTGAGAAGCGAGCGCGCTAATCGGACAGCCATCACACACTAAATTGACTTAAAGGTGCATCGTTTAAGCAATTTCAGTTCTGTTTCAGTGTATTCCATATAATTGTTATATCCTGTTGTCACGCACGCACGCATGCTGCCAAAACCATAAACCCTGTTCCTACGTTCCCACCAGGCCTAAAGTTCAATTCAATTCAACAATTGCGCATTGATATTTATATCCACGGTTAGTCCTATGACGTCACGAAAGCTTAATCCCGTTTTTGTACGTTATTTCGCATGAAGGTAGGATAAACATGTTTACAATACTGTTCAGTATAAACTTTATTTATTTTGCAACAATTGCTAAACAACCTATATTAATCAATCTCGTTGGCGTGGATGAGCTTTCAATTTAGAAGAGTTATACATACATATATGTGTTAGTGTTAAGCAGCCAACGTGTATTAAGCAGCCATTTTCCAGATTCCCAATATGTTTCATTATACATTTGACCTCTATTAAGTAGCCACTTGTGCTAAACAGCCACGTTCTGCGATTCCTTAACTGGCTGCTTAAGACAGGTTTGACTGTATATGATTTTAGTTGTAGAAGTATTGAGAATCATACATTGTGTAGACACCACCGATGAACATTTATCAAATCAGTAGAACAAGAAGTATTGATTTACACTTTATTTATTTTACAATGAAGCAAGTTTTAACAACTTATATTAATCACTCTCGTTGGCGCGGATGAAAGCGTAAATGTGGTCATTCGTGTCGGATGAAACCGGAGTACCCGGAGAAAACCCACCTGTCCGATCTGGCGACAACCGTACCATCTCACAATCGGACATTCCGAAAAAGTATTAAGAGTGTCAAGAGATTGGTTTAGTTTAATCATAATATTTTTTTTTTCAACTGTATTTATTTTACAACGATTGCCAAGCAAGTTTTAACAACTTATATTAATCACCTCGTTGACTCGGATGAAAGCGTATATGTGGGAGGAAACCGGAGTACCCGGAGAAAACCCACCTGTCCGATCTGGTGACCATCGCACATACTTCCCTGTCCGAGGATCGAACCCGGGTCGCATTGGTTAGCAGCAAGAGCGCTAATCATATTATCATATTTTATTGCTCGATTCGTTTTACATATACATGTGAATACAAAACATGACACATTAAAAAAAAGGCAAACGGGTCGGGTCACAAGTTCTAGCAACATTAGTTACGGCCCTTCCCGACAACCTAGTAACTGAAAAGGATAGAGACCAGTGATCTCAAACATATATAAATATAGAAACATAACGATTTTATTTTTACACAAAATAAAACAAATTCTGAAAAAATGTACATGTTGTATAGAACTTTATGAAAATAAAATAACAAAGACTAAGAAAATATTGTGAGAGAAAGAATGAGAAAGTATGAGAAAGAAAGAGATGGGGTCGTGATGGGGAGAGAAAGAAGAGGGAGATTGGTCGGAGGCGGATATAGTTGTATCGTCAGCAAATGTATGTGCTGTTCATATTATCAGAATCTCAATACGGCCCAATTAATGGTATCGATGTTAAAGTATATTTATATGACTGACCAGGCAAAATATATCAACGCCTGTTCCCTTGCCATTGCGGAGTATGACAAGCCTTGAAAGCTGATGATCGAGTTGACTATGGTACGATTTGTATGGTACGTGCATACATGTATATACTTATGCCAAGAGTTGCATGTGAGGTATTATGCAGTCGGCTACGTATGTAATCACCCGCCACACTGTTAATAGAGGTGGACCAGTTAGTAACACACGTGTTGTCATGCATAGGTAGCCTGGGTGCCAGTATGTTGATGTTTAGCTTCTGGCAAAATGACAGTTGATATGATCAGAAACTCAATACAGCACAATTAATAGTCTATATATGAATATATTTATTTGACTGACCAGGCCAAATATATCGACACCTGTTCCCAGGCTAATGATATTATATAGATATTATCTAAGTAACATCAGCAAAGAACTCCGTGACATAACAAAACCAGTTGATAGGTATTATATGACCGCGTCAGCTTGTATGTGAGTGTATATCTCGGATAATTCAGCTATTATATACAGTCTACACCCGTTATGCCGGACCGAACAAAATACATCGACATAGCAGAAGTTATACTAAACGAAATTCAATATAAACGGAGCCAGTTATATGTACAATGATAGTGACACTGTATGAAAACGGGACTTTGATCCGACGTAGATAACGCACACCTACATTATATACTAGAGGACATAGAAAACGCACACCTACATTATATACTAGATGACATAGAAAACGCACACCTACATTATATACTAGAGGACATAGAAAACGCACACCTACATTATATACTAGAGGACATAGAAAACGCACACCTACATTATATACTAGAGGACATAGAAAACGCACACCTACATTATATGATTATTATTACATTAAAACGAAATACGAACGATTCCATCAAAGATATATCACAACTAAAAATATTCCAATATGTTTAAAACTATATATTTATGTTTTTCATGAATGATGTGTGGATGATGTCAACGAATATAGAATATTCGCTCGAATATCCGAATACTATTCAAGTATTCGAATATTCGGGGGAAATAATATATTTGCAAAAATGAAATAAACTGACATAAATCAGATATTTTATTTTCTTTTGTATTGGATGGGGTTTTTTTTCGAAATTATTGTAAAATAAATAAAGTTTAAATCCAGAGTCTTATCTCGTTCTTTTACGTGTACAGTGCAAAGCACCGACACGAGACTTTGGTTTAATATCCAAATTGGAAGAATGTTAATAATAAAAGAGAAATATTGAAACTCGAACATGCGATCCCTGGATTCACAGTCCAACGTGATAATCACTGCACTACTGAACCGTCTATAAACATAATATGTTGGACTGGTAATCCAGGGATCGCATGTTCGATTCCCGGTCTGACCATAATAAAATTAGCAGTCTTTCAGATGGGACTCTAAGCCGAGGTATCGTGTCGGTGTTTTACACCGTGCACGTAAAAGAACCAGATGAGACTCTGGAATGGGTCTATGTCTCTATCATTGCACTATTCTCCACAAATCTAAAATGACTAAAATCTTCAGGAGGCGTCGCTCATATGGGCAACCGGTAGCGACGATAAATAAACGTAAAACACACACTAAACGATATTAGCCTCCTATATGAACTACATGGCGATCGAAATAGAGTACTTCATTATTTACCTACGTCCTGGTTTTACTAGCGGACATTTACTACGAAAAAAGAGTGGCTCAGTTTTAACGAACGACAGTGTACTTACGCGTAATGTATAAAAGGCGTGCTATACAATTTGATTTCCACATTGTCGCGAGTATTTGAACGTGATTGAATCTCGACAGATTAAACATGTTTGCTTATATAACTGTGTGTTTGGTTTGTGTCACAATACCTTGTTATTTTGCTGCAGGACGGTCAGGTAAGTCACATAATAGCTAGAATTTAAATTTAATCTATCAGAAACATATAATTTATTTATCTCAGTTGGATGTCAAAAATCGCACATAGGCCGTACTGCAAACTACATTGATGTCGCATTACACTAGTCGCACTACACTCAAGTCGCACTACACTCAAGTCGCATTACAATAGTCGCATTACACTCAAGTCGCATTACACTAGTCACATTACACTAGTCGCAGTACACTAGTCGCATTACACAAGTCGCATTACACTAGTCGCATTATACTCAAGTCGCATTACACTAGACGCATTGCACTAGTCGCATTACACTAGTCGCATTACACAAGTCGCATTACACTAGTCGCATTACACTAGTCGCATTACACTAGTCGCACTACACAAGTCACATTACACAAGTCGCATTACACAAGTCGCATTACACTAGTCGCATTACACACGTCGCATTACACAAGTCACATTACACAAGTCGCATTATACTAGACACATTACACTACTTCGGAGAAACTAGCAATATTGTGAGTTTGACGTCACGTCGTTTTGCATGCGGTAATATTAATAATAAACAATAATAATAAAGTCTTTATTTAACGAGAGAACTCATTTGAACAGCGTCCCATCTGAAAGACTGTTCATTGTATTAGGGTCAGATGGGGAATAGAACCTGCGATACCTGGATTACCAGTCCAGCATGGGTTTTAATGGTGTCCATATATAGTTCATAGTTACAAATTAACATAAGTCCAGTAGCAGATTTAACATGGCTAGCATTATGCCACTAAATGATACATTGTATTAACAGTAGCTGCTTTATGCTACTAAAGGTATTTAAATTAAAGAAACAATACATTCTAAATAATGTCAACTATTACAACTCTTCTAAGACATGTTATAGATAATAATATCAGATAACATCTGCTTAAGAAAATGCATTAGTGATGTCCTTTATATAACATATAATGTAAAAGTCACCATTATACAAAGAAACTAAATGATTGAAATTATAGGAATGAAATAAAACAATGATTATGTAACTAAAGAATTTTATTGAAATTCTGACCGTTACATATATATATGTACTGTACATTATGAATGAATAAATATGTTTAAACCAAGTATTCGCTGGTTCCTTTAGTGTCCAGCTTAGGCACCGACACGAGACCTCGTCCGAAAGACTATTAATATTATTAGGGTCAGACGTGGATCAAGCCTACACTATCTAACCAGGATCCTTTGATTGATTATATAACTTACCAGTTGGTCATGGTACCCAGTTTATCCTGTGTTATTCTATGAATGCATTGGACGCTTGCTTAGGATCGCTGTCCTGGTGAAAATTGGGTGTTGTAGGCAATACATACTAATATCAATGTTGTATTGCATTCATACGTACAGTGGGCCTTCGCATTTACATTACATATTTGTAAAAGCGACATGTCCAGTCTAAGCAACGTGGAGGACACCCATATGTAGCCATACTCATAAACGCACATTCCAATATATATATATATATATATATATATACATTCCGATACATTCCGATACATTCCGATACATTCATTAATACATTATGATACACACATATATATATATATTCCGATACATATTTGTAAATGTTAATCCTGTGATAATTGAAAGCTCCAATGAGAGACCTATCAAAGTGACCCACAGGCAACATATGAAGTGGTGAGATATCAACAGTCAAACCTGTGTTAGTGGTCACCTCCATTAAACAGCCAAACCTGTATTAAGCAGCAAGTTTCCAGATTCCCATATCGGTTGTTTTATTATATATTTTACCTCCATTAAGCAGCCACATGTGTTAAGCAGCCACTTTCTCTGACTCCCTTGGCTGGCTGCTTAAGACAGGTTTGACTGTATATCAACAGACCTACATAAATCATATATGTGAAGTCTAAATTGATTAATATTAGTTTGGTATTAATTATGTATTTTCGGATAAGACTTTCAATTCTCACAGTCTGGGGGAAAATGTTGAAGCTGTGAGAATTGAACGTTCCGGCCAGGGACCTATCTAAAGTGACCCACATGCATCATATGAAGTGATGAGATATTTGTCTCAATTGACCAGCATGAAAACATTATGTCAAGTCTATATTTACTAATATTAGCTCGGTATTATGCATTTCCTGAGGTGACTTTCAATTCTCACGGCTTGGAGAAAATGCTGAAGCTGTGAGAATTGAAAGTTCCAGTCAGGGACATATCTAAAGTGACCCACAGGCATCATATGAAGTGGTGATATATCTATCTCACCTGACCAGCATGAAAACATTATGTCAAATCTAAAGTTACTAATATTAGCTCGGTATTATGCATTTTCGGATTGAACTTTCAATTCTGACGGCCTGGGGGAGAATGTTGAAGCTGTGTGAATTGAAAGTTCATGCCAGGGACCTATCTAAAGTGACCCACAGGCATCATATGCAATGGTGATATATCTATCTCACCTGACCAGCACGAAAACATTATGTAAAGTCTAAATGTACCAATATTAGCTCAGTAGTATGCATTTTCTGAGAGGACGTTCAATTCTCACGCTTTGGAGAAAAATGCTGAAGCTGTGAGAATTGGAAGTTCCAGTCAGGGACCTTTCTAACGTGAACCACAGGCATCATATGAAGTGGTGAGATATATATCTCACCTCACCAGTATGAAAACATTATGTCAAGTCTAAATTTACTAATAGTAGCTCTGTAGTATGCATTTTCGGATTGAACTTTCAATTATTACGGCCTGGGAGAAAATGTTGAGGCTGTGGGAATTGAAAGTTCCGACCAGGATCTATCTAAAGTGACCGACAGGCATCATATGAAGTAGTGAGATATCTGTCTCCATTGACCACCATGCAAACATTATGTAAAGTCTAAATTTACCAATATTAGCTCAGTATTATGCATTTTCTGAGGTGACTTTCAATTCTAAATTTACTAATATTAGCTTCGTATTTTGCATTTTCGGATTGAACTTTCAATTCTCACTGCCTGGGGAAAAATGTTGAAGCTGTGAGAATTGAAAGTCCCGGTAGCAACGGCCGGATCACAATATTATTTTACATACGGCGATCGCTCTCTCATACATCGCAGCACGAGTTTCATACACATGTATATAAATACCATATGCCTATGTCAATATATCTGATATGTTGATATATCTGCTATGTTAATATATCTGTTATGTTGATATGTTTGCAATATGTAGCATATCGTAGTTTGCGTGATACTCCCTTGTTCACTGTAACAATTGTATCGAGTCGCCACCAAGACCATACGGCATATGAACTCAATCCATGTTTGATGACACCAATGATGTAATATGCTACCATAGCTGGTGTATATGTAGCCTGGGAACAGGTGTTGATATATTTTGCCAGGTCCGTCATATAAATATATGATCCGATACCAGTATTGAGTTTCTGATCATGTCATTTTGCCAGAAGTATAAATGTGAAAAATCGACTGACTGGAGCCCAAGCTAATGTACACGATACAGTGCATTGATAGTGTAATTGGAACTGAATAAATACTTAAAAAACTAATTAAACAAAATAAAAACAATGTTATATAGAACACATATTTGCTTTCATAGTATAATTGGACTGACTAAAGAAAATTGAAAGAAAACCAAATAGTTTATATGTGAGTTTAATTTTATTCAGCTCCAATGATACTATTAAAGCACTGTTATATGGGGCGCCGTTTTGCTATTTATTGGCTATTTATGGATATCCATAATTCGATTTTGGGATATTCATACAATTTATTGCTGAATAAATAGCAAAGCGGCGCGCCAGGAATTATGGATATCCATAACTCGAATTACGGATATCCAAAAATAACGAATAAAATAAAATAGTAAAACGGCAACCCATACTGGTACGTCTGCCAGTGGTGTGTGTGTGTGTATATATATATATATATATATATATATAGATATAGTGGAAGTCGTGATAGCGCAGTGGATGCGTGTTCGCTTCAGGTGCGAAAGGTCCGGAGTTCGAGCCCCGCTGGAGCCGTTACGATTGTGCCCTTAGGCAAGGTATTTAAATTCCACGTTGCCTCTTCTCTCACCCTCGTGGCAATGGATTCCATCAGGAATGTGGTCTATGATTCCATTTTGGGATATCCATACAATTTAATGCTGAATAAATAGCAAAGTGGCGCGCCTGGAATTATGGATATCCATAACTCGAATTACGGATATCCAAAAATAACGAATAAAATAAAATAGTAAAACGGCACCCCATACTGATACGTCTGCCAGTGGTGTGTGTGTTTGTGTATATATATATATATATATATATATATAAACTTGCATGCTTGTGACCATTTGCGTACTACATGTATTTGTGTGTTTCAGATAACTGCGAGATATTGCGCTGCGAAAGTTGGTCGTATCAGCCTAATTCCTGTAAAACTAGAGGGTTTATTCAGACAATTAGAGTTGTAAATGATGTGAGTCACATTTACATTATGATATAATTATAATAGTGATCCATTGTGTTTGATTGTGTTCATATATACATAATTATGCTTGATTGTGTTTATACTAGTCTAGATATGTTTGATTGTATGTACCAAAACAGACGATCCATTATATTATTGGGTAGTCGCTAGGGCTTGATATTCGTTACCATGACGACGTGATAATAGATGGGACACATAGCTTGCATTAATATGGCAACACGGAGTACATAAACTTGTTATTACATTGGCATGCATGTGATAGGCATTAATAACGGCGACTTACCGCTGCTATGCCTCGTGCATTTGTCCGAATGGGGGGGGGTTGGATAATTATGGGACATATTAAATATTTAATACGGTCAGCTTATAGTCACAGTTACTGAGTTTGTGGTGTGTTATATCGCTTGCATGGGTTAGCGAGAGGTCGATTTTGGGTGTTATTACCCGGATGACTGGAGGTGGGGTAAATAGAAGGAACTAATTAACAATTAAGCACAAATTATTGGATTAAATTAATATAAATACTATGTAGCATAGGCTACTCATATTTCGACCGCGTGACGTAAATCTACGCGTGCCGATTAGGTGCGGTGGCACAAGCAGGATATATATATATATATATTTAGACAATGACTAAGTCACGTGGTCCAATGAAAGAGCCACAGTTCTCGCTTCTAAATTATATAGACGTAACCTACTTATATACGTTGTCTAAGTCAGATAGATCAACTCATTGGCCCGTGGCCAATTCGTGATCTATCCTAAGCACATATATATATATATATATTGATTTACGGTAGCTTTGTGATATTAGATAACCAACCAGATCATGTATAGTATGGTTGGGCGCAGTCCATGGTAGGGAAAACTGCATGTGGGCTTGGTTCGAGCTGATCACCGTACATTGTTGATATGTTCGGGATAGTTATATAATGTGTGTATCGATGTTGTATGTTGATACAATGAAAGGCACTGCGAAGTACTAACTGTTTATTGAGACACCACAAGGTACAATATCACGTATTAGGTGGTAATATGGCGACTCTCAAACTAGTATTGGTAGTGAAAGACCCCGAGTTGAATTCCAGGCGTGGACGGGCACCAGGTTAGAACCACTAACCATCCGCATGCCAATATTATATTGTAATTGGACTGTAATACATTACATGCACTCATGTTACGATGGTAAACATTATTTAATATACAAATGTATGTCGTATTATCATTTATAACTCAGATGTCCGAGAGCCCTTGTCTGGAATACAAATCGTATGGTTTCAAAGGAATCAGTATTACTGTGGATAGAGGCTGTAGGGCAGACTTTATAGTGTGTTATCAAGGTATATGAACACATACTCTATCGTATTACTTACTGTGCATGTACGTTGCTAACCCTGTTCGGGCCGGCCCGCACTATGGAGTATATCATTGAACGGATTAAAACCACGAGCTAGCATGATCGAAAGAACAAACGACAATGGTACGAATGCCGGAATGTCTGTAAAAGTGATATTCCAGATACATGTTCATTCATATCGAACTTGATTTTGGTCGAAATGTCCTCGCCAGCTCCACTAATAGCAGGCGGAAATCATGCCTGTAACACTTTCCGGCAAACGTCCATTCGTGTGCTGTAAAACAATGGTGTAACGTGGATTACATTTATTTAGTATTCAAGCGTTAATTACAATACCCATGATAATAAGCTGTATAGCACATTGTATTTTGTCTTCGTATATTTTTCTTCCGTAAAAAATCCACATTTCTGATTAAACACAATGTCTACTGAAGATTGTGGAAGGTGTATGGAAAGTATTATGTAGGTATTTGAAGGATATTTGGAATATATTTGGATGGTATATAAGTTGTAAGAACTTGTTGTGAAATCAAGCTCAAATATATGTGTATAAACTAATTCCCACATATCATATGGCACGCACCGGGGTCCCACACAAGACGTTTCAAAATCATAGGTATAGTCTGTATTTACGAAAAGGACTTCCGTTATGTAAAACATACATGGTAGAGAGAAATCCAATAAGCTTTTAGCTTTCCTTTCGATCCACTTGAAATTATTGTGTACATAATTATTAAATTTTGTTGTAAATAATGTTATATAATGTCGAATAAATATGTTTAAGCCAAAATGTATAGAAAACATTACTAATCATGACTGTTAATTGTATTCCAAATACCAGTTTATTATTTCTAGAAATAACTTCAGAACCCGATTCAACGGAAGCAGTCATAACTACACATGTCCAATGTGACTGCATTACTATTTATTATATATACATATTATTAACTTAAGCTCTATTACATTTGTAGCGATTGCTATGCGAGTTATATCAACTTATAATAATTACTGGCGTTCTCGCCGTTTACAGTAAGAATGTAGTCCCTTCTGTAGCGGACACAGGAGTGCACGAGAAGCCTCACAACTCCTATTTGACAAACGCCATACAATTTATATACGACAAAGGCCGGATCTCTATGCAATTTTATATCGACAAAGGCCGAGTTGCCATACCATTTTGCGTACGGCAAAGGCTGGTTCGCCATACCATTTTACATACAGCAAAGGCCGGATCACAATATTATTTTACATACGGTGATCGCTCTCTCATACATCGCAGCACGAGTTTCATATACATGTATATACATACCATATGCCTATGTTAATATATCTGATATGTTGATATATCTGCTATGTTAATATATCTGTTATGTTGATATGTTGGCAATATGTAGCATATCGTAGTTTGCGTGATACTCCTTTGTTCACTGTAACAAATGTATCGAGTCGCCACCAAGACCATACGGCATATGAACTCAATCCATGTTTGATGACACCAGTGATGTAATATCCTACCATAGCTGGTGTATATGTAGCCTGGGAACAGGTGTTGATATATCTTGCCAGGTCCGTCATATAAATATATGATCCGATACCAGTATTGAGTTTCTGATCATGTCATTTTGCCAGAAGTATAAATGTGAAAAATCGACTGACTGGAACCCAACTAATGTACACGATACAGTGCATTGATAGTGTAATTGGAACTGAATAAATACTTAAAAAACTAATTAAACAAAATAAAAACAATGTTATATAGAACACATATTTGCTTTCATAGTATAATTGGACTGACTAAAGATAATTGAAAGAAAACCAAATAGTTTATATGCGAGTTTAATTTTATTCAGCTCCAATGATACTATTAAAGCACTGTTATATGGGGCGCCGTTTTGCTATTTATTGGATATTTATGGATATCCATAATTAGATTTTGGGATATCCATACAATTTAATGCTGAATAAATAGCAAAGCGGCGCGCCTGGAATTATGGATATCCATAACTCGAATTACGGATATCCAAAAATAACGAATAAAATAAAATAGTAAAACGGCACCCCATACTGGTACGTCTGCCAGTGGTGTGTGTATGTGTGTGTGTGTGTGTGTGTGTGTATATATATATATATATATATATAAATTTGCATGCTTGTGACCATTTGCGTACTACATGTATTTGTGTGTTTCAGATAACTGCGAGGTATTGCGCTGTGAAAGTTGGTCGTATCAGCCCAATTCCTGTGAAACTAGAGGGCTTATTCAGAGGATTGCACCTGTAAATCAAGTGAGCCACATTTACCTATTATGATATAATTATAATAGTGATCCATTTTGTTTCATTGTGTTCATATAATATTTTTTTTATACATAATTATGCTTCATTGTGTTTATACTAGTCTAGATATGTTTGATTGTATGTAGCAAAACAGACGATCCATTATATTCTTGGGTAGTCGCTAGGGCTTGATATTCGTTACCATGACGACGTGATAATAGATGGGACACATAGCTTGCATTTATATGGCAACACGGAGTACATAAACTTGTTATTACATTGGCATGCATGTGATAGGCATTAATAACGGCGACTTATCGCTGCTATGCCTCGTGCATTTGTCCGAATGGGGGGGAGGTTGGATAATTATGGCACATATTAAATATTTAATACGGTCAGCTTATAGTCACAGTTACTGAGTTTGTGGTGTGTTATATCGCTTGCATGGGTTAGCGAGAGGTCGCTTTTGGGTGTTATTACCCGGATGACTGGGGGTGGGGTAAATAGAACGAACTAATTAACAATTAAGCACAATTTATTGGATTCAATTAATATAAATATTATGTAACATAGGCTATTCATATTTCGACCGCATGACGTAATTCTATGCGTGCTGATTAGGTGCGGTGGCACAAGCAGATTATATATATATATATATATTTAGACAACGAATAAGTCACGTGGTCCAATGAAAGAGCCACAGTTCTCGCTTCTAAACTGTATAGACGTAACCTACTTATGTACGTTGTCTATGTCAGATAGATCAACTCATTGGCCCGTGGCCAATTCGTGATCTATCCTAAACACATATATATATATATTGATTTAAGGTAGCTTTGTGATATTAGATAACCAACCAGATCATGTATAGTATGGCTGGGCGCAGTCCATGGTAGGGAAAACTGCATGTGGGCTTGGTTCGAGCTGATCACCGTACATTGTTGATATGTTCGGGATAGTTATAGAATGTGTGTATCGATGTTGTGTGTTGATACAATTAAAAGCACTGCGAAGTACTAACTGTTTATTGAGACACCACAAGGTACAATATCACGTCTTAGGTGGTCATATGGTGACTCTCAAACTAGCATTGCTAGTGAAAGACCCCGAGTTGAATTCCAGGCGTGGACGGACACCAGGTTAGAACCACTAACCATCCGCATGCCAATGTGATATTCTAATTGGACTGTAATACATTACATGCACTCATGTTACGATGGTAGAAATTATTTAATATACAAATGTATGTCGTATTATCATTTGTAACTCAGATTTCCAAAAGCCCTTGTCTGGAACACAAATCGTATGGTTTCAGAGGAAACAGAATTACTGTGGATAACAGCTGTAGGGCAGACTTTGTAGTGTGTTATCAAGGTATATGAACACATACTCTATCGTATTACTTACTGTGCATGCACGATGCTAACCCTGTTCTTGCCGTCCCGCACTATGGAGTATATCATTGAATGGGTTATAACCACGAGCTGGCATGATCGAAAGAGCAAACGACAATTGTACGAATGCCGGAATGTCTGTAAAAGTGATATTCCAGATACATGTTCGTTTATATCGAACTTGATTTTGGTCGAAATGTCCTCGCCAAATCCACTAATACCAAACGGACATCATGCGTGTAACACTTTCCGGCACACGTCCATTCGTGTGCTGTAAA
>CM026391.1:76364821-76392087 GCA_014843695.1 Archivesica marissinica
GAGGGTAATATGTAGGAATATACCGCATTGTGAGGGTAAGATGTAGAAATATACCGCCTTGTGAAGGCAATATGTAGGAATATACCTCATTGTGAGGGCAAGAGGTCGGAATATACCGCATTGTGAGGGTAAGAGGTCGGAATGTACCGCATTATGAGGGCAATATATAGGAATATACCGCATTGTGAGGGCAAGATGTAGGAATATACCGCATTGTGAGAGCAATATATAGGAATATACCGCATTGTGAGGGCAAGAGGTCGGAATATATCGCATTGCGAGGGCAATATGTAGGAATATACTGCATTGTGAGAGCAAGATGTAGGAATATACCGCATTGCGAGGGCAATATGTAGGAAAATACCGCATTGTGAGAGCAAGATGTAGGAATATACCGCATTGCGAGGGCACAATGTAGGAATATACGGCATTGTGAGGGCAAGATGTTGGAATATACTGCCTTGTGAAGGCAATATGTAGGAATATACCGCATTGTGAGAGCAAGAGGTCGGAATATACCGCATTGTGAGGGTAAGAGGTCGGAATGTACCGCATTGTGAGGGTAAGATGTAGGAATATACCGCATTGTGAGGGTAAGAGGTCGGAATGTACCGCATTATGAGGGCAATATATAGGAATATACCGCATTGTGAGGGCAAGATGTAGGAATATACCGCATTGTGAGGGCAATATATAGGAATATACCGCATTGTGAGGGCAAGATGTAGGAATATACCGCATTGTGAGGGCAATATATAGGAATATACCGCATTGTGAGGGCAATATTTAGGAATATACCGCATTGTGAGGGCAATAGGACGGAATATACCGCATTGTGAGGGCAAGAGGTCGGTATATACCACATAATGAGGGCAAGACGTCGGCATATACCGCATTGTGAGGGCAATAGGTCGGAATAAACCGCATTGTGAGGGCAAGAGGTCGGTATATACCACATAATGAGGGCAAGAGGTCGGCAAATACCGCATTGTGAGGGCAATAGGTCGGAATATACCGCATTGTGAGGGCAATAGGTAGTAATATAGTGCATTGTGAGGGCAAGAGGTCGGAATATACCGCATAGCGAGGGCAATATGTAGGACTATACCGCATTGTGAGAGCAAGATGTAGGAATATACCGCATTGCGAGGGCAATATGTAGGAAAATACCGCATTGTGAGAGCAAGATGTAGGAATATACCGCATTGCGAGGGCACTATGTAGGAATATACAGCCTTGTGAAGGCAATATGTAGGAAAATACCGCATTGTGAAGGCAATATGTAGGAATATACCGCATTGTGAGAGAAAGAGGTCGGAATATACCGCATTGTGAGGGTAAGAGGTCGGAATGTACCGCATTGTGAGGGTAAGATGTAGGAATATACCGCATTGTGAGGGTAAGAGGTCGGAATGTACCGCATTATGAGGGCAATATATAGGAATATACCGCATTGTGAGGGCAAGATGTAGGAATATACCGCATTGTGAGGGCAATATATAGGAATATACCGCATTGTGAGGGCAAGATGTAGGAATATACCGCATTATGAGGGCAATATATAGGAATATACCGCATTGTGAGGGCAATATATAGGAATATACCGCATTGTGAGGGCAAGATGTAGGAATATACCGCATTCTGAGGGCATGATGTAGGAATATACCGCATTATGAGGGCAATATGTAGGAATATACAGCATTCTGAGAGCAATATGTAGGAATATAACGCATTATGAGGGCAATATGTAGGAATATACCGCATTTTGAGGGAAAGAGGTCGGTATATATCGCATTGTGAGGGTAAGAGGTCGGAATGTACCGCATTATGAGGGCAATATATAGGAATATACCGCATTGTGAGGGCAAGATGTAGGAATATACCGCATTGTGAGGGCAATATATAGGAATATACCGCATTGTGAGGGCAAGATGTAGGAATATACCGCAATTGTGAGGGCAAGATGTAGGAATATACCGCATTGTGAGGGTAAGATGTAGGAATATACCGCATTGTGAGGGCAAGATGTAGGAATATACCGCATTATGAGGGCAATGTGTAGGAATATACCGCATTGTGAGGGCAATATATAGGAAAATACCGCATTGTGAGAGCAAGCTGTAGGAATATACCGCATTGTGAGGGCAATATGTAGGAATATACCGCATTGTGAGGGCAAGATGTAGGAATATACCGCATTGTGAGTGCAAGATGTAGGAATATACCGCA
Source organism: Archivesica marissinica (assembly GCA_014843695.1). Classification (NCBI taxonomy): domain Eukaryota; kingdom Metazoa; phylum Mollusca; class Bivalvia; order Venerida; family Vesicomyidae; genus Archivesica; species Archivesica marissinica. Next base: position 76,367,051 of record CM026391.1, read on the forward strand.
TTGTGAGGGCAAGATGTAGGAATATACCGCATTGATAGAGCAATATGTATAAATATACCGCATTCTGAGGGCATGATGTAGGAATATACCGCATTATGAGGGCAATATGTAGGAATATACCGTATTCTGAGGGCAATATGTAGGTATATACCGTATTATGAGGGCAAGATATAGAAATATACCGCATTATGAGGGCAATATGTAGGAATATACCGCATTGTGAGGGCAAGAGGTCGGTATATATCGCATTGTGAGGGCAATAGGTCGGCATATACCGCATGGTGAGGGCAATAGGTCGGAATATACCGCATTGCGAGGGCAATATGTAGGAATATACCGCATTGAGAGAGCAAGATGTAGGAATATACCGCATTGAGAGGGCAATATTTAGGAATATACCGCATTGTGATAGCAAGATGTAGGAATATACCGCATTGCGAGGGCACTATGTAGGAATATACCGCATTGTGAAGGCAAGATGTAGGAATATACCGCATTGTGAGGGCAAGCTGTAGGAATATACCGCATTGCGAGGGTTAGATGTAGGAATATACCGCATTGTGAGGGCAAGAGGTCGGTATATACCACAGAATGAGGGCAAGAGGTCGGCATATACCGCATTGTGAGGGCAATAGGTCGGAATATACCGCATTGTGATGTCAATAGGTCGGTATATACCACATAATGAGGGCAAGAGGTCGGCATATACCGCATTGTGAGGGCAATAGGACGGAATATACCGCATTGTGAGGGCAAGAGGTCGGTATATACCACATAATGAGGGCAAGATGTCGGCATATACCCCATTGTGAGGGCAATAGGTCGGAATATACCGCATTGTGAGGGCAAGAGGTCGGTATATACCACATAATGAGGGCAAGAGGTCGGCAAATACCGCATTGTGAGGGCAATAGGTCGGAATATACCGCATTGTGAGGGCAATAGGTAGTAATATAGTGCATTGTGAGGGCAAGAGGTCGGAATATACCGCATAGCGAGGGCAATATGTAGGAATATACCGCATTGTGAGAGCAAGATGTAGGAATATACCGCATTGCGAGGGCAATATGTAGGAAAATACCGCATTGTGAGAGCAAGATGTAGGAATATTCCGCATTGCGAGGGCACTATGTAGGAATATACCGCCTTGTGAAGGCAATATGTAGGAAAATACCGCATTGTGAAGGCAATATGTAGGAATATACCGCATTGTGAGAGAAAGAGGTCGAAATATACCGCATTGTGAGGGTAAGAGGTCGGAATGTACCGCATTGTGAGGGTAAGATGTAGGAATATACCGCATTGTGAGGGTAAGAGGTCGGAATGTACCGCATTATGAGGGCAATATATAGGAAAATACCGCATTGTGAGGGCAAGATGTAGGAATATACCGCATTGTGAGGGCAATATATAGGAATATACCGCATTGCGAGGGCAATATGTAGGAATATACCGCATTGTGAGAGCAAGATGTAGGAATATACCGCATTGCGAGGGCAATATGTAGGAATATACCGCATTGTGATAGCAAGATGTAGGAATTTACCGCATTGCGAGGGCACTATGTAGGAATATACCGCATTGTGAAGGCAAGATGTAGGAATATACCGCATTGTCAGGGTAATATCTAGGAATATACCGCATTGAGAGGGCAAGAGGTCGGAATATACCGCATTGTGAGGTTAAGAGGTCGGAATGTACCGCATTATGAGGGCAATATGTAGGAATATACCGCATTGTGAGGGCAAGAGGTCGGTATATAACACATAATGAGGGCAAGAGGTCGGCATATACCGCATTGTGAGTGCAATATGTCGGAATATACCGCATTGTGACGGCAATAGGTATGAATATAGTGCATTGCGAGGGCAAGAGGTCGGAATATACCGCATTGCGAGGGCAATATGTAGGAATATAGCGCATTGTGAGAGCAAGATGTAGGAATATACCGCATTGTGAGGGCAAGATGTAGGAATATACCGCATTGTGAGGGTAATATGTAGGAATATACCGCATTGTGAGGGTAAGATGTAGAAATATACCGCCTTGTGAAGGCAATATCTAGGAATATACCGCATTGTGAGGGCAAGAGGTCGGAATATACCGCATTGTGAGGGTAAGAGGTCGGAATGTACGGCATTGTGAGGGTAAGAGGTCGGAATGTACCGCATTATGAGGGCAATATATAGGAATATACCGCATTGTGAGGGCAAGATGTAGGAATATACCGCATTGTGAGGGCAAGAGGTCGGAATATACCGCATAGCCAGGGCAATATGTAGGAATATACCGCATTGTGAGAGCAAGATGTAGGAATATACCGCATTGCGAGGGCAATATGTAGGAAAATACCGCATTGTGAGAGCAAGATGTAGGAATATTCCGCATTGCGAGGGCACTATGTAGGAATATACCGCCTTGTGAAGGCAATATGTAGGAAAATACCGCATTGTGAAGGCAATATGTAGGAATATACCGCATTGTGAGAGAAAGAGGTCGAAATATACCGCATTGTGAGGGTAAGAGGTCGGAATGTACCGCATTGTGAGGGTAAGATGTAGGAATAGACCGCATTGTGAGGGTAAGAGGTCGGAATGTACCGCATTATGAGGGCAATATATAGGAAAATACCGCATTGTGAGGGCAAGATGTAGGAATATACCGCATTGTGAGGGCAATATATATGAATATACCGCATTGCGAGGGCAATATGTAGGAATATACCGCATTGTGAGAGCAAGATGTAGGAATATACCGCATTGCGAGGGCAATATGTAGGAATATACCGCATTGTGATAGCAAGATGTAGGAATTTACCGCATTGCGAGGGCACTATGTAGGAATATACCGGATTGTGAAGGCAAGATGTAGGAATATACCGCATTGTCAGGGTAATATCTAGGAATATACCGCATTGAGAGGGCAAGAGGTCGGAATATACCGCATTGTGAGGTTAAGAGGTCGGAATGTACCGCATTATGAGGGCAATATGTAGGAATATACCGCATTGTGAGGGTAAGAGGTCGGTATATACCACATAATGAGGGCAAGAGGTCGGCATATACCGCATTGTGAGTGCAATATGTCGGAATATACCGCATTGTGACGGCAATAGGTATGAATATAGTGCATTGCGAGGGCAAGAGGTCGGAATATACCGCATTGCGAGGGCAATATGTAGGAATATACCGCATTGTGAGAGCAAGATGTAGGAATATACCGCATTGTGAGGGCAAGATGTAGGAATTTACCGCATTGTGAGGGCAAGATGTAGGAATATACCGCCTTGTGAAGGCAATATGTAGGAATATACCGCATTGTGAGGGCAAGAGGTCGGAATATACCGCATTGTGAGGGTAAGAGGTCGGAATATACCGCATTGTGAGGGTAAGAGGTCGGAATGTACCGCATTATGAGGGCAATATATAGGAATATACCGCATTGTGAGGGCAAGATGTAGGAATATACCGCATTGTGAGGGCAATATATAGGAATATACCGCATTGTGAGGGCAATATGTAGGAATATACCGCATTGTGAGGGCAATAGGACGGAATATACCGCATTGTGAGGGCAAGAGGTCGGTATATACCACATAATGAGGACAAGACGTCGGCATATACCGCATTGTGAGGGCAATAGGTCGGAATATACCGCATTGTGAGGGCAAGAGGTCGGTATATACCACATAATGAGGGCAAGAGGTCGGCAAATACCGCATTGTGAGGGCAATAGGTCGGAATATATCGCATTGTGAGGGCAATAGGTAGTAATATAGTGCATTGTGAGGGCAAGAGGTCGGAATATACCGCATAGCGAGGGCAATATGTAGGAATATACCGCATTGTGAGAGCAAGATGTAGAATATACCGCATTGCGAGGGCAATATGTAGGAAAATCCCGCATTGTGAGAGCAAGATGTAGGAATATACCGCATTGCGAGGGCACTATGTAGGAATATACCGCCTTGTGAAGGCAATATGTAGGAAAATACCGCATTGTGAGGGTAAGAGGTCGGAATGTACCGCATTGTGAGGGTAAGATGTAGGAATATACCGCATTGTGAGGGTAAGAGGTCGGAATATACCGCATTGTGAGGGCAATATATAGGAATATACCGCATTGTGAGGGCAAGATGTAGGAATATACCGCATTATGAGGGCAATATATAGGAATATACCGCATTGTGAGGGCAATATATAGGAATATACCGCATTGTGAGGGCAAGATGTAGGAATATACCGCATTGTGAGGGTAAGTTGTAGGAATATACCGCATTGTGAGGGCAAGATGTAGGAATATACCGCATTATGAGGGCAATATGTAGGAATATACCGCATTGTGAGGTTAATATATAGGAAAATACCGCATTGTGAGGGCAAGCCGTAGGAATATACCGCATTGTGAGGGAAATATGTAGGAATATACCGCATTGTGAGGGCAAGATGTAGGAATATACCGCATTGTGAGGGCAAGATGTAGGAATATACCGCATTGTGAGAGCAATATGTAGGAATATACCGCATTCTGAGGGCATGATGTAGGAATATACAGCATTATGAGGGCAATATGTAGGAATATACCGCATTATGAGGGCAATATGTAGGAATATACCGCATTCTGAGGGCATGATGTAGGAATATACCGCATTCTGAGGGCAATATGTAGGAATATACCGCATTATGAGGGCAATATGTAGGAATATACCGCATTGTGAGGGCAAGAGGTCGGTATATATCGCATTGTGAGGGCAATAGGTCGGCATATACCGCATTGTGAGGGCAATAGGTCGGAATATACCGCATTGCGAGGGCAATATGTAGGAATATACCTCATTGTGAGAGCAAGATGTAGGAATATACCGCATTGCGAGGGCAATATGTAGGAATATACCGCATTGTGATAGCAAGATGTAGGAATATACCGCATTGCGAGGGCACTATGTAGGAATATACCGCATTGTGAAGGCAAGATGTAGGAATATACCGCATTGTCAGGGTAATATGTAGGAATATACCGCATTGAGAGGGCAAGAGGTCGGAATATACCACATTGTGAGGGCAATATGTAGGAATATACCGCATAGTGAGGGCAAGAGGTCGGTATATACCACATAATGAGGGCAGGAGGTCGGCATATACCGCATTGTGAGTGCAATATGTGGGAATATACCGCATTGTGACGGCAATAGGTATGAATATAGTGCATTGCGAGGGCAAGAGGTCGGACTATACCGCATTGCGAGGGCAATATGTAGGAATATACCGCATTGTGAGAGCAAGATGTAGGAATATACCGCATTGTGAGGGCAAGATGTAGGAATATACCGCATTGTGAGGGTAATATGTAGGAATATACCGCATTGTGAGGGTAAGATGTAGAAATATACCGCCTTGTGAAGGCAATATGTAGGAATATTCCGCATTGTGAGGGCAAGAGGTCGGAATATACCGCATTGTGAGGGTAAGAGGTCGGAATGTACCGCATTGTGAGGGTAAGATGTAGGAATATACCGCATTGTGAGGGTAAGAGGTCGGAATGTACCGCATTATGAGGGCAATATATAGGAATATACCGCATTGTGAGGGCAAGATGTAGGAATATACCGCATTGTGAGGGCAATATATAGGAATATACCGCATTGTGAGGGCAAGAGGTCGGAATATACCGCATTGCGAGGGCAATATGTAGGAATATACCGCATTGTGAGAGCAAGATGTAGGAATATACCGCATTGCGAGGGCACTATGTAGGAATATACCGCATTGTGAGGGCAAGATGTAGGAATATACCGCATGTTGAGGGTAATATGTAGGACTATACCGCACTCTGAGGGTAAGATGTAGGAATATACCGCATTGTGAGGGCAAGAGGTCGGAATATACCGCATTGTGAGGGTAAGAGGTCGGAATGTACCGCATTGTGAGGGCAAGATGTAGGAATATACCGCATTGTGAGGGTAAGAGGTCGGAATGTACCGCATTATGAGGGCAATATATAGGAATATACCGCATTGTGAGGGCAATATATAGGAATATACCGCATTGTGAGGGCAAGATGTAGGAATATACCGCATTGTGAGGGCAATATATAGGAATATACCGCATTGTGAGGGCAATATGTAGGAATATACCGCATTGTGAGGGCAATATGTAGGAATATACCGCATTGTGAGGGCACTATGTAGGAATATACCGCATTGTGAGGGCAATATGTAGGAATATACCGCATTGTGAGGGCAATATGTAGGAACATACCGCATTATGAGGGCACTGTGTAGTAATATACCGCATTGTGAGGGCAAGATGTTGGAATACACCGCATTGTGATGTCAAGATGTAGGAATATACCGCATTGTGTTGTGAGAGCAAAATGTAGGAATATACCGCATTGTGAGGGCAAGATGTAGGAATATACCGCATTGTGAGGGCAAGATGTAGGAATATACCGCATTGTGAGGGTAAGAGGTCGGAATATACCGCATTGTGAGGGCAATATGTAGGAATATACCGCATTGTGAGGGCAATATGTAGGAATATACCGCATTGTGAGGGCAATATGTAGGAATATACCGCATTATGAGGGCACTGTGTAGGAATATACCGCATTGTGAGGGCAAGATGTAGGAATACACCGCATTGTGAGGGCAAGATGTAGGAATATACCGCATTGTGTTGTGAGAGCAAAATGTAGGAATATACCGCATTGTGAAGGCAAGATGTAGGAATATACCGCATTGTGAGGGCAAGATGTAGGAATATACCGCATTGTGAGGGCAAGATGTAAGAATATACCGCATTGTGAGGGTAAGAGGTCGGCATATACCGCATTGTGAGGGCAATATGTAGGAATATACCGCATTGTGAGGGCAATATGTAGGAATATACCGCATTGTGAGGACAATATGTAGGAATATACCGCATTGTGAGGGCAATATGTAGGAATATACCGTATTGTGAGGGCAAGATGAAGGAATATACCGCATTGTGAGGGCAAGATGTAGGAATATACCGCATTGTGTTGTGAGAGCAATATGTAGGAATATACCGCATTGTGAGGGTAAGAGGTCGGAATATATCGCATTGTGAGGGCAATATGTAGGAATATACCGCATTGTGAGGGCAAGAAGTAGGAATATACCGCATTGTGAGTTCAAGAGGTAGGAATATACCGCCTTGTGAGGACAAGAGGTTGGTAAGTTAATCTTAGCTTAGCTTATACTAATTTAGTTAGCTCGAATGCGAAACATGTTCGTACAACATTAGGTACATCGCTCTAGAGACCTCATTCCTTGTGGAATACATCGCCATAAGGTCGAGTGAAAAGGCAATGTGGAATTTAAATGGCTTGCATAATGACTAAGTCTTATATAATTCTTCTACTTGAAGTTAGGTTCCATTTCTAGATTTCTAGAAATATATCTTAATGTGTACCAGGCTCAATGTGTACCAGCTTACTGCCGGAAGTGAGGCATCGTGTTTTAACTAGACTGGTACATATGCATGTTGCTTGGCTGGCGACTATTATTATATATCTATGTGTATCAGTTGACTGCCGGAAGTGAGGCATTGTGCTTTAGCTAGACTGGTACATATGCATGTTGCTTGGCTGGCGACTATTATTATATATATATATGTACCAGCTGACTGCCGGAAGTGAGGCATCGTGTTTTAACTAGACTGGTACATATGCATGTTACTTGGCTGGCGACTATTATTATATATCAATGTGTAACAGTTGACTGCCGGAAATGAGGCATCGTGTTTTAACTAGACTGGTGCATATGCATGTTGCTTGGCTGGCAACTATTATTATATATCAATGTGTACCAGTTGACTGCCGGACGTGAGGAATCGTGTTTTAACTAGACTGGTACATATGCATGTTGCTAGTCTGGCGACTATGGGTATATATCAATGTGTACCAGCTGACTGCCGGAAGTGAGGCATCGTGTTTTAACTAGACTGGTACATATGCATGTTACTTGGCTGGTAACTATTATTATATATCAATGTGTACCAGTTGACTGCCGGAAGTGAGGCATCGTGTTTTAACTAGACTGGTCCATATGTATGTTACTTGGCTGGTAACTATTATTATGTATCAATGTGTACCAGTTGACTGCCGGAAGTGAGGCATCGTGTTTTAACTAGACTGGTACATATGCATGTTGCTTGGCTGGCGACTATTATTATATATCAATGTGTACCAGTTGACTGCCGGAAGTGAGGCATCGTGTTTTAACTAGACTGGTCCATATGCATGTTGCTTGACTGGCGACTATAATTATACTGCTTACCCTTTTTAGAGGACACCTGCAGTTGATCCCTATTTTAACAAGTTCGTCTGGACACTGGATCTGTTGAATAAGCTGACACATATCGGCGTAATGACACGATCCAAAATTGTCAACACACGGAATCTTAATATATTCACCCAGTACCTTCTTGTACATTAATAAATCTCCCTGAAAGTTAAGGAAGATACACAATATTAACATTGTATATATATGCCCCACTCTTATTACGATGGGGCCTCCGTAGCCGAGTGGTTACGGTCGCTGAAATCAAATCACGTGCACATCATTGTTGTAAGTTCGAATCCCACTGGGGTGTCTAATTCTTTCAAATGAGGAAGCTATCAAGCTGGCTTGTGACAGGTAGGTGGTTCTACCCGGATGCCCGTCTGTGCATGCAATACTGCTCGGAGGGGTATTCGGGGTCTTCCTCCACGAGATATAGAGACAGGGGTTGGTGGCTGATATCGCGAAATCACAAGCGCAAGCAGTGGTATCCTTGCAATGAAGTATTTCTCATAAACACAACACATTAGATATCTTACCACTAGTGTAGACGAATCGCTGATATTACTGTTGATATTAAAGCTTGTCATAACGCTAAGCGGTCCCGGGAAGGCAAGCGGGTCCGGCGTAACACTAAGGGTATTGATTTTTATCATTGCGTTGGCCCCTCCACAATCCCTATAGGAGAACGCCTTTAGTTTGAGTTTCTGCTTGGGTCCTTTATGCTGTAAATAACGAACACATGTTAGATTGAAGCGCACAGAAAACAGTTATATTCAAATTATCGGTAAGTCAATTCGTCAGGCGGATCTGTAGTCCAGTGGTAACACGCTGGGCTGGTAATCCAGGGATCGCAGATTCGATTCCCCGTCTGACCCTAATAAAATTAAGAGTATTTCAGATGGATATTAAACCGAGGTCAGCACATCAAAAGTGAAAATAGGAACAAGTTTCAATTGGTATCTTTTTGTCATGTTTTTGTGAAGCTGTAGTCACTGTGGTCATAATTGAATGCTTTCTTTCTTTCAGGTCTGGGCGCAGAATATTTTCTCGGAGGAATTGTAGAATTGATACCGATGCGATTGGCCTTGGAGTGAAAATGTCTGGTCACTGCAGTATGAGAACGGAATTTGACGATATCAACACTATACTGGTGTAAGGGAGACAACCAATAATCTTACAAGGGGATTAGTTTCTATACGATAATCTTGTATTCTGATCTCTTCTGTTCACGATATGTGGGCATTTGAAATAAATGGCAATATCGATATTTATAGTAAATAACATCATCGACATTTACAGTACATATCCTCATCGACATTTACAGTACATATCATCATCGACATTTACAGTACATATCATCATCGACATTTACAGTACATATCATCATCGACATTTAAAATAACATATCATTGTCGATATTTACAGTACATATCATCATCGACATTTACAGAACATATCATCATCGACATTTACAATAACATATCATCATCGACATTTACAGTACATATCATCATCGACATTTACAGTACATATCATCATCGACATTTACAGTACATATTATCATCATCGACATTTACAGTACATATCATCATCGACATTTACAGTACATATCAACATCGACATTTACAGTACATATCATCATCGACATGTACAGTACATATCATCATCGACATTTACAGTACATATCATCATCGACATTTACAGTACATATCATCATCGACATTTACAGTACATACCATCATCGACATTTACAGTACATATCAACATCGACATTTACAATAACATATAATCATCGACATTTACAGGACATATCATCATCGACATTTAAAGTAGATATCAACATCGACATTTACAATAACATATCATCATCGACATTTACAGTACATATCATCATCGACATTTAAAATAACATATCATCATCGACATTTACAGTACATATCAACATCGACATTTACAGTAAATATCATCATCGACATTTACAATACATATCATCATCGACATTTACAGTACATATCATCATCGACATTTACAGTACATATCATCTTCGACATTTACAGTACATATCAACATCGGCATTTACAGTACATATCATCATCGACATGTACAGTACATATCATCATCAACATTTACAGTAGATATCAACATCGACATTTACAATAACATATCATCATCGACATTTACAGCACATATCATCATCGACATTTACAGTAGAGATCAACATCGACATTTACAATAACATATCATCATCGATATATACAGTACATATCATCATCGACATTTACAATAACATATCATCATCGACATTTACAGTACATATCATCATCGACATTTACAATAACATATCATCATCGACATTTACAGTACATATCATCATCGACATTTACAGTACATATCATCATTTGACATTTACAGTACATATCATCATCGACATTTACAGTAGATATCAACATCGACATTTACAGTACATAACATCATCGACATTTACAGTACATATCATCATCGACATTTACAGTACATATCATCATCGACATTTACAGTACATATCATCATCGACATTTACAGTAGATATCAACATCGACATTTACAATAACATATCATCATCGACATTTACAGTACATATCATCATCGGCATTTACAGTAGATATCAACATCGACATTTACAATAACATATCATCATCGACATTTACAGTACATATCATCATCGACATTTACAGTACATATCATCATCATCGACATTTACAGTACATATCATCATCGACATGTACAGTACATATCATCATCGACATTTACAGTAGATATCAACATCGACATTTACAGTACATAACATCATCGACATTTACAGTACATATCATCATCGACATTTACAGTACATATCATCATCGACATTTACAGTACATATCATCATCGACATTTACAGTAGATATCAACATCGACATTTACAATAACATATCATCATCGACATTTACAGTACATATCATCATCGATATTTACAGTAGATATCAACATCGACATGTACAATAACATATCATCATCGACATTTACAGTACATATCATCATCGACATTTACAGTAGATATCAACATCGACATTTACAATAACATATCATCATCGACATTTACAGTACATATCAACATCGACATTTACAGTAGATATCAACATCGACATTTACAATAACATATCATCATCGACATTTACAGTACATATCAACATCGACATTTACAGTATATATCAACATCGAGATTTACAATAACATATCATCATCGACATTTACAGTACATATCAGCATCGACATTTACAGTACATACCATCATCGACATTTACAGTACATATCATCATCGACATTTACAGTACATACCATCATCGACATTTACAGTACATATCATCATCGACATTTACATAACATCATCGACATTTACAGTACATACCATCATCGACATTTACAGTACATAACATCATCGACATTTACAGTACATACCATCATCGACATTTACAGTACATATCATCATCGACATTTACAGTACAAACCATCATCGACATTTACAGTACATACCATCATCGACATTTACAGGACATACCATCATCGACATTTAAAGTACATAACATCATCGACATTTACAGTACATACCATCATCGACATTTACAGTACATATCAACATCGACATTTACAATAACATATAATCATCGACATTTACAGGACATATCATCATCGACATTTAAAGTAGATATCAACATCGACATTTACAATAACATATCATCATCGACATTTACAGTACATATCATCATCGACATTTACAATAACATATCATCATTTACAGTACATATCATCATCGACATTTACAGTACATATCATCATTTGACATTTACAGTACATATCATCATCGACATTTACAGTAGATATCAACATCGACATTTACAGTACATAACATCATCGACATTTACAGTACATATCATCATCGACATTTACAGTACATATCATCATCGACATTTACAGTACATATCATCATCGACATTTACAGTAGATATCAACATCGACATTTACAATAACATATCATCATCGACATTTACAGTACATATCATCATCGGCATTTACAGTAGATATCAACATCGACATTTACAATAACATATCATCATCGACATTTACAGTACATATCATCATCGACATTTACATTACATATCATCATCATCGACATTTACAGTACATATCATCATCGACATGTACAGTACATATCATCATCGACATTTACAGTAGATATCAACATCGACATTTACAGTACATAACATCATCGACATTTACAGTACATATCATCATCGACATTTACAGTACATATCATCATCGACATTTACAGTACATATCATCATCGACATTTACAGTAGATATCAACATCGACATTTACAATAACATATCATCATCGACATTTACAGTACATATCATCATCGACATTTACAGTAGATATCAACATCGACATGTACAATAACATATCATCATCGACATTTACAGTACATATCATCATCGACATTTACAATAACATATCATCATCGACATTTACAATAACATATCATCATCGACATTTACAGTACATATCAACATCGACATTTACAGTAGATATCAACATCGACATTTACAATAACATATCATCATCGACATTTACAGTACATATCAACATCGACATTTACAGTAGATATCAACATCGACATTTACAATAACATATCATCATCGACATTTACAGTACATATCAACATCGACATTTACAGTATATATCAACATCGAGATTTACAATAACATATCATCATCGACATTTACAGTACATATCAGCATCGACATTTACAGTACATACCATCATCGACATTTACAGTACATACCATCATCGACATTTACAGTACATACCATCATCGACATTTACAGTACATATCAACATCGACATTTACAATAACATATAATCATCGACATTTACAGGACATATCATCATCGACATTTACAGTACATACCATCATCGACATTTACAGTACATACCATCATCGACATTTACAGTACATATCAACATCGACATTTACAATAACATATAATCATCGACATTTACAGGACATATCATCATCGACATTTAAAGTAGATATCAACATCGACATTTACAATAACATATCATCATCGACATTTACAGTACATATCATCATCGACATTTAAAATAACATATCATCATCGACATTTACAGTACATATCAACATCGACATTTACAGTAAATATCATCATCGACATTTACAATACATAATCATCATCGACATTTACAGTACATATCATCATCGACATTTACAGTACATATCATCTTCGACATTTACAGTACATATCAACATCGGCATTTACAGTACATATCATCATCGACATGTACAGTACATATCATCATCAACATTTACAGTAGATATCAACATCGACATTTACAATAACATATCATCATCGACATTTACAGCACATATCATCATCGACATTTACAGTAGAGATCAACATCGACATTTACAATAACATATCATCATCGATATATACAGTACATATAATCATCGACATTTACAATAACATATCATCATCGACATTTACAGTACATATCATCATCGACATTTACAGTACATATCATCATCGACATTTACAGTACATATCATCATTTGACATTTACAGTACATATCATCATCGACATTTACAGTAGATATCAACATCGACATTTACAGTACATAACATCATCGACATTTACAGTACATATCATCATCGACATTTACAGTACATATCATCATCGACATTTACAGTACATATCATCATCGACATTTACAGTAGATATCAACATCGACATTTACAATAACATATCATCATCGACATTTACAGTACATATCATCATCGGCATTTACAGTAGATATCAACATCGACATTTACATACATATCATCATCGACATTTACAATACATATCATCATCGACATTTACAGTACATATCATCATCGACATTTACATTACATATCATCATCATCGACATGTACAGTACATATCATCATCGACATTTACAGTAGATATCAACATCGACATTTACAATAACATATCATCATCGACATTTACAGTACATATCAACATCGACATTTACAGTATATATCAACATCGAGATTTACAATAACATATCATCATCGACATTTACAGTACATATCATCATCGACATTTACAGTACATACCATCATCGACATTTACAGTACATACCATCATCGACATTTACAGTACATATCATCATTGACATTTACAGTACATATCATCATCGACATTTACAGTAGATATCAACATCGACATTTACAATAACATATCATCATCGACATTTACAGTACATATCATCATCGGCATTTACAGTAGATATCAACATCGACATTTACAATAACATATCATCATCGACATTTACAGTACATATCATCATCGACATTTACATTACATATCATCATCATCGACATGTACAGTACATATCATCATCGACATTTACAGTAGATATCAACATCGACATTTACAATAACATATCATCATCGACATTTACAGTACATATCAACATCGACATTTACAGTATATATCAACATCGAGATTTACAATAACATATCATCATCGACATTTACAGTACATATCAGCATCGACATTTACAGTACATACCATCATCGACATTTACAGTACATACCATCATCGACATTTACAGTACATACCATCATCGACATTTACAGTACATATCATCATCGACATTTACATAACATCATCGACATTTACAGTACATACCATCATCGACATTTACAGTACATAACATCATCGACATTTACAGTACATACCATCATCGACATTTACAGTACATATCATCATCGACATTTACAGTACAAACCATCATCGACATTTACAGTACATACCATCATCGACATTTACAGTACATACCATCATCGACATTTACAGTACATAACATCATCGACATTTACAGTACATATCATCATCGACATTTACAGTACATACCATCATCGACATTTACAGTACATACCATCATCGACATTTACAGTACATATCATCATCGACATTTACAGTACATATCATCATCGACATTTACAGTACATATCATCATCGACATTTACAGTACATATCATCATCGACATTTACAGTAAAAACATCGACATTTACAATAACATATCATCATCGACATTTACAGTACATATCATCATCGACATTTACAGTACATATCATCATCGACATTTACAGTACATATCATCATCGACATTTACAGTACATATCATCATCGACATTTACAGTATATCATCATCGACATTTACAGTACATATCATCATCGACATTTACAGTACATATCATCATCGACATTTACAGTACATATCATCATCGACATTTACAGTACATATCATCATCGACATTTACAGTAGATATCAACATCGACATTTACAATAACATATCATCATCGACATTTACAGTACATATCATCATCGACATTTACAGTAGATATCAACATCGACATTTACATACATATCATCATCGACATTTACAGTACATATCATCATCGACATTTACAGTACATATCATCATCGACATTTACAGTACATATCATCATCGACATTTACAGTACATATCATCATCGACATTTACAATAACATATCATCATCGACATTTACAGTACATATCATCATCGACATTTACAGTACATATCAACATCGACATTTACAATACATATCATCATCGACATTTACAGTACATATCATCATCGACATTTACAGTACATATCATCATCGACATTTACAGTACATATCATCATCGACATTTACAGTACATATCATCATCGACATTTACAGTACATATCATCATCGACATTTACAGTAGATATCAACATCGACATTTACAATAACATATCATCATCGACATTTACAGTACATATCATCATCGACATTTACAGTACATATCACATCGACATTTACATAACATATCATCATCGACATTTACAGTACATATCATCATCGACATTTACAGTACATATCATCATCGACATTTACAGTACATATCATCATCGACATTTACAGTACATATCACATCGACATTTACTACATACATCATCGACATTTACAGTACATATCATCATCGACATTTACAGTACATATCATCATCGACATTTACAGTACATATCATCATCGACATTTACAGTACATATCATCATCGACATTTACAGTACATATCATCATCGACATTTACAGTACATATCATCATCGACATTTACAGTACATATCATCATCGACATTTACAGTACATATCATCATCGACATTTACAGTACATATCATCATCGACATTTACAGTACATATCATCATCGACATTTACAGTACATATCATCATCGACATTTACAGTACATATCATCATCGACATTTACAGTACATATCATCATCGACATTTACAGTACATATCATCATCGACATTTACAGTACATATCATCATCGACATTTACAGTACATATCATCATCGACATTTACAGTACATATCATCATCGACATTTACAGTACATATCATCATCGACATTTACAGTACATATCATCATCGACATTTACAGTACATATCATCATCGACATTTACAGTACATATCATCATCGACATTTACAGTAGATATCAACATCGACATTTACAATAACATATCATCATCGACATTTACAGTACATATCAACATCGACATTTACAGTAAATATCATCATCGACATTTACAATACATATCATCATCGACATTTACAGTACATATCATCATCGACATTTACAGTACATATCATCTTCGACATTTACAGTACATATCAACATCGGCATTTACAGTACATATCATCATCGACATTTACAATACATATCATCATCGACATTTACAGTACATATCATCATCGACATTTACAGTACATATCATCTTCGACATTTACAGTACATATCAACATCGGCATTTACAGTACATATCATCATCGACATTTACAATACATATCATCATCGACATTTACAGTACATATCATCATCGACATTTACAGTACATATCATCTTCGACATTTACAGTACATATCAACATCGGCATTTACAGTACATATCATCATCGACATTTACAATACATATCATCATCGACATTTACAGTACATATCATCATCGACATTTACAGTACATATCATCTTCGACATTTACAGTACATATCAACATCGGCATTTACAGTACATATCATCATCGACATTTACAGTAATATCATCATCGACATTTACAGTAATATCATCATCGACATTTACAGTACATATCATCATCGACATTTACAGTAATCACATCGACATTTACAGTACATATCATCATCGACATTTACAGTACATATCATCATCGACATTTACAGTACATATCATCATCGACATTTACAGTACATATCATCATCGACATTTACAGTACATATCATCATCGACATTTACAGTACATATCATCATCGACATTTACAGTACATATCATCATCGACATTTACAGTACATATCACATCGACATTTACAGTACATACATCATCGACATTTACAGTACATATCATCATCGACATTTACAGTACATATCATCATCGACATTTACAGTACATATCATCATCGACATTTACAGTATATCAACATCGACATTTACATACATATCATCATCGACATTTACAGTACATATCATCATCGACATTTACAGTACATATCATCATCGACATTTACAATAACATATCATCATCGACATTTACAGTACATATCATCATCGACATTTACAGTACATATCAACATCGACATTTACAGTACATATCATCATCGACATTTACAGTAGATATCAACATCGACATTTACAATAACATATCATCATCGACATTTACAGTACATATCATCATCGACATTTACAGTACATACCATCATCGACATTTACAGTACATACCATCATCGACATTTACAGTACATATCATCATCGACATTTACATAACATCATCGACATTTACAGTACATACCATCATCGACATTTACAGTACATATCATCATCGACATTTACAGTACATACCATCATCGACATTTACAGTACATATCATCATCGACATTTACAGTACATACCATCATCGACATTTACAGTACATACCATCATCGACATTTACAGTACATATCATCATCGACATTTACAGTACATATCATCATCGACATTTACAGTACATATCATCATCGACATTTACAGTACATATCATCATCGACATTTACAGTACATATCATCATCGACATTTACAGTACATATCATCATCGACATTTACAGTACATATCATCATCGACATTTACAGTACATATCATCATCGACATTTACAGTACATATCATCATCGACATTTACAGTACATATCATCATCGACATTTACAGTACATATCATCATCGACATTTACAGTACATATCATCATCGACATTTACAGTACATATCATCATCGACATTTACAGTAGATATCAACATCGACATTTACAATAACATATCATCATCGACATTTACAGTACATATCATCATCGACATTTACAGTAGATATCAACATCGACATTTACAATAACATATCATCATCGACATTTACAGTACATATCATCATCGACATTTACAGTACATATCATCATCATCGACATTTACAGTACATATCATCATCGACATGTACAGTACATATCATCATCGACATTTACAGTAGATATCAACATCGACATTTACAGTACATAACATCATCGACATTTACAGTACATATCATCATCGACATTTACAGTACATATCATCATCGACATTTACAGTACATATCATCATCGACATTTACAGTAGATATCAACATCGACATTTACAATAACATATCATCATCGACATTTACAGTACATATCATCATCGATATTTACAGTAGATATCAACATCGACATGTACAATAACATATCATCATCGACATTTACAGTACATATCATCATCGACATTTACAATAACATATCATCATCGACATTTACAATAACATATCATCATCGACATTTACAGTACATATCAACATCGACATTTACAGTAGATATCAACATCGACATTTACAATAACATATCATCATCGACATTTACAGTACATATCAACATCGACATTTACAGTAGATATCAACATCGACATTTACAATAACATATCATCATCGACATTTACAGTACATATCATCATCGACATTTACAGTACATACATCATCGACATTTACATACATCATCGACATTTACAGTACATACCATCATCGACATTTACAGTACATACCATCATCGACATTTACAGTACATATCATCATCGACATTTACATAACATCATCGACATTTACAGTACATACCATCATCGACATTTACAGTACATAACATCATCGACATTTACAGTACATACCATCATCGACATTTACAGTACATATCATCATCGACATTTACAGTACAAACCATCATCGACATTTACAGTACATACCATCATCGACATTTACAGTACATACCATCATCGACATTTACAGTACATAACATCATCGACATTTACAGTACATATCATCATCGACATTTACAGTACATATCATCATCGACATTTACAGTAGATATCAACATCGACATTTACAATAACATATCATCATCGACATTTACAGTACATATCATCATCGGCATTTACAGTAGATATCAACATCGACATTTACAATAACATATCATCATCGACATTTACAGTACATATCATCATCGACATTTACAGTACATATCATCATCATCGACATTTACAGTACATATCAACATCGACATTTACAGTACATATCATCATCGACATTTACAGTACATATCATCATCGACATTTACAGTACATATCATCATCGACATTTACAGTACATATCATCATCGACATTTACAGTAGATATCAACATCGACATTTACAATAACATATCATCATCGACATTTACAGTACATATCATCATCGACATTTACAGTAGATATCAACATCGACATTTACAATAACATATCATCATCGACATTTACAGTACATATCAACATCGACATTTACAGTATATATCAACATCGAGATTTACAATAACATATCATCATCGACATTTACAGTACATATCAGCATCGACATTTACAGTACATATCAACATCGACATTTACAGTAGATATCAACATCGACATTTACAATAACATATCATCATCGACATTTACAGTACATATCAACATCGACATTTACAGTATATATCAACATCGAGATTTACAATAACATATCATCATCGACATTTACAGTACATATCAGCATCGACATTTACAGTACATACCATCATCGACATTTACAGTACATACCATCATCGACATTTACAGTACATACCATCATCGACATTTACAGTACATATCATCATCGACATTTACATAACATCATCGACATTTACAGTACATACCATCATCGACATTTACAGTACATAACATCATCGACATTTACAGTACATACCATCATCGACATTTACAGTACATATCATCATCGACATTTACAGTACAAACCATCATCGACATTTACAGTACATACCATCATCGACATTTACAGGACATACCATCATCGACATTTAAAGTACATAACATCATCGACATTTACAGTACATACCATCATCGACATTTACAGTACATATCAACATCGACATTTACAATAACATATAATCATCGACATTTACAGGACATATCATCATCGACATTTAAAGTAGATATCAACATCGACATTTACAATAACATATCATCATCGACATTTACAGTACCTATCATCATCGACATTTAAAATAACATATCATCATCGACATTTACAGTACATATCAACATCGACATTTACAGTAAATATCATCATCGACATTTACAATACATATCATCATCGACATTTACAGTACATATCATCATCGACATTTACAGTACATATCATCTTCGACATTTACAGTACATATCAACATCGGCATTTACAGTACATATCATCATCGACATGTACAGTACATATCATCATCAACATTTACAGTAGATATCAACATCGACATTTACAATAACATATCATCATCGACATTTACAGCACATATCATCATCGACATTTACAGTAGAGATCAACATCGACATTTACAATAACATATCATCATCGATATATACAGTACATATCATCATCGACATTTACAATAACATATCATCATCGACATTTACAGTACATATCATCATCGACATTTACAATAACATATCATCATCGACATTTACAGTACATATCATCATCGACATTTACAGTACATATCATCATTTGACATTTATAGTACATATCATCATCGACATTTACAGTAGATATCAACATCGACATTTACAGTACATAACATCATCGACATTTACAGTACATATCATCATCGACATTTACAGTACATATCATCATCGACATTTACAGTACATATCATCATCGACATTTACAGTACATATCATCATCGACATTTACAGTACATATCATCATCGACATTTACATTACATATATCATCATCGACATTTACAGTACATATCATCATCGACATTTACAGTAGATATCAACATCGACATTTACAATAACATATCATCATCGACATTTACAGTACATATCATCATCGACATTTACAGTACATATCAACATCGACATTTACAATAACATATCATCATCGACATTTACAGTACATATCATCATCGACATTTACAGTACATATCATCATCGACATTTACAGTACATACCATATCGACATTTACAGTACATATCATCATCGACATTTACAGTACATATCACATCGACAATACATCATCGACATTTACAGTACATACATCATCGACATTTACAGTACATAACATCATCGACATTTACAGTACATATCATCATCGACATTTACAGTACATATCATCATCGACATTTACAGTACATATCATCATCGACATTTACAGTACATAACATCATCGACATTTACAGTACATACCATCATCGACATTTACAGTACATATCATCATCGACATTTACAGTACATACCATCATCGACATTTACAGTACATACCATCATCGACATTTACAGTACATACCATCATCGACATTTACAGTACATAACATCATCGACATTTACAGTACATATCATCATCGACATTTACAGTACATACCATCATCGACATTTACAGTACATACCATCATCGACATTTACAGTACATAACATCATCGACATTTACAGTACATATCATCATCGACATTTACAGTACATATCATCATCGACATTTACAGTACATATCATCATCGACATTTACAGTACATATCATCATCGACATTTACAGTACATATATCATCATCGACATTTACAGTACATATCATCATCACATTTACAGACATATCACATCGACATTTACAGTACATATCAACATCGACATTTACAGTACATAACATCATCGACATTTACAGTACATATCATCATCGACATTTACAGTACATATCATCATCGACATTTACAGTACATATCATCATCGACATTTACAGTAGATATCAACATCGACATTTACAATAACATATCATCATCGACATTTACAGTACATATCATCATCGATATTTACAGTAGATATCAACATCGACATGTACAATAACATATCATCATCGACATTTACAGTACATCATCATCGACATTTACAATAACATATCATCATCGACATTTACAATAACATATCATCATCGACATTTACAGTACATATCAACATCGACATTTACAGTAGATATCACATCGACATTTACAATAACATATCATCATCGACATTTACAGTACATATCATCATCGATATTTACAGTAGATATCAACATCGACATGTACAATAACATATCATCATCGACATTTACAGTACATATCATCATCGACATTTACAATAACATATCATCATCGACATTTACAATACATATCATCATCGACATTTACAGTACATATCAACATCGACATTTACAGTATATATCAACATCGAATTACAATAACATATCATCATCGACATTTACAGTACATATCAACATCGACATTTACAGTAGATATCAACATCGACATTTACATAAATATCATCATCGACATTTACAGTACATATCAGCATCGACATTTACAGTACATATCATCATCGACATTTACAGTACATACCATCATCGACATTTACAGTACATACCATCATCGACATTTACAGTACATATCATCATCGACATTTACATAACATCATCGACATTTACAGTACATACCATCATCGACATTTACAATACATAACATCATCGACATTTACAGTACATACCATCATCGACATTTACAGTACATAACATCATCGACATTTACAGTACATATCATCATCGACATTTACAGTACATATCATCATCGACATTTACAGTACATATCATCATCGACATTTACAGTACATATCATCATCGACATTTACAGTACATATCATCATCGACATTTACAGACATATCATCATCGACATTTACAGTACATATCATCATCGACATTTACAGTAGATATCAACATCGACATTTACAATAACATATCATCATCGACATTTACAGTACATATCATCATCGACATTTACAGTACATATCACATCGACATTTACAATAAATATCATCATCGACATTACAGTACATATCATCATCGACATTTACAGACATATATCACATCGAATTTACAATACATATCATCATCGACATTTACAGTACATATCATCATCGACATTTACAGTACATATCATCATCGACATTTACAGTACATATCAACATCGACATTTACAGTACATATCATCATCGACATTTACAGTACATATCATCATCGACATTTACAGTACATATCATCATCGACATTTACAGTACATATCATCATCGACATTTACAGTACATATCATCATCGACATTTACAGAACATATCATCATCGACATTACAGTACATATCATCATCGACATTTACAGTACATATCATCATCGACATTACAATAAACATCATCGACATTACAGTACATATCATCATCGACATTTACAGTACATACATCATCGACATTTACAGTACATATCATCATCGACATTTACAGTACATATCAACATCGACATTACAGTAAATAAATCATCATCGACATTTACAGTACATATCATCATCGACATTTACAGTACATACCATCATCGACATTTACAGTACATAACATCATCGACATTACATACATACATCATCGACATTTACAGTACATATCAACATCGACATTTACAATAACATATCATCATCGACATTTACAGTACATATCATCATCGACATTTACAGTACATAACAACATCGACATTTACAGTACATATCATCATCGACATTTACAGTACATATCATCATCGACATTTACAGTACATATCATCATCGACATTTACAGTAGATATCATCATCGACATTTACAGTACATAACATCATCGACATTTACAGTACATAACAACATCGACATTTACAGTACATATCATCATCGACATTTACAGTACATAACACCATCGACATTTACAGTACATATCATCATCGACATTTACAGTACATATCATCATCGACATTTACAGTACATATCATCATCGACATTTACAGTACATATCATCATCGACATTTACAGTACAAATCATCATCGACATTTACAGTAAATATCATCATCGACATTTACAGTACATATCATCATCGACATTTACAGTACATATCATCATCGACATTTAC
>CM026391.1:76393087-76413038 GCA_014843695.1 Archivesica marissinica
TAACATATCATCATCGACATTTACAGTACATATCATCATCGACATTTACAGTAGATATCAACATCGACATTTACAGTACATAACATCATCGACATTTACAGTACATATCATCATCGACATTTACAGTACATATCATCATCGACATTTACAGTACATATCATCATCGACATTTACAGTAGATATCAACATCGACATTTACAATAACATATCATCATCGACATTTACAGTACATATCAACATCGACATTTACAGTATATATCAACATCGATATTTACAATAACATATCATCATCGACATTTACAGTACATATCACATCGACATTTACAGTACATACCATCATCGACATTTACAGTACATCATCATCGACATTTACAGTACATATCATCATTGACATTTACAGTTAGATATCAACATCGACATTTACAATAACATATCATCATCGACATTTACAGTACATATCATCATCGGCATTTACAGTAGATATCAATATCGACATTTACAATAACATATCATCATCGACATTTACAGTACATATCATCATCGACATTTACATTACATATCATCATCATCGACATGTACAGTACATATCATCATCGACATTTACAATAACATATCATCATCGACATTTACAGTACATATCAACATCGACATTTACAGTATATATCAACATCGAGATTTACAATAACATATCATCATCGACATTTACAGTACATATCAGCATCGACATTTACAGTACATACCATCATCGACATTTACAGTACATACCATCATCGACATTTACAGTACATACCATCATCGACATTTACAGTACATATCATCATCGACATTTACATAACATCATCGACATTTACAGTACATACCATCATCGACATTTACAGTACATAACATCATCGACATTTACAGTACATACCATCATCGACATTTACAGTACATATCATCATCGACATTTACAGTACAAACCATCATCGACATTTACAGTACATACCATCATCGACATTTACAGTACATACCATCATCGACATTTACAGTACATATCATCATCGACATTTACAGTACATACCATCATCGACATTTACAGTACATACCATCATCGACATTTACAGTACATATCATCATCGACATTTACAGTACATATCATCATCGACATTTACAGTACATACCATCATCGACATTTACAGTACATATCATCATCGACATTTACAGTACATAACATCATCGACATTTACAGTACATATCATCATCGACATTTACAGTACATATCATCATCGACATTTACAGTACATATCATCATCGACATTTACAGTACATATCATCATCGACATTTACAGTACATATCATCATCGACATTTACAGTACATATCATCATCGGCATTTACAGTAGATATCAACATCGACATTTACAATAACATATCATCATCGACATTTACAGTACATATCATCATCGACATTTACAGTACATATCATCATCATCGACATTTACAGTACATATCATCATCGACATGTACAGTACATATCATCATCGACATTTACAGTAGATATCAACATCGACATTTACATTACATAACATCATCGACATTTACAGTACATATCATCATCGACATTTACAGTACATATCATCATCGACATTTACAGTACATATCATCATCGACATTTACAGTAGATATCAACATCGACATTTACAATAACATATCATCATCGACATTTACAGTACATATCATCATCGACATTTACAGTAGATATCAACATCGACATTTACAATAACATATCATCATCGACATTTACAGTACATATCATCATCGACATTTACAGTAGATATCAACATCGACATTTACAATAACATATCATCATCGACATTTACAGTACATATCAACATCGACATTTACAGTAATATCATCATCGACATTTACAATACATATCATCATCGACATTTACAGTACATATCATCATCGACATTTACAGTACATATCATCATCGACATTTACAGTACATATCATCATCGACATTTACAGTACATATCATCATCGACATTTACAGTACATATCATCATCGACATTTACAGTACATATCATCATCGACATTTACAGTACTATCATCATCGACATTTACATAACATCATCGACATTTACAGTACATATCATCATCGACATTTAACATACATCATCGACATTTACAGTACATATCATCATCGACATTTACAGTACATATCATCATCGACATTTACAGTACATATCATCATCGACATTTACAGTACATATCATCATCGACATTTACAGTACATATCATCATCGACATTTACAGTACATATCATCATCGACATTTACAGTACATATCATCATCGACATTTACAGTACATATCATCATCGACATTTACAGTACATATCATCATCGACATTTACAGTACATATCATCATCGACATTTACAGTAGATATCAACATCGACATTTACAATAACATATCATCATCGACATTTACAGTACATATCATCATCGACATTTACAGTAGATATCAACATCGACATTTACAATAACATATCATCATCGACATTTACAGTACATATCATCATCGACATTTACAGTACATATCATCATCATCGACATTTACAGTACATATCATCATCGACATTTACAGTACATATCATCATCGACATTTACAGTAGATATCAACATCGACATTTACAGTACATATCATCATCGACATTTACAGTACATATCATCATCGACATTTACAGTACATATCATCATCGACATTTACAGTACATATCATCATCGACATTACAGTAGATATCAACATCGACATTTACAATAACATATCATCATCGACATTTACAGTACATATCATCATCGATATTTACAGTAGATATCAACATCGACATGTACAATAACATATCATCATCGACATGTACAGTACATATCAACATCGACATTTACAGTAGATATCAACATCGACAATTACAATAACATATCATCATCGACATTTACAGTACATATCAACATTGACATTTACAGTATATATCAACATCGAGATTTACAATAACATATCATCATCGACATTTACAGTACATATCAGCATCGACATTTACAGTACATATCAACATCGACATTTACAGTAGATATCAACATCGACATTTACAATAACATATCATCATCGACATTTACAATACATATCAACATCGACATTTACAGTATATATCAACATCGAGATTTACAATAACATATCATCATCGACATTTACAGTACATATCAGCATCGACATTTACAGTACATACCATCATCGACATTTACAGTACATACCATCATCGACATTTACAGTACATACCATCATCGACATTTACAGTACATATCATCATCGACATTTACATAACATCATCGACATTTACAGTACATACCATCATCGACATTTACAGTACATAACATCATCGACATTTACAGTACATACCATCATCGACATTTACAGTACATATCATCATCGACATTTACAGTACAAACCATCATCGACATTTACAGTACATACCATCATCGACATTTACAGGACATACCATCATCGACATTTAAAGTACATAACATCATCGACATTTACAGTACATACCATCATCGACATTTACAGTACATATCAACATCGACATTTACAATAACATATAATCATCGACATTTACAGGACATATCATCATCGACATTTAAAGTAGATATCAACATCGACATTTACAATAACATATCATCATCGACATTTACAGTACCTATCATCATCGACATTTAAAATAACATATCATCATCGACATTTACAGTACATATCAACATCGACATTTACAGTAAATATCATCATCGACATTTACAATACATATCATCATCGACATTTACAGTACATATCATCATCGACATTTACAGTACATATCATCTTCGACATTTACAGTACATATCAACATCGGCATTTACAGTACATATCATCATCGACATGTACAGTACATATCATCATCAACATTTACAGTAGATATCAACATCGACATTTACAATAACATATCATCATCGACATTTACAGCACATATCATCATCGACATTTACAGTAGAGATCAACATCGACATTTACAATAACATATCATCATCGATATATACAGTACATATCATCATCGACATTTACAATAACATATCATCATCGACATTTACAGTACATATCATCATCGACATTTACAATAACATATCATCATCGACATTTACAGTACATATCATCATCGACATTTACAGTACATATCATCATTTGACATTTATAGTACATATCATCATCGACATTTACAGTAGATATCAACATCGACATTTACAGTACATAACATCATCGACATTTACAGTACATATCATCATCGACATTTACAGTACATATCATCATCGACATTTACAGTACATATCATCATCGACATTTACAGTAGATATCAACATCGACATTTACAATAACATATCATCATCGACATTTACAGTACATATCATCATCGGCATTTACAGTAGATATCAACATCGACATTTACAATAACATATCATCATCGACATTTACAGTACATATCATCATCGACATTTACATTACATATCATCATCATCGACATTTACAGTACATATCATCATCGACATGTACAGTACATATCATCATCGACATTTACAGTAGATATCAACATCGACATTTACAGTACATATCATCATCGACATTTACAGTACATATCATCATCGACATTTACATACATATCACATCGACATTTACAGTACATATCATCATCGACATTTACAGTACATATCATCATCGACATTTACAGTACATATCATCATCGACATTTACAGTAGATATCACATCGACATTTACAATAACATATCATCATCGACATTTACAGTACATATCATCATCGACATTTACAGTAGATATCAACATCGACATTTACAATAACATATCATCATCGACATTTACAGTACATATCATCATCGACATTTACAGTACATATCATCATCATCATCGACATTTACAGTACATATCATCATCGACATTTACAGTACATATCATCATCGACATTTACAGTAGATATCAACATCGACATTTACAATAACATATCATCATCGACATTTACAGTAGATATCAACATCGACATTTACAATAACATATCATCATCGACATTTACAGTACATATCATCATCGACATTTACAGTACATATCATCATCGACATTTACAGTACATATCATCATCGACATTTACAGTACATATCATCTTCGACATTTACAGTACATATCAACATCGGCATTTACAGTACATATCATCATCGACATGTACAGTACATATCATCATCAACATTTACAGTAGATATCAACATCGACATTTACAATAACATATCATCATCGACATTTACAGCACATATCATCATCGACATTTACAGTAGAGATCAACATCGACATTTACAATAACATATCATCATCGACATATACAGTACATATCATCATCGACATTTACAATAACATATCATCATCGACATTTACAGTACATATCATCATCGACATTTACAGTACATATCATCATCGACATTTACAGTACATATCATCATGACATTTACAGTACATATCATCATCGACATTTACAGTAGATATCAACATCGACATTTACAGTACATAACATCATCGACATTTACAGTACATATCATCATCGACATTTACAGTACATATCATCATGACATTTACAGTACATATCATCATCGACATTTACAGTAGATATCAACATCGACATTTACAATAACATATCATCATCGACATTTACAGTACATATCATCATCGACATTTACAGTAGATATCAACATCGACATTACAATAACATATCATCATCGACATTTACAGTAATATCATCATCGACATTTACATTACATATCATCATCATCGACATGTACAGTACATATCATCATCGACATTTACAGTAGATATCAACATCGACATTTACAATAACATATCATCATCGACATTTACAGTACATATCAACATCGACATTTACAGTATATATCAACATCGAGATTTACAATAACATATCATCATCGACATTTACAGTACATATCATCATCGACATTTACAGTACATACCATCATCGACATTTACAGTACATACCATCATCGACATTTACAGTACATATCATCATTGACATTTACAGTACATATCATCATCGACATTTACAGTAGATATCAACATCGACATTTACAATAACATATCATCATCGACATTTACAGTACATATCATCATCGGCATTTACAGTAGATATCAACATCGACATTTACAATAACATATCATCATCGACATTTACAGTACATATCATCATCGACATTTACATTACATATCATCATCATCGACATTTACAGTACATATCATCATCGACATTTACAGTAGATATCAACATCGACATTTACAATAACATATCATCATCGACATTTACAGTACATATCAACATCGACATTTACAGTATATATCAACATCGAGATTTACAATAACATATCATCATCGACATTTACAGTACATATCATCATCGACATTTACAGTACATACCATCATCGACATTTACAGTACATACATCATCGACATTTACAGTACATACCATCATCGACATTTACAGTACATATCATCATCGACATTTATACCATCATCGACATTTACAGTACATAACATCATCGACATTTACAGTACATACCATCATCGACATTTACAGTACATATCATCATCGACATTTACAGTACATACCATCATCGACATTTACAGTACATACCATCATCGACATTTACAGTACATACCATCATCGACATTTACAGTACATAACATCATCGACATTTACAGTACATATCATCATCGACATTTACAGTACATACCATCATCGACATTTACAGTACATACCATCATCGACATTTACAGTACATAACATCATCGACATTTACAGTACATATCATCATCGACATTTACAGTACATATCATCATCGACATTTACAGTACATATCATCATCGACATTTACAGTAGATATCAACATCGACATTTACAATAACATATCATCATCGACATTTACAGTACATATCATCATCGGCATTTACAGTAGATATCAACATCGACATTTACAATAACATATCATCATCGACATTTACAGTACATATCATCATCGACATTTACAGTACATATCATCATCATCGACATTTACAGTACATATCATCATCGACATGTACAGTACATATCATCATCGACATTTACAGTAGATATCAACATCGACATTTACAGTACATAACATCATCGACATTTACAGTACATATCATCATCGACATTTACAGTACATATCATCATCGACATTTACAGTACATATCATCATCGACATTTACAGTAGATATCAACATCGACATTTACAATAACATATCATCATCGACATTTACAGTACATATCATCATCGATATTTACAGTAGATATCAACATCGACATTTACAATAACATATCATCATCGACATTTACAGTACATATCATCATCGACATTTACAATAACATATCATCATCGACATTTACAATAACATATCATCATCGACATTTACAGTACATATCAACATCGACATTTACAGTAGATATCAACATCGACATTTACAATAACATATCATCATCGACATTTACAGTACATATCAACATCGACATTTACAGTAGATATCAACATCGACATTTACAATAACATATCATCATCGACATTTACAGTACATATCATCATCGACATTTACAGTAATATCAACATCGACATTTACATACATATCATCATCGACATTTACAGTACATACCATCATCGACATTTACAGTACATACCATCATCGACATTTACAGTACATATCATCATCGACATTTACATAACATCATCGACATTTACAGTACATACCATCATCGACATTTACAGTACATAACATCATCGACATTTACAGTACATACCATCATCGACATTTACAGTACATATCATCATCGACATTTACAGTACATACCATCATCGACATTTACAGTACATACCATCATCGACATTTACAGTACATACCATCATCGACATTTACAGTACATAACATCATCGACATTTACAGTACATATCATCATCGACATTTACAGTACATATCATCATCGACATTTACAGTAGATATCAACATCGACATTTACAATAACATATCATCATCGACATTTACAGTACATATCATCATCGGCATTTACAGTAGATATCAACATCGACATTTACAATAACATATCATCATCGACATTTACAGTACATATCATCATCGACATTTACAGTACATATCATCATCATCGACATTTACAGTACATATCATCATCGACATGTACAGTACATATCATCATCGACATTTACAGTAGATATCAACATCGACATTTACAGTACATAACATCATCGACATTTACAGTACATATCATCATCGACATTTACAGTACATATCATCATCGACATTTACAGTACATATCATCATCGACATGTACAGTAGATATCAACATCGACATTTACAATAACATATCATCATCGACATTTACAGTACATATCATCATCGATATTTACAGTAGATATCAACATCGACATGTACAATAACATATCATCATCGACATTTACAGTACATATCAACATCGACATTTACAGTAGATATCAACATCGACAATTACAATAACATATCATCATCGACATTTACAGTACATATCAACATTGACATTTACAGTATATATCAACATCGAGATTTACAATAACATATCATCATCGACATTTACAGTACATATCAGCATCGACATTTACAGTACATATCAACATCGACATTTACAGTAGATATCAACATCGACATTTACAATAACATATCATCATCGACATTTACAATACATATCAACATCGACATTTACAGTATATATCAACATCGAGATTTACAATAACATATCATCATCGACATTTACAGTACATATCAGCATCGACATTTACAGTACATACCATCATCGACATTTACAGTACATACCATCATCGACATTTACAGTACATACCATCATCGACATTTACAGTACATATCATCATCGACATTTACATAACATCATCGACATTTACAGTACATACCATCATCGACATTTACAGTACATAACATCATCGACATTTACAGTACATACCATCATCGACATTTACAGTACATATCATCATCGACATTTACAGTACAAACCATCATCGACATTTACAGTACATACCATCATCGACATTTACAGGACATACCATCATCGACATTTAAAGTACATAACATCATCGACATTTACAGTACATACCATCATCGACATTTACAGTACATATCAACATCGACATTTACAATAACATATAATCATCGACATTTACAGGACATATCATCATCGACATTTAAAGTAGATATCAACATCGACATTTACAATAACATATCATCATCGACATTTACAGTACCTATCATCATCGACATTTAAAATAACATATCATCATCGACATTTACAGTACATATCAACATCGACATTTACAGTAAATATCATCATCGACATTTACAATACATATCATCATCGACATTTACAGTACATATCATCATCGACATTTACAGTACATATCATCTTCGACATTTACAGTACATATCAACATCGGCATTTACAGTACATATCATCATCGACATGTACAGTACATATCATCATCAACATTTACAGTAGATATCAACATCGACATTTACAATAACATATCATCATCGACATTTACAGCACATATCATCATCGACATTTACAGTAGAGATCAACATCGACATTTACAATAACATATCATCATCGATATATACAGTACATATCATCATCGACATTTACAATAACATATCATCATCGACATTTACAGTACATATCATCATCGACATTTACAATAACATATCATCATCGACATTTACAGTACATATCATCATCGACATTTACAGTACATATCATCATTTGACATTTATAGTACATATCATCATCGACATTTACAGTAGATATCAACATCGACATTTACAGTACATAACATCATCGACATTTACAGTACATATCATCATCGACATTTACAGTACATATCATCATCGACATTTACAGTACATATCATCATCGACATTTACAGTAGATATCAACATCGACATTTACAATAACATATCATCATCGACATTTACAGTACATATCATCATCGGCATTTACAGTAGATATCAACATCGACATTTACAATAACATATCATCATCGACATTTACAGTACATATCATCATCGACATTTACATTACATATCATCATCATCGACATTTACAGTACATATCATCATCGACATGTACAGTACATATCATCATCGACATTTACAGTAGATATCAACATCGACATTTACAGTACATATCATCATCGACATTTACAGTACATATCATCATCGACATTTACATACATATCACATCGACATTTACAGTACATATCATCATCGACATTTACAGTACATATCATCATCGACATTTACAGTACATATCATCATCGACATTTACAGTAGATATCAACATCGACATTTACAATAACATATCATCATCGACATTTACAGTACATATCATCATCGACATTTACAGTAGATATCAACATCGACATTTACAATAACATATCATCATCGACATTTACAGTACATATCATCATCGACATTTACATTACATATCATCATCATCATCGACATTTACAGTACATATCATCATCGACATTTACAGTACATATCATCATCGACATTTACAGTAGATATCAACATCGACATTTACAATAACATATCATCATCGACATTTACAGTACATATCAACATCGACATTTACAGTACATATCATCATCGACATTTACAGTACATATCATCATCGACATTTACAGTACATATCATCATCGACATTTACAGTACATATCATCATCGACATTTACAGTACATATCATCATCGACATTTACAGTACATATCAACATCGACATTTACAGTACATATCATCATCGACATGTACAGTACATATCATCATCAACATTTACAGTAGATATCAACATCGACATTTACAATAACATATCATCATCGACATTTACAGTACATATCATCATCGACATTTACAGTAGATATCAACATCGACATTTACAATAACATATCATCATCGATATATACAGTACATATCATCATCGACATTTACAATAACATATCATCATCGACATTTACAGTACATATCATCATCGACATTTACAGTACATATCATCATCGACATTTACAGTACATATCATCATCGACATTTACAGTACATATCATCATCGACATTTACAGTACATATCATCATCGACATTTACAGTACATATCATCATCGACATTTACAGTACATATCATCATCGACATTTACAGTACATATCATCATCGACATTTACAGTACATATCATCATCGACATTTACAGTACATATCATCATCGACATTTACAGTAGATATCAACATCGACATTTACAATAACATATCATCATCGACATTTACAGTACATATCATCATCGACATTTACAGTAGATATCAACATCGACATTTACAATAACATATCATCATCGACATTTACAGTACATATCATCATCGACATTTACAGTAGATATCAACATCGACATTTACAATAACATATCATCATCGACATTTACAGTACATATCAACATCGACATTTACAGTATATATCAACATCGAGATTTACAATAACATATCATCATCGACATTTACAGTACATATCATCATCGACATTTACAGTACATATCAACATCGACATTTACAGTAGATATCAACATCGACATTTACAATAACATATCATCATCGACATTTACAGTACATATCAACATCGACATTTACAGTATATATCAACATCGAGATTTACAATAACATATCATCATCGACATTTACAGTACATATCAGCATCGACATTTACAGTACATACCATCATCGACATTTACAGTACATACCATCATCGACATTTACAGTACATACCATCATCGACATTTACAGTACATATCATCATCGACATTTACATAACATCATCGACATTTACAGTACATACCATCATCGACATTTACAGTACATAACATCATCGACATTTACAGTACATACCATCATCGACATTTACAGTACATATCATCATCGACATTTACAGTACAAACCATCATCGACATTTACAGTACATCCATCATCGACATTTACAGTACATACCATCATCGACATTTACAGTACATAACATCATCGACATTTACAGTACATACCATCATCGACATTTACAGTACATATCAACATCGACATTTACAATAACATATAATCATCGACATTTACAGGACATATCATCATCGACATTTAAAGTAGATATCAACATCGACATTTACAATAACATATCATCATCGACATTTACAGTACCTATCATCATCGACATTTAAAATAACATATCATCATCGACATTTACAGTACATATCAACATCGACATTTACAGTAAATATCATCATCGACATTTACAATACATATCATCATCGACATTTACAGTACATATCATCATCGACATTTACAGTACATATCATCTTCGACATTTACAGTACATATCAACATCGGCATTTACAGTACATATCATCATCGACATGTACAGTACATATCATCATCAACATTTACAGTAGATATCAACATCGACATTTACAATAACATATCATCATCGACATTTACAGCACATATCATCATCGACATTTACAGTAGAGATCAACATCGACATTTACAATAACATATCATCATCGATATATACAGTACATATCATCATCGACATTTACAATAACATATCATCATCGACATTTACAGTACATATCATCATCGACATTTACAATAACATATCATCATCGACATTTACAGTACATATCATCATCGACATTTACAGTACATATCATCATTTGACATTTATAGTACATATCATCATCGACATTTACAGTAGATATCAACATCGACATTTACAGTACATAACATCATCGACATTTACAGTACATATCATCATCGACATTTACAGTACATATCATCATCGACATTTACAGTACATATCATCATCGACATTTACAGTACATATCATCATCGACATTTACAGTACATATCATCATCGACATTTACAGTACATATCATCATCGACATTTACAGTACATATCATCATCGACATTTACAGTAGATATCATCATCGACATTTACAGTACATATCATCATCGACATTTACAGTACATATCATCATCGACATTTACAGTACATATCATCATCGACATTTACAGTACATATCATCATCGACATTTACAGTACATATCATCATCGACATTTACAGTACATAACATCATCGACATTTACAGTACATATCATCATCGACATTTACAGTACATATCATCATCGACATTTACAGTACATATCATCATCGACATTTACAGTAGATATCAACATCGACATTTACAATAACATATCATCATCGACATTTACAGTACATATCATCATCGATATTTACAGTAGATATCAATATCGACATGTACAATAACATATCATCATCGACATTTACAGTACATATCATCATCGACATTTACAATAACATATCATCATCGACATTTACAATAACATATCATCATCGACATTTACAGTACATATCAACATCGACATTTACAGTAGATATCAACATCGACATTTACAATAACATATCATCATCGACATTTACAGTACATATCAACATCGACATTTACAGTAGATATCAACATCGACATTTACAATAACATATCATCATCGACATTTACAGTACATATCAACATCGACATTTACAGTAAATATCATCATCGACATTTACAATACATATCATCATCGACATTTACAGTACATATCATCATCGACATTTACAGTACATATCATCTTCGACATTTACAGTACATATCAACATCGGCATTTACAGTACATATCATCATCGACATTACAGTACATATCATCATCGACATTTACAGTAGATATCAACATCGACATTTACAATAACATATCATCATCGACATTTACAGTACATATCATCATCGACATTTACAGTAGATATCAACATCGACATTTACAATAACATATCATCATCGACATTTACAGTACATATCATCATCGACATTTACAATACATATCATCATCGACATTTACAGTACATATCATCATCGACATTTACAATAAATATCATCATCGACATTTACAGTACATATCATCATCGACATTTACAGTACATCATCATCGACATTTACAGTACATATCATCATCGACATTTACAGTACATATCATCATCGACATTTACAGTACATATCATCATCGACATTTACAGTACATATCATCATCGACATTTACAGTACATATCATCATCGACATTTACAGTACATATCATCATCGACATTTACAGTAGATATCAACATCGACATTTACAGTACATAACATCATCGACATTTACAGTACATATCATCATCGACATTTACAGTACATATCATCATCGGCATTTACAGTAGATATCAACATCGACATTTACAATAACATATCATCATCGACATTTACAGTACATATCAACATCGACATTTACAGTAGATATCAACATCGACATTTACAATAACATATCATCATCGACATTTACAGTACATATCAACATCGACATTTACAGTATATATCAACATCGAGATTTACAATAACATATCATCATCGACATTTACAGTACATATCATCATCGACATTTACAGTACATATCATCATCGACATTTACAGTACATATCATCATCGACATGTACAGTAGATATCAACATCGACATTTACAATAACATATCATCATCGACATTTACAGTACATATCATCATCGATATTTACAGTAGATATCAACATCGACATGTACAATAACATATCATCATCGACATGTACAGTACATATCAACATCGACATTTACAGTAGATATCAACATCGACAATTACAATAACATATCATCATCGACATTTACAGTACATATCAACATTGACATTTACAGTATATATCAACATCGAGATTTACAATAACATATCATCATCGACATTTACAGTACATATCAGCATCGACATTTACAGTACATATCAACATCGACATTTACAGTAGATATCAACATCGACATTTACAATAACATATCATCATCGACATTTACAATACATATCAACATCGACATTTACAGTATATATCAACATCGAGATTTACAATAACATATCATCATCGACATTTACAGTACATATCAGCATCGACATTTACAGTACATACCATCATCGACATTTACAGTACATACCATCATCGACATTTACAGTACATACCATCATCGACATTTACAGTACATACCATCATCGACATTTACAGTACATACCATCATCGACATTTACAGTACATAACATCATCGACATTTACAGTACATACCATCATCGACATTTACAGTACATATCATCATCGACATTTACAGTACAAACCATCATCGACATTTACAGTACATACCATCATCGACATTTACAGGACATACCATCATCGACATTTAAAGTACATAACATCATCGACATTTACAGTACATACCATCATCGACATTTACAGTACATATCAACATCGACATTTACAATAACATATAATCATCGACATTTACAGGACATATCATCATCGACATTTAAAGTAGATATCAACATCGACATTTACAATAACATATCATCATCGACATTTACAGTACCTATCATCATCGACATTTAAAATAACATATCATCATTTACAGTACATATCATCATCGACATTTACAGTACATATCATCATCGACATTTACAGTACATATCATCATCGACATTTACAGTACATATCATCATCGACATTTACAGTACATATCAACATCGGCATTTACAGTACATATCATCATCGACATGTACAGTACATATCATCATCAACATTTACAGTAGATATCAACATCGACATTTACAATAACATATCATCATCGACATTTACAGCACATATCATCATCGACATTTACAGTAGAGATCAACATCGACATTTACAATAACATATCATCATCGATATATACAGTACATATCATCATCGACATTTACAATAACATATCATCATCGACATTTACAGTACATATCATC
Source organism: Archivesica marissinica (assembly GCA_014843695.1). Classification (NCBI taxonomy): domain Eukaryota; kingdom Metazoa; phylum Mollusca; class Bivalvia; order Venerida; family Vesicomyidae; genus Archivesica; species Archivesica marissinica. The sequence goes on from CM026391.1 coordinate 76,409,232, forward strand.
ATCGACATTTACAATAACATATCATCATCGACATTTACAGTACATATCATCATCGACATTTACAGTACATATCATCATCGACATTTACAGTACATATCATCATTGACATTTACAGTACATATCATCATCGACATTTACAGTAATATCATCATCGACATTTACAGTACATATCATCATCGACATTTACAGTACATATCATCATCGACATTTACAGTACATATCATCATCGACATTTACAGTAGATATCATCATCGACATTTACAGTACATATCATCATCGACATTTACAGTACATATCATCATCGACATTTACAGTAGATATCAACATCGACATTTACAATAACATATCATCATCGACATTTACAGTAGATATCAACATCGACATTTACAATAACATATCATCATCGACATTTACAGTACATATCATCATCGACATTTACAGTAGATATCAACATCGACATTTACAATAACATATCATCATCGACATTTACAGTAGATATCAACATCGACATTTACAGTACATAACATCATCGACATTTACAGTACATATCATCATCGACATTTACAGTACATATCATCATCGACATTTACAGTACATATCATCATCGACATTTACAGTAGATATCAACATCGACATTTACAATAACATATCATCATCGACATTTACAGTACATATCATCATCGGCATTTACAGTAGATATCAACATCGACATTTACAATAACATATCATCATCGACATTTACAGTACATATCATCATCGACATTTACATTACATATCATCATCATCGACATTTACAGTACATATCATCATCGACATGTACAGTACATATCATCATCGACATTTACAGTAGATATCAACATCGACATTTACAGTACATAACATCATCGACATTTACAGTACATATCATCATCGACATTTACAGTACATATCATCATCGACATTTACAGTACATATCATCATCGACATTTACAGTAGATATCAACATCGACATTTACAATAACATATCATCATCGACATTTACAGTACATATCATCATCGATATTTACAGTAGATATCAACATCGACATGTACAATAACATATCATCATCGACATTTACAGTACATATCATCATCGACATTTACAGTACATATCATCATCGACATTTACAATAACATATCATCATCGACATTTACAGTACATATCATCATCGACATTTACAGTACATATCATCATCGACATTTACAGTACATATCATCATCGACATTTACAGTACATATCATCATCGACATTTACAGTACATATCATCATCGACATTTACAGTACATATCATCATCGACATTTACAGTAGATATCAACATCGACATTTACAATAACATATCATCATCGACATTTACAGTACATATCATCATCGACATTTACAGTAGATATCAACATCGACATTTACAATAACATATCATCATCGACATTTACAGTACATATCAACATCGACATTTACAGTAGATATCAACATCGACATTTACAATAACATATCATCATCGACATTTACAGTACATATCAACATCGACATTTACAGTAATATCACATCGAATTTACATACATATCATCGACATTTACAGTACATATCATCATCGACATTTACAGTACATATCAACATCGACATTTACAGTAGATATCACATCGACATTTACAATAACATATCATCATCGACATTTACAGTACATATCAACATCGACATTTACAGTAATATCAATCGATACATATCATCATCGACATTTACAGTACATATCATCATCGACATTTACAGTACATATCATCATCGACATTTACAATACATATCATCATCGACATTTACAGTACATATCAACATCGACATTTACAGTATATATCAACATCGACATTTACAATAACATATCATCATCGACATTTACAGTACATATCATCATCGACATTTACAGTACATACCATCATCGACATTTACAGTACATACCATCATCGACATTTACAGTACATACCATCATCGACATTTACAGTACATATCATCATCGACATTTACATACATCATCGACATTTACAGTACATACCATCATCGACATTTACAGTACATATCATCATCGACATTTACAGTACATACCATCATCGACATTTACAGTACATATCATCATCGACATTTACAGTACATATCATCATCGACATTTACAGTACATATCATCATCGACATTTACAGTACATATCATCATCGACATTTACAGTACATATCATCATCGACATTTACAGTACATATCAACATCGACATTTACAATAACATATCATCATCGACATTTACAGTACATATCATCATCGACATTTACAGTAGATATCAACATCGACATTTACAATAACATATCATCATCGACATTTACAGTACATATCATCATCGACATTTACAATACATATCATCATTTACAGTACATATCATCATCGACATTTACAGTACATATCATCATCGACATTTACAGTACATATCATCATCGACATTTACAGTACATATCATCATCGACATTTACAGTACATATCATCATCGACATTTACAGTACATATCATCATCGACATTTACAGTAGATATCAACATCGACATTTACAATACATATCATCATCGACATTTACAGTACATATCATCATCGACATTTACAGTACATATCATCATCGACATTTACAGTACATATCATCATCGACATTTACAGTACATATCATCATCGACATTTACAGTACATATCATCATCGACATTTACAGTACATATCATCATCGACATTTACAGTAGATATCAACATCGACATTTACAGTACATAACATCATCGACATTTACAGTACATATCATCATCGACATTTACAGTACATATCATCATCGACATTTACAGTACATATCATCATCGACATTTACAGTAGATATCAACATCGACATTTACAATAACATATCATCATCGACATTTACAGTACATATCATCATCGACATTTACAGTAGATATCAACATCGACATTTACAATAACATATCATCATCGACATTTACAGTACATATCATCATCGACATTTACAGTACATATCATCATCGACATTTACAGTACATATCATCATCTGACATTTACAGTACATATCATCATCGACATTTACAGTAGATATCAACATCGACATTTACAGTACATAACATCATCGACATTTACAGTACATATCATCATCGACATTTACAGTACATATCATCATCGACATTTACAGTACATATCATCATCGACATTTACAGTACATATCATCATCGACATTTACAGTAGATATCAACATCGACATTTACAATAACATATCATCATCGACATTTACAGTACATATCATCATCGACATTTACAGTAGATATCAACATCGACATTTACAATACATATCATCATCGACATTTACAGTACATATCATCATCGACATTTACAATACATATCATCATCGACATTTACAGTACATATCATCATCGACATTTACAGTACATATCAACATCGACATTTACAGTAGATATCAACATCGACATTTACAATAACATATCATCATCGACATTTACAGTACATATCAACATCGACATTTACAGTAGATATCAACATCGACATTTACAATAACATATCATCATCGACATTTACAGTACATATCAACATCGACATTTACAGTAAATATCATCATCGACATTTACAATACATATCATCATCGACATTTACAGTACATATCATCATCGACATTTACAGTACATATCATCTTCGACATTTACAGTACATATCAACATCGGCATTTACAGTACATATCATCATCGACATGTACAGT
>CM026391.1:76414038-76426691 GCA_014843695.1 Archivesica marissinica
TAACATATCATCATCGACATTTACAGTACATATCATCATCGACATTTACAGTACATATCATCATCGACATTTACAATAACATATCATCATCGACATTTACAGTACATATCATCATCGACATTTACAGTACATAATCATCATCGACATTTACAGTACATATCATCATCGACATTTACAGTACATATCATCATCGACATTTACAGTACATATCATCATCGACATTTACAGTACATATCATCATCGACATTTACAGTACATATCATCATCGACATTTACAGTACATATCATCATCGACATTTACAGTACATATCATCATCGACATTTACAGTACATATCATCATCGACATTTACAGTACATATCATCATCGACATTTACAGTAGATATCAACATCGACATTTACAATAACATATCATCATCGACATTTACAGTACATATCATCATCGGCATTTACAGTAGATATCAACATCGACATTTACAATAACATATCATCATCGACATTTACAGTACATATCATCATCGACATTTACAGTACATATCATCATCATCGACATTTACAGTACATATCATCATCGACATTTACAATAACATATCATCATCGACATTTACAGTACATATCAACATCGACATTTACAGTATATATCAACATCGAGATTTACAATAACATATCATCATCGACATTTACAGTACATATCAGCATCGACATTTACAGTACATACCATCATCGACATTTACAGTACATACCATCATCGACATTTACAGTACATACCATCATCGACATTTACAGTACATATCATCATCGACATTTACATAACATCATCGACATTTACAGTACATACCATCATCGACATTTACAGTACATAACATCATCGACATTTACAGTACATACCATCATCGACATTTACAGTACATATCATCATCGACATTTACAGTACATACCATCATCGACATTTACAGTACATACCATCATCGACATTTACAGTACATACCATCATCGACATTTACAGTACATACCATCATCGACATTTACAGTACATACCATCATCGACATTTACAGTACATACCATCATCGACATTTACAGTACATAACATCATCGACATTTACAGTACATATCATCATCGACATTTACAGTACATACCATCATCGACATTTACAGTACATATCATCATCGACATTTACAGTACATAACATCATCGACATTTACAGTACATATCATCATCGACATTTACAGTACATATCATCATCGACATTTACAGTACATATCATCATCGACATTTACAGTAGATATCAACATCGACATTTACAATAACATATCATCATCGACATTTACAGTACATATCATCATCGGCATTTACAGTAGATATCAACATCGACATTTACAATAACATATCATCATCGACATTTACAGTACATATCATCATCGACATTTACAGTACATATCATCATCATCGACATTTACAGTACATATCATCATCGACATGTACAGTACATATCATCATCGACATTTACAGTAGATATCAACATCGACATTTACAGTACATAACATCATCGACATTTACAGTACATATCATCATCGACATTTACAGTACATATCATCATCGACATTTACAGTACATATCATCATCGACATTTACAGTAGATATCAACATCGACATTTACAATAACATATCATCATCGACATTTACAGTACATATCATCATCGACATTTACAGTAGATATCAACATCGACATTTACAATAACATATCATCATCGACATTTACAGTACATATCATCATCGACATTTACAGTACATATCAACATCGACATTTACAATAACATATCATCATCGACATTTACAGTACATATCAACATCGACATTTACAGTAGATATCAACATCGACATTTACAATAACATATCATCATCGACATTTACAGTACATATCAACATCGACATTTACAGTAGATATCAACATCGACATTTACAATAACATATCATCATCGACATTTACAGTACATATCATCATCGACATTTACAGTACATACCATCATCGACATTTACAGTACATACCATCATCGACATTTACAGTACATACCATCATCGACATTTACAGTACATATCATCATCGACATTTACATAACATCATCGACATTTACAGTACATACCATCATCGACATTTACAGTACATAACATCATCGACATTTACAGTACATACCATCATCGACATTTACAGTACATATCATCATCGACATTTACAGTACATATCATCATCGACATTTACAGTACATACCATCATCGACATTTACAGTACATATCATCATCGACATTTACAGTACATATCATCATCGACATTTACAGTACATATCATCATCGACATTTACAGTACATATCATCATCGACATTTACAGTACATATCATCATCGACATTTACAGTAGATATCAACATCGACATTTACAATAACATATCATCATCGACATTTACAGTACATATCATCATCGACATTTACAGTAGATATCAACATCGACATTTACAATAACATATCATCATCGACATTTACAGTACATATCATCATCGACATTTACAGTACATATCATCATCATCGACATTTACAGTACATATCATCATCGACATTTACAGTACATATCATCATCGACATTTACAGTAGATATCAACATCGACATTTACAGTACATAACATCATCGACATTTACAGTACATATCATCATCGACATTTACAGTACATATCATCATCGACATTTACAGTACATATCATCATCGACATTTACAGTAGATATCAACATCGACATTTACAATAACATATCATCATCGACATTTACAGTACATATCATCATCGACATTTACAGTAGATATCAACATCGACATTTACAATAACATATCATCATCGACATTTACAGTACATATCAACATCGACATTTACAGTAGATATCAACATCGACATTTACAATAACATATCATCATCGACATTTACAGTACATATCAACATCGACATTTACAGTATATATCAACATCGAGATTTACAATAACATATCATCATCGACATTTACAGTACATATCATCATCGACATTTACAGTACATATCAACATCGACATTTACAGTAGATATCAACATCGACATTTACAATAACATATCATCATCGACATTTACAGTACATATCAACATCGACATTTACAGTATATATCAACATCGAGATTTACAATAACATATCATCATCGACATTTACAGTACATATCAGCATCGACATTTACAGTACATACCATCATCGACATTTACAGTACATACCATCATCGACATTTACAGTACATACCATCATCGACATTTACAGTACATATCATCATCGACATTTACATAACATCATCGACATTTACAGTACATACCATCATCGACATTTACAGTACATAACATCATCGACATTTACAGTACATACCATCATCGACATTTACAGTACATATCATCATCGACATTTACAGTACATATCATCATCGACATTTACAGTACATATCATCATCGACATTTACAGTACATACCATCATCGACATTTACAGTACATATCATCATCGACATTTACAGTACATATCATCATCGACATTTACAGTACATATCAACATCGACATTTACAGTACATATCATCATCGACATTTACAGTACATATCATCATCGACATTTACAGTACATATCATCATCGACATTTACAGTACATATCATCATCGACATTTACAGTAGATATCAACATCGACATTTACAATAACATATCATCATCGACATTTACAGTACATATCATCATCGATATTTACAGTAGATATCAATATCGACATGTACAATAACATATCATCATCGACATTTACAGTACATATCATCATCGACATTTACAATAACATATCATCATCGACATTTACAATAACATATCATCATCGACATTTACAGTACATATCAACATCGACATTTACAGTAGATATCAACATCGACATTTACAATAACATATCATCATCGACATTTACAGTACATATCAACATCGACATTTACAGTAGATATCAACATCGACATTTACAATAACATATCATCATCGACATTTACAGTACATATCAACATCGACATTTACAGTAAATATCATCATCGACATTTACAATACATATCATCATCGACATTTACAGTACATATCATCATCGACATTTACAGTACATATCATCTTCGACATTTACAGTACATATCAACATCGGCATTTACAGTACATATCATCATCGACATGTACAGTACATATCATCATCAACATTTACAGTAGATATCAACATCGACATTTACAATAACATATCATCATCGACATTTACAGCACATATCATCATCGACATTTACAGTAGAGATCAACATCGACATTTACAATAACATATCATCATCGATATATACAGTACATATCATCATCGACATTTACAATAACATATCATCATCGACATTTACAGTACATATCATCATCGACATTTACAATAACATATCATCATCGACATTTACAGTACATATCATCATCGACATTTACAGTACATATCATCATTTGACATTTATAGTACATATCATCATCGACATTTACAGTAGATATCAACATCGACATTTACAGTACATAACATCATCGACATTTACAGTACATATCATCATCGACATTTACAGTACATATCATCATCGACATTTACAGTACATATCATCATCGACATTTACAGTAGATATCAACATCGACATTTACAATAACATATCATCATCGACATTTACAGTACATATCATCATCGGCATTTACAGTAGATATCAACATCGACATTTACAATAACATATCATCATCGACATTTACAGTACATATCATCATCGACATTTACATTACATATCATCATCATCGACATTTACAGTACATATCATCATCGACATGTACAGTACATATCATCATCGACATTTACAGTAGATATCAACATCGACATTTACAATAACATATCATCATCGACATTTACAGTAGATATCAACATCGACATTTACAATAACATATCATCATCGACATTTACAGTACATATCATCATCGACATTTACAGTAGATATCATCATCGACATTTACAGTACATATCATCATCGACATTTACAGTACATATCATCTTCGACATTTACAGTACATATCAACATCGGCATTTACAGTACATATCATCATCGACATGTACAGTACATATCATCATCAACATTTACAGTAGATATCAACATCGACATTTACAATAACATATCATCATCGACATTTACAGCACATATCATCATCGACATTTACAGTAGAGATCAACATCGACATTTACAATAACATATCATCATCGATATATACAGTACATATCATCATCGACATTTACAATAACATATCATCATCGACATTTACAGTACATATCATCATCGACATTTACAATACATATCATCATCGACATTTACAGTACATATCATCATCGACATTTACAGTACATATCATCATTTGACATTTACAGTACATATCATCATCGACATTTACAGTAGATATCAACATCGACATTTACAGTACATAACATCATCGACATTTACAGTACATATCATCATCGACATTTACAGTACATATCATCATCGACATTTACAGTACATATCATCATCGACATTTACAGTAGATATCAACATCGACATTTACAATAACATATCATCATCGACATTTACAGTACATATCATCATCGGCATTTACAGTAGATATCAACATCGACATTTACAATAACATATCATCATCGACATTTACAGTACATATCATCATCGACATTTACATTACATATCATCATCATCGACATTTACAGTACATATCATCATCGACATTTACAATAACATATCATCATCGACATTTACAGTACATATCAACATCGACATTTACAGTATATATCAACATCGACATTTACAATAACATATCATCATCGACATTTACAGTACATATCATCATCGACATTTACAGTACATACCATCATCGACATTTACAGTACATATCATCATCGACATTTACAGTACATATCATCATCGACATTTACAGTACATATCATCATCGACATTTACAGTAGATATCAACATCGACATTTACAATAACATATCATCATCGACATTTACAGTACATATCATCATCGGCATTTACAGTAGATATCAACATCGACATTTACAATAACATATCATCATCGACATTTACAGTACATATCATCATCGACATTTACATTACATATCATCATCATCGACATGTACAGTACATATCATCATCGACATTTACAGTAGATATCAACATCGACATTTACAATAACATATCATCATCGACATTTACAGTACATATCAACATCGACATTTACAGTATATATCAACATCGAGATTTACAATAACATATCATCATCGACATTTACAGTACATATCAGCATCGACATTTACAGTACATACCATCATCGACATTTACAGTACATACCATCATCGACATTTACAGTACATACCATCATCGACATTTACAGTACATATCATCATCGACATTTACATAACATCATCGACATTTACAGTACATACCATCATCGACATTTACAGTACATAACATCATCGACATTTACAGTACATACCATCATCGACATTTACAGTACATATCATCATCGACATTTACAGTACAAACCATCATCGACATTTACAGTACATACCATCATCGACATTTACAGTACATACCATCATCGACATTTACAGTACATAACATCATCGACATTTACAGTACATATCATCATCGACATTTACAGTACATACCATCATCGACATTTACAGTACATACCATCATCGACATTTACAGTACATAACATCATCGACATTTACAGTACATATCATCATCGACATTTACAGTACATATCATCATCGACATTTACAGTACATATCATCATCGACATTTACAGTAGATATCAACATCGACATTTACAATAACATATCATCATCGACATTTACAGTACATATCATCATCGGCATTTACAGTAGATATCAACATCGACATTTACAATAACATATCATCATCGACATTTACAGTACATATCATCATCGACATTTACAGTACATATCATCATCATCGACATTTACAGTACATATCATCATCGACATGTACAGTACATATCATCATCGACATTTACAGTAGATATCAACATCGACATTTACATTACATAACATCATCGACATTTACAGTACATATCATCATCGACATTTACAGTACATATCATCATCGACATTTACAGTACATATCATCATCGACATTTACAGTAGATATCAACATCGACATTTACAATAACATATCATCATCGACATTTACAGTACATATCATCATCGATATTTACAGTAGATATCAACATCGACATGTACAATAACATATCATCATCGACATTTACAGTACATATCATCATCGACATTTACAATAACATATCATCATCGACATTTACAATAACATATCATCATCGACATTTACAGTACATATCAACATCGACATTTACAGTAGATATCAACATCGACATTTACAATAACATATCATCATCGACATTTACAGTACATATCAACATCGACATTTACAGTAGATATCAACATCGACATTTACAATAACATATCATCATCGACATTTACAGTACATATCAACATCGACATTTACAGTACATATCAACATCGACATTTACAATAACATATCATCATCGACATTTACAGTACATATCATCATCGACATTTACAGTACATATCATCATCGACATTTACAGTACATATCATCATCGACATTTACAGTACATACCATCATCGACATTTACAGTACATATCATCATCGACATTTACATAACATCATCGACATTTACAGTACATACCATCATCGACATTTACAGTACATAACATCATCGACATTTACAGTACATACCATCATCGACATTTACAGTACATATCATCATCGACATTTACAGTACATACCATCATCGACATTTACAGTACATACCATCATCGACATTTACAGTACATACCATCATCGACATTTACAGTACATATCATCATCGACATTTACAGTACATATCATCATCGACATTTACAGTACATATCATCATCGACATTTACATAACATCATCGACATTTACAGTACATATCATCATCGACATTTACAGTACATATCATCATCGACATTTACAGTACATATCATCATCGACATTTACAGTACATATCATCATCGACATTTACAGTACATATCATCATCGACATTTACATAACATCATCGATATTTACAGTACATACCATCATCGACATTTACAGTACATAACATCATCGACATTTACATAACATCATCGACATTTACCGTACATAACAACATCGACATTTACATAACATCATCGACATTTACAGTACATAACAACATCGACATTTACATAACAACATCGACATTTACATATCATCATCGACATTTACATAACATCATCGACATTTACAGTACATAACATCATCGACATTTACAGTACATATCATCATCGACATTTACATAACATCATCGACATTTACAGTACATACCATCATCGACATTTACAGTACATATCATCATCGACATTTACATAACATCATCGACATTTACAGTACATATCATCATCGACATTTACAGTACATATCATCATCGACATTTACAGTACATATCATCATCGACATTTACAGTACATATCATCATCGACATTTACAGTACATATCATCATCGACATTTACAGTACATATCATCATCGACATTTACAGTACATATCATCATCGACATTTACAGTACATATCATCATCGACATTTACAGTACATACCATCATCGACATTTACAGTACATATCATCATCGACATTTACAGTACATATCATCATCGACATTTACAGTACATATCATCATCGACATTTACATATCATCATCGACATTTACAGTACATATCATCATCGACATTTACAGTACATATCATCATCGACATTTACAGTACATACCATCATCGACATTTACAGTACATATCATCATCGACATTTACAGTACATATCATCATCGACATTTACATAACATCATCGACATTTACAGTACATACCATCATCGACATTTACAGTACATAACATCATCGACATTTACATAACATCATCGACATTTACAGTACATACACATCGACATTTACATAACATCATCGACATTTACAGTACATACAACATCGACATTTACATAACACATCGACATTACATAATGATACATAACATCATCGACATTACAGTACATAACATCATCGACATTTACAGTACATATCATCATCGACATTTACATAACATCATCGACATTTACAGTACATATCATCATCGACATTTACAGTACATAACATCATCGACATTTACAGTACATATCATCATCGACATTTACATAACATCATCGACATTTACAGTACATACCAACATCATCGACATTTACAGTACATATCATCATCGACATTTACAGTACATAACATCATCGACATTTACAGTACATATCATCATCGACATTTACAGTACATAACATCATCGACATTTACAGTACATATCATCATCGACATTTACAGTACATATCATCATTTGACATTTACAGTACATACCACCATCGACATTTACAGTACATATCATCATCGACATTTACAGTACATAACACCATTGACATTTACAGTACATATCATCATCGACATTTACAGTACATAACATCATCGACATTTACAGTACATAACATCATCGACATTTACAGTACATAACATCATCGACATTTACAGTACATATCATCATCGACATTTACAGTACATATCATCATCGACATTTACAGTACATATCATCATCGACATTTACAGTACATATCATCATCGACATTTACAGTACATAACATCATCGACATTTACAGTACATATCATCATCGACATTTACAGTACATAACATCATCGACATTTACAGTACATATCATCATCGACATTTACAGTACATATCATCATCGACATTTACAGTACATATCATCATCGACATTTACAGTACATATCATCATCGACATTTACAGTACATATCATCATCGACATTTACAGTAAAAATCATCATCGACATTTACAGTACATATCATCATCGACATTTACAGTACATATCATAATCGACATTTACAGTACATATCATCATCGACAGTTACAGTACATATCATGATTGACATCAACAATAACAGACACATAGCAACATCAATGTAATGATGATACACACGACTTAGATCAGTTGTGATAAAACCCCAGCTCGTACACGTGTGAACGTCTTATCATAATGCATACGGTATCCATACCTGTATATAATTATATAGTTCAAAGCTCACTTACCGCTCCGCCTACGAGATCTTCTTCAGTGTCGATAAAATCTTTCACGTTTTCCATGTCCCCCATGTCAAACTGGTAAACGTTTGGCATGCTAACTACGAACATAATCGTAAATGAAATCGCGACCAGCACCACCTGTAGCATGATTCCGTGTATTTGTATTTACAAGTTTATGAAAGTGTGTCGTATAATATATAGCTCTCCGTATGGCTTTATCAAATCTTATTTTGATAACAGGTCGATAACAGCAATGCATAATATTATGCATTATGTACAACATCACCAAGTTTATGTTTATGCAGATTTAGTTTTAGCTCGACTGCGGAACAAGTTCTTACAACTTATATTAATCACTTTCGAGACCTCATTCCCGAGGGAATACATCGCCATGAGTGAGAGAGAGGAAACAACGTGGAATATAAATGCCTTGTCTAAGGACACACTCGTAACGACTCCAGTGGGGCTCGAACTCCAGGCCGTTCGCACCTGAAGCGAACGCTCTACCACTGCGCTATCACGACTTTCACGATTAGATTGATATAGTGTACATGTAGTGTCCGCAGCTGTAGTGACCGCTACACCAGTCCGTACACGTCGAACAAGTTAAGCAACACAGTAACACAATCACGTTAGCAACAAAGGACGACACAGATTACTAAAAACCACAAATCCCAGCAAATACCTTTAGTAGCTTATAGCATGTCTATCTCTGTACAATACAGGTCAGTACATACAACGTTTATTTTGATGACGGGTCGATAACAGCAAGGCATACTATTATGATAGAGTACAACATCACGAACTTCACGATTAAGTTTATATAGTGTACATGTAATGTCCACAGCTGTAGTGACCGATACGCCAGTCCATACACGTCGACAAATTTAAACAACAACACAATCACGATAAAAGGACGACAAAGATTACGAAATCCCACAAATATATGTACAATGCAGGTCAATACACAATGATAGTGCAGATTACCATTGTACAGATAGCATAGATAGTATGCATACAGTAAAGTAGAGTATAGTATACTATACATGTTTCGTCTCGGTGAGTGCGACAATACAGACGGATATGTAGTCCAGTGGTAACACGCTGGACTGGTAATCCAGGGATCGCGGGTTCGATCCCCCGTCTGACCCTAATAAAATGAACAGTCTTTCAGATGGGACGTAACACGCTCTCGTGTCGGTGCTTTGCACAGTGCACGTAAAAGAACCAGAGGATACTCTGGAATGGGTCTCTGTCTGTATCATTGCACTATCCTCCATACATCTAAAATGACTAATCTCTTCAGGAGGCGTCGCTCACATGGGCAACCGGTAGCGACGATAAATATACGTAAAACGCACACACGTGTGACAATAGATATTGTCAACACACGGAAATATAATGTCAACCTCAATTGTATTGTAAGCTAGCGTAGACATCTTATAGTATATTATAGTAGACCACACTAGGGTACGTATTGCCCAACCAATCCGTGGTTTTGTGGAAGTCGTGATAGCGCAGTGGATGCGCGTTCGCTTCAGGTGCGAAAGGTCCGGAGTTCGAGCCCCGCTGGAGCCGTTACGATTGTGTCCTTAGGCAAGGCATTTAAATTCCACATTGCCATGGATTCCATCAGGAATGAAGTCTCGAGAGTGATTAATATAAGTTGAAAGAACTTGTTTCGCAATCGAGCTAAAATAAATTTGTATAAAAAAAATAATCCGTGGTTCATCAATTTTGATTTAGACGTCGATGTAAGAACATAAGCATCGTTAGTACAATAAGTCGTTCAAGATCTACATGCAATATATGTGTACTTTTAAGCTTAATAACTCGTGAAGCCGAGCATCTTAAGTTTAAACCAAAACGACGTATCTTGAGAAATGAATGAGTTCACAAGCTATCTTCCATTCACGTGCGGCCTATTCAAGGACGGTAACACAATGTACTTGACCTCAAACTGTTGACCCATACACTTGAACTCAAACTATTATAACACCGAATATATATTTATCTTCCGGTTGTAACGGTATCTGTTTAAAGCAGTTCGTGTTTACACCGGTACTGCATGCAGTGTGGTCCACGCTACGTAGGGTATAATGTAGATAATCCCATCAATTCACGGTGTCTGTTTAAAACAGTTCGTGTTTACACCGGTACTGCATGCATTGTGGTCCACGCTATATAGGACATAGTGTGGATAATTCCATCAACTCAAACGTTGATACAACGTCACTGAAACTGCATATGTAAGGTGTCCCCAAGTACCTTGTCATGTATCGCCGCTATAATAAGATAGTTCCTCG
>CM026391.1:76427691-76450790 GCA_014843695.1 Archivesica marissinica
AATGGAATATAACGACAAAAAAGTTATATTTCGACATCCAAGCAATATATATGTTGCGGGTCCTAGCGGTAGCGGTAAAACGTTTACAGTTGGTAAAATAGTCAAATATAGAAAAGAAATATTTGACAAACCTATAGACCACGTATATTGGTGTTATAAAGAATGGCAATATCAATACGATATTGTTGAACAAGACGATATAGACGATCAACAGATAACATTTATTGACGGAATACCCGAAGATGATGATACATATTTCCCAATGTCACCCGATAAACCATATATGATAATATTTGATGATATGATGGGTACAGAATATGAGAATAAAATTGTATCATGGTTTACGCGTAAAGGTCATCATAGAGGAGCTACGTGTATATATATATCTCAAAATTTATATCAACAAAGTAAACATTCTAGAAATATAAATTTAAATTCGAAATATATGTTATTATTTAAAAATAGTAGAGATAAAGGTCAAATAAAAGTATTAGAAACACAATCCCAAATAAAACATTTAGTAGAAGCCTATAATAATGCTACCAATACATCATACGGTTATTTATTAGTAGACTTTAATCCGATGACTAATGAAAAATATAGATTAAAAACTGATATATTTCCTCATAAAGATTGTATAGGACCTACAATATATATATAAAATGAATATATATAATTTAATAAAGCTTTTATTAAAGGAACAAAATCCGGATAAACGCGAACAATTATTAACAACTAGTAATAATCGTTTAACGAAATGGTTTATAGCTATAGCTAAAAGTATATTAGATGATAAAATATCGATGCCTAAACAAACGCTAAAATTTATGAAAAAACATGAAAATACTATAAAAGCTATAGGAGATCAAAATACTTCTATGGCTGATAGAAAAAAATTAATACTTACTAAAGGAGGTAGCGGATTTTTAGGAGGCGTAATGTTACGTACATTTATTAATTGGAAAATTAATAAAAAAGTATCCGTTAGTAAACCTAAAAAGCTTAAAAAAGTATCCGTTAGTAAACCTAAAAAGCCTAAAAAAGTAACCGTTAAAAAACCTAAAATGAAAAAATCTAATAATTCGATAATAGCTGATGTTGTGTCATCATCATCATCATCATCATCATCATCATCATCATCATCATCATCATCATCATCATCATCACCGATTAAATCTATGATATTACAAACTATGACACCTATAGCATCACCATCATCATCATCATCATTATTAAGTATTAATATGCCTCAAGGATTTAGCCCCGATAATTACGATATTACTTCATGGTCACCGTTAAAGGAAACTAATAAAGTTGTTAAATTACCTTCTATGAATACTTTTTTACAACGTATAACACCTACAAAAACGTACGTATCACCGACGTTAACTAATTTGAATAATATATACGATGATGATACAATAACATCAACGATTAATAAGTTAACGGTACCCACAACGTTGTCAACACCACCGTTACTAGTTAATTTAAATGATAGCGTTTTATCGCAATACTTATAAATTAACCATTTTTTAAAAAATACCCTGAATTATTTAGCTAATAAATACGATATGTAATTAATAATATACTTCATTTAACGTATTGATATCATGGCAGGTAAACGTAGTAAATGTAGTAGAAGACGTTCTCGTAAACAACACGGCGGTAATATTAAATGGCTCGACATCGCTTCTTTTTTTTTACGTTGTCCTCTTTCTCATATCTTCATGGCAGGTAAAACGTGTAAATGTAGTGAGAAGACGTTCTCGTAAACAACACGGCGGTAATATTAAACGCCGTAGTCATCGTCGTCGTCGTAGGAATCAACGAGGCGGTTTAATACCATTGCCATTGATGACTTTAGGCGCTGGTCTATTAGCTCCTATTATAGCCGATGGTGTTAACGATATAGTAAAACGTTTCGGTATATAATATCATTATTATATTATTAGTTATCATGAAAGTACCGTTAATAAAACGTTACGGTAAAATGTTATTAGGTTTACGTAATAAACCCGATACATTTAAACGTAATATTATTAAAAGTTGTAATAAATGCCTAATAGATTGTATATGCGAATGTTGTCATAATGTATTAAAGGGTAATGTTAATATGAATAAGAGTCATAAGTCATCATTAAATCATTGGAGTAGGTATATATAAGCACAAAACGTAAACGTAAAATATTAAACCCTAAATTAATAAATATATTAATTGATAGTATAAAAAATAAAGTAAAACATACAATATGATGAAAAAAATGGTCGTAGTTCCCGCGTCCGATGTAGATGAATTAAGACGATTACGTTTATATCAAAATGCTAAATTACCGCCTAAACCAGAAATAGTACAAACTATAAATATACAAAAAAATATCGATGATTTAATGAATGATCCTAATATAAATAATACCGATAAAATGTATCGTTATGCAGAATATATGTTAAAATATAATAATTTTAAAGATCAAGTTATTACCGATGCAACAACTATAGTTACACCACCTACAGATATACCCGCCAAACCACCTACGTATGTACCCGATATAATAAAACCTATACCTACGGATAATGTACTTACAAATATACCTAAAAGTATGCGTATACCTGTAGGTAATTTATTAGAACAAATAAAAAATAATACAAATATTACATGGGATAATATAGGTGTTGTAAGTATTAATGGTAAAATTATAGATAATAGTAATATAACGGATATTATGAACGATGCGGCTAGAGAAAGAAAAACTAAAACAAATGCTATAGATGTTGCCAAAGAATTAATAAATAAAAATCAAAAAATAAATGTTGGTAATAAACGCTGGAGTAGTTACGTAAATAAGAATAAAAGAGGTAGTGATAAAATAAATACACCATCTAAGAATAAACAGTCATCGAAAAAACATAAAAAAACTAAAAGCGATTATATCGATGATAATGATGATGATTACTACGAATATAACGATATTATAACACCTATAAAAAAATCTAAAAGAGATAAACAACGATGGTCAAATTGGAAATAATACATAAAATATTAAAAAATATTTATTACGATATTAAAAATCCTGCATCCTTTTCAGGTATAGGTAAATTATATAAAGCTGGAAAAATATTATTTAAAAAATTAACTTTAAAAGATGTTAAAACGTGGTTATCTGAACAAAAAACCTATACATTACATAAGCCTATTGTAAGAAATTTTAAACGTAGAAAAACTATAGTCGCCAGTATAGATATACAATGGCAAGCTGATTTAGCTGATATGCAACAATTTAGTAAATATAATAATGGTTATCGTTATTTATTATGCGTTATTGATGTATTCTCTAAAATGGCTTGGGTAAAACCTATACAAAATAAATTATCTACAACATTAATTAAAACGTTTAATAATATATTAAATGAATCTCATAGAATACCTAAAAGTTTACAAACGGATAAAGGTAGCGAATTTATTAATAAACCATTTCAAAAGTTTTTAAAAAATAAACATATTCATTTTTTTACAACAGAAAACCCTGAAACTAAAGCTAGTGTTATTGAACGTTTTCTACGAACCCTTAAAGGTAAAATGTGGAAATATTTTACGTATAATAATACTAAAAAATATATAGATGTATTACAATATCTTATAAATAATTATAATCGATCAAAGCATAGTTCTACGGGTTATAAACCTACATATGCTAATATCGGTAATGAACATATAATATCGAATAATATTAATAATAATGAAATATCTAAAGATAATAAAACTATTAAAATAGGCGATCATGTTAGAATTAATAAAACTAAAAAACATTTTACTAAAGGTTATTTACCAAATTGGACATTAGAATTATTTATTGTATATAAAGTTATTAATGGTTCTCCGATAACATTTAAGGTTCATGATTTGAACGGTGAGGAAATAAAAGGTTCATTTTATAGAAATGAATTACAATTAATTAAAAATAAAGGCGATTATGATATAGAGAAAATATTAAAACGTAGAGTTATTATTTAAAAAGGTCGTAAAATTAAAGAAATATTTGTGAAGTGGAAAAGTTACGATAAGTCGTTTAACTCATGGATAAAAGTAAAAATATGGAAGATAGTATATCTATAGATAATAATCTTAATAAATCTACAACAGGTTCATTAGTTAATAAATATAAAGATATATCGGGTCTATATAGATACACGGCTCAGATGTTACTCATCTATTGCGTATTTGCAGCTTCGGTATGGGGACTTACGTACGGCGATACAAATAATAAAGACGTTTGGCTAGTTCTTTTAAGTACAATAACGGGTATAGGCTTACCCTCGCCTAAAATATCGAAACGAAGATAATGGAAGATTTCTATATAACCCTTATGAGCGATAGTTCTTTAAATATATATCCTAATAATACGGTAGCTGAATTTAGATGTAAATTAGCTAAACCTATAACCTTAAATAAAAAAGAAGAATGGAGCGTAGCTCTAACCGAAATCACCTATCCGGGAGCTATATTAATTGTTATAGAAGG
Organism: Archivesica marissinica; assembly: GCA_014843695.1. NCBI lineage: Eukaryota > Metazoa > Mollusca > Bivalvia > Venerida > Vesicomyidae > Archivesica > Archivesica marissinica. The sequence goes on from CM026391.1 coordinate 76,432,208, forward strand.
GGAACAACATTTTGACCTTACATTACCCGATGATATAGAAGTTTTAGAACCAGGTCCTTATAGAGGTAATATACCCCTAGGTTTTTATGATACACCTTTACAATTTATGCAAATGATAAATGCTTGTATAAAAGATATATTAGATAGTGTAATTAAAATAAGTATAACGGCTGTAATAGATAGAATACTTGAAACGGATAATGTACTTCAAATATTACTTAAATTTCGTAGTAGTAATAGTGTATGCGAATTACATACAATACCCTTAAACGTTAATATAGGATTAACTTTTCATCCTAATATATGTAGAAAATTAGGTTTTTTAAATGCTACTACAAATTATATTTTACGGCCTATAGATATAGAACCAATACCTTTTAAAGAACCCGTTAATCTATTAATTAATGATAGTTCTATATACGTTTACATAGATATTATAGAACCTGTAATGATATCTGATGGTGAAGAACAATTATTACGTGTTTTACCTTTTAAAGTTAAAACTAACGTTAATCATTATAGTACTAATGAATTTCAACATGATCAATATATAAAAATAAATAGTAACCGTATAGATGAAATATATGTTAATATAAAAAACGTTTTAGGTAATAATATTCATTTCAATGATGGTAAGTGTATATTAACGTTACATTTTATAAGAGACGCTATATTTAGTAATTTCGTATAATGGAATGTTCAGAAAATTTCTATATTACATTAGATAGTCAACGTATTAAATTTAAATCTCAACAAGATAATAATAATGCTGATTTTAAAGTCTCTATACCTAACGGTATAACTCTAAGTAATGATAACAAATGGGAAGTTGGTTTAGTCGATGGTATTATACCTAATAAAGTATTTAACATTACAGATTCAAACAATACATTTTTTTTAGCTATTAGAAATGCTCAATACCCCAAAAAACGAATTGAACGAGGCTATAGAGATGTACCATTTCATAATGATTATGGATTTTTTAATAATCATTTTGATCATAAAATGAATTATAATTATAGATATAACATATTTTGGCATTATAAATACTATACAGATGTTAATCATGAATATGGATATGATAGACATTCTGAGAGTCAATTTGCTAAAAAAAAAGGTGTAAAATACGTTATTATGGGGCCTAAGGACGATAATACTCCTAATAAATATTACGATAATGATTGCACATTATTACCATTTAAAATACCTAATGGAGTTTATAACGATTATAAAATCTTAACAAGTATTATGGAAGATAGCTGGAATAAAATGTTTGGTACTTTATGGGCATCTATGTCCTATAATCTTTGGGAAGCATCGATTAACGATTGGGGTACTGGTATATATTTATCTTGGAAATATAACCATAATCCTTATTATATGTATTATAAGAAAAAATCATTATCTTTAATATCAAATACTCCAGAAAATATAGGTCTCCTAGTACCTACATTATTAGGTAATATGTTAGGTATCGATTCAAGTCAAGAAGTTATTAACTTAATTAATATACATAATAATAAGAATAAAACTTATTATTATGTATTCCCTAAAATGGATTGTTTTGTTCACGAACCATATTTATATTTAGGCCTTACAAACCTATACGTATATACAAATATCGTCGATTTTAGTATAGTAGGATCTGGACAATCGCAATTACTAAGACAATTTACGTATAATCAAGCTCCTAATGTAACTACACATAAAAGTATACAATTTAAACATATACATTATTTACCTATTACAGATAAGCGTATAAACGATATATATATATTTATACGTAATGAATTAGGCGAAACTATTCATTTAACGGGTGATGTTTGTATAGTTAGGTTAGAATTTCGTAGAAGACCATTATGAATATACCTGTATATAGAGGCCGTGTTAGGCAACGTGGTTATGGTTTAGGTGGAACATTAAAAACTGTTGGTAGTAATCTTATACCTTATTTAGTCGATAATATGGCTAGTACTTTACTAAATGAAGTTACAGGCGGTATACATGATGTAATGCAAAAACCTAAAACATATAAACATATTGCTAAAAAAAGGGGTAAAAATGTACTTAAACACGTTACATCTAAATTATTAACCGATTTGAAAGAAGATAAATTAATGACTGCTCTAACCGGTAATAAAAGTATAAAGGGTACTAATACTATTAATAAAGGCCAGTCTGGTTCAGGACATAGAAAACGTTGTAACAATAATTATTTTAAAAGTAATAAAAAAAGACGTTTAGATTATTTCGATTAGTTTTTTTTACATATAATCATGATTACTGGTTCTAGTTTATGCAATAAAGGGAAATTGGACCTCTATAGTTTACCTCCGACACTTACAACAATGGATAGAGCTTTTATTAATGAGCATCAACCATTAGTTAATCCTTCAGGTAATACAGCGCCTATTGAATTTATAATTCCTAGGCAAACTGAAAAATGGACAGATCTTATGGATCTAGAATTAAACCTTGAAATTAAAATGGTTAAACGCGATAATAGTACTATAGATGCTGATAGTAATATATCAATTATAGAAAATCCATTACATTCATTATTTAATCATGTTGATATATATATTAACGGTAAATTAATATCTGGTAATGATAAATATCCGTATAGAGCTTTCATTGAAATTTTATGCGGTTCTAGCGAAACCGAACAAAATATGTTAGAAGATACACAATTATGGGGGAAAAGGTGAATTACGTACATTTACAACTTTTGGGGCTGAAGATGCTACTGTTAATGGAGCTAAAAAACGTAATATAAAATTAACTGGTGATAAAGTAGTAGAATTACAAGGTAAAATACATACAGATATTACCAGACAATCTAAGTATCTACCTAATATGTGCGAATTAAAAATACGATTAGTTAGATCTTCACCAGCATTTTATATGCTAGGTAATGATGGTAATGATGGTAAAATAGAAATTATTAAAGCTGTTATGAAAGTACGAACAGTATCTTTAGATCCTAATGTATGGGTATCTTTAAATAATACTCTTAGGTCTACACCTATGAAAATACCTCTTAAACGTGTTGAAATTAACGTATTTACGGTTATGGATGGTTTAGTATCTAAAATAGAATCAAATCTAATACACGGTCAAATACCAAAAAGAATTATTATAGGTCAAGTTAAAAACTCTGTAATGAATGGTTCAAATACTGAATCACCATTTTCATTCGAACATTTTAATATAACTAAATTAAAAGTTACCATTAATGGTACTAGTATTGACGCTAATCCATTACATATGGATTTTTCTTAATGATAATGCTAAAGTATGTCAAAGTTATAAATCTTTTTGGAAAGCTCTTGGTATAGAACATAATAAAGATCTTTATGTATTTCCAATATCTGTATATAAACGAAAACATACTTTATGGGCTGTTGATTTTTCACCCGATTTAGGCTGTGAGGAAGGTCATCTTCATCCTATTAAAATTGTAATATAGAATTTGATATGGAATGGAGTGAAGCTTTAGTTGACCCTATAAATGTTATTGTTTATTCAGAATATGACGATATGCTCATGATCGATGGTCTACGTAATGTTATTATGTCTTAAAAAATATGGATACATTTACGCTACAATATATTTTAGATACACTTTTTCCAACTTTAAACGGTATTGTATGCGCTAGAGATGAACTATTATTTGTAAATAAACGACGTAATTGCTATATAGTTAATACAGATCCAATTTCTAAACCCGGACAACATTGGGTTTTAATTTATCGTACACATACTAATAAATGTTTTTATTTTGATTCATATGGAGTATATAATCGTATTGAAATTGATATTTATAATTTCTTAAACATAAATTGTTTAAAATTATTTAGAAATAAAAATCGTTTTCAATCTGATTCTACGCAATTATGCGGTGTTTATTGTTTATACGTTTTATATAATCTTATAAAACATAAACAAACATTTTCGCATATAGTACTCAATACTTTTAGTGTTACAAATTATTTAGAAAATGATATTTTATTAACTAAGTGGTTTCAAAAATTTTCTCAAGAACACTTGAAATTACATCATAATGTCAAAAGTGAGGTTTGTCAAACTTGTAACTCAAGATTGTAGGCATTTCTTATTGTATATAATAAGATGTTAAACAGCTCGACAACATTAGACCTTATTTGTCTAATACTTATTTGATGCTTATTAAGAATAAGAATTTAATATTTTTTCACTATTGGATTTTTTACTATTTATTAATCTGGATTATGCGTTTTTGCGAATTTTGGGGTGAGGAATGTTCTATATGTCTTCAAGAAAATAACGATTATTATTTTATTAATGAATGCGTTTGTAAACACATTATATGCTTAGATTGTATATATAAAATTAATAAATGTCCTTTTTGTAGGCAACAATTTTCTTTTGCACCTTTACATAGACCTACTTTATATCAAAACTTAAATAATCGTACTTATCAACAATATTGGGGTATGATAACTACAGAAACTTATATTAATAGAACTGCTCAACAATATTGGGATATGACAGACACTGAAATTGAAAGGGTCGCTGTGACTAACAACTATTATTAGTCCAGTATTTTTGGTTACAATTATTTTTACAGTTACATCTATTAATTTTTTTTTTAAATTATGAGTTATTTCGAATTATGGGTCGAAGAATGTTCTATATGTTTACGAACAAATACGGATTTTTATTTCTTAAATGAATGTCAATGTAAGTCTCTGATATGTTTATATTGCGTCTCAAATTTATCTAAATGTCCTTATTGTAGACACGAATTAAGTATAGATAAACATTATTTTACAGATTTTTTAAATAATGTATTAATTAGACTTATTACCGTTTTTTCAAATACTGAGGAATTTTGGACTTTAACTGATGAAGCTTTAGAAAATTGGATTTCAGATACTAGTAATGTACTTATTGTAGACACGAATTAAGTATAGATAAACATTATTTTACTCTTATATATATTAACTTTTTAAAATTGTTATGAATTATAAAAACACTTGAAGATACTGACTTAGTGTATATAAGAAGACGAACATCGATTCACTCTTTACTACATTTTTGTACTGCGCTGTACAATATTATCATCATGACTACTACTAACGATGCAACTACTAGCGGTAAAGCTATATTAACTTTTACAACAACAACTGCTATAGATATTCCTAGTAAGCGTTCTATCGAAGAATTAATTATAGACATTGATGCTGCAATTAAATATCGTATAGATGACGATATTAAATGGAAAACTTGTGATACAGCTAAATTTGTTGATTCACAATATTTAAATCTTGTATTTATGGATGAACATAATAACGTTATATCTATACAGAATATTCCTGGACGTATTCTTGTTAAAAATCAAACGAATTATGTTGGAACTTCTACAACAGATTTAAATGAACCAATACTAACGGGTAATATGATTAAACAAGAACCAATCGTTATTGATATTAATAATGATAATGATGATGATATACTCATTATCGAACAAATTAAAACTGAACCATATGTTATCGTTATACAAGATGAACCTACTATTGTGCATTGGAATGATACAACTAATGTTCAAGAAGCTACCAAACGTTGGAGCTCTATTAAACAAACTGTTAAACGAAAATGGCAGGATCGTCTAGATGGTCTACATCATCAAATTACGACTACAGATAATACGAAATCGTGGAAAAACAGAATTGAACAAATTAGGAAACATAATCGTATTGCTACACAGAATGATCGTGATGATTATAAATATTTAAGGCGTAGTGCAAGAATTGCTACACAAAAGAGTGAATAAAATCTCTACAAGAACTGACGATACATTTATACACTAAGATACATTATGATGAATTGATTGAAGTGATTATTTATATGTACTTTTTTATTATAATTGTATAACCATGTTAGATTATATGAACTGAACATTTATATGTACATTGCTTGTATAACCATGCTAGATTATTATTCTGCGTTAGACTATAGCTTCATGAAAATAAAATCATTATGTAAACATTTATATTCTCACTTTTTATTTACTAATATACCTAAAAAATATATTAGTACGTGTGGGTTTCAAACCCACAAGGATATTACTCCATTAAATCTTAAGTTTAACGCCTTAACCACTTGGTCAACGTACTATCATATGATCGTATTTCCAATACCTTAAACCCCTGACTGAGAAGATTTATTGACTGAGAAGATTGACTGAGAAGATTTATTGATTGAGAAGATTGACTGAGAAGATTTATTGACTGAGAAGATTTACTGAGACGAAAATATATTTAATTTATATATTTTATATATAAAATAAATATATGGGATTTATATAATCGATATATTTATTATCGATTTTTTATTATACCTATTGGTTTTTGGCATGATGGTACACCTTTTTACTCCTTATTCAACCAAAAATTTTACAATTATACTGATTTCTTTTGGCATGATGGTACATTTTTTTTTTTATTCCCCTATACTACTCATATGCCCTTCTCTCTCTCCTCTCGTCTCACTCTCTCTCCTCTATTATCCTATCCTCTCTACTCTGCTCTCCCCTTCCTCTCTCTCTCTCTCTCTCACGTTCTCCTCTCATCTGCCCTTCTATCTCTCCTCTCGTTTCACTCTCTCTCCTCTATTCTCCTATCATCTCTCTCCTCTTCCCTCATCTCTCTCCTCTCTATCTCTCCTCCCTATGCTCCTATCCTCTCCTATCCCCTTCCTCTCTCTCTCTCTTTCTCCTCTCCTCTTTCTCCTCTCCTCTTTCTCCTCTCTCTCTATGTCTCTCTCTCTCCTCTCCCACCCTCAGATATATATAATATAAGCATATATTTTTAATTATTTGAATATCATCTATAAAAGTAGGTATGTTGAATGTCAGACCCTCTACACCTAGGTATGTTGAATGTCAGACATTCTACACCTATATATGATGAATGGCAGACCGTCTACACCTAGGTATGTTGAATGTCAGACCCACTACACCTATATATGATGAATGTCAGACCTTCTACACCTATATATGTTGAATGTCAGACCGTCTACACCTATATATGATGACTGTCAGAGCGTCTACACCTATATATGTTAAATGTCAGGTCTTCTACACCTAGGTATGTTGAATGTCAGACCTACCTTTCTGAACGGGCACTTGCACTGCGAGCGTAGTACAGTAGGACATTTCGCACTCTCCGTGGCTAATACACGACACAGATCGCTAAAATGGCAAACCTCCTCGCCCAAAATGTTACAAAGCTCTGTGTAACCCGTCGCTGTCGTCAATCGTATACTCAAATCAGCCTAAATATATACAGGCATAAGTTTCACAAATTATACAAGTTAGTTTTTATCTTTCCCTACAAATGGGCTGATGATGATTGAGCTTATTTACCCTCGCCGCCGGCGAACCATATGGGCGAGCGTACTAAGAAGTTTAGTTATTACTCATAGATTATAAACTAAGGTGATTAAGTTGTGTGTGTTAATAATACGATTTGAATGCTCAGCCCGGCCATAGATTAGGCTACAATCATCAGAATGTATAGGGTCAGTACAGGAGTCACTCTATACTGTCTCACATCTCATATTCATAAATGTATGAATATGTTTGATGTATAATATTATTTGCATGCTCAGCCCGGCCATAGATTAGGCTACACTCACCAAATTATATAGAGTCGGTACACGAGTCAAGCTGTACTAACACGCATCTTAATTCTATAATAGTAGTATGGTCAGCTCTTTGTATGTAAACAAAAGGGCGCCATTTTGAATACGCTTTATAGTAACTCATTTGCATATAAGGGAATATAAAGTAGGTCACGTGTGCGCGTCACTATTGAGCCTATTGATGATATATCGAGCAACTACCGATCTCTTTACTTGTTGTGTATACGTCACCACCACCACTACCGACCTCTTTGCTTGTTGTGTATACGTCACCACCACCACTACCGATCTCTTTGCTTGTTGTGTATACGTCACCACCACCACTACCGATCTCTTTACTTGTTGTGTATACGTCACCACCACCACTACCGATCTCTTTACTTGTTGTGTATACGTCACCACCACCACTACCGATCTCTTTACTTGTTGTGTATACGTCACCACCACCACTACCGAGCTCTTTGCTTTTATTTAGTATACCCGACTCTTTGCTTTTAAACAAACGGGCATCTCTTTGCTTTTTCTATTTATAGTAACTCATTTGCATATAAGGTAATATAAAGTAGGTCAAGCGCGTGAGCGTTTATTTTTAGTCACATGATGACGTATCGCCCTTATATTGTTAGCGACCATGACGTAAAATAATCGAGTACAAATACGTTCGTTCCGTCTCGAGACGAACCATTTTACCATAGGCGCGAAGATGAAAACACCGTTTATACTTTCGACCCACGCGATCGAAAAACACTTGAATGTGTACGATTTCGACACCTCCGTGTTTCTTAACGGGCCACTCATGTACGATTGCGTACAAAAATGCCTGGATAAGCCGGATGAAGTTAAGCAAAACGGGAAACGAACTGAACTGACAAAAACGTTCTTTTACGACATCGGTATACTGGGATATACTGATCGGTACAGTAACAGAGTGAAAGTGGTGTATAAGAAAACGAAGCGACTACACTACGTTATTACTACATACCCGATTGCACCGACCAATGAGAGCTATAAATAGACACCAATGGGAAATAACCGATCTATAAATAGCGAGTGCGTACGTTTCTATAAATATCGACTACGAATCGATCTATAAATAGCGATTACGTACGCTTCTATAAATATCGACCAATTAGAAGGGACTTAAATCTATAAAAGACGGCGTAACTTTAGTTAGTGTCATTAGAGTTTCTACGCTAGAACAACCAACATGATTAGATGCGAACTAAGTCTTGGCAACGGTCGTTACGTACGGGTGAACGAATGGAAAGGGGAGCTTAGAGTCGACTTACGAGAATGGAGAGACGACAAACCGACGAAAAAGGGCATTAGTTTAACCTTGATGCGATGGAAGAACTTGGTTGATCAGATAGAGTTTGTGGACAAGGCCTTAGAGAACAGAGAAACGTTTGAAACGCATTTGGGCGGAAACGTAAACCTTACCGCGAAGGAGGGGAACGTGTGCGTGGATATCAGGCAGTACTGGAAGCCCGAGACGGAGGTGGTGCCTACAAAAAAGGGGCTATGTTTAAGGCCCTTTGAATATAAACGATTGAAGGAACTGATACCCGAGATTGGAAAGGCGTTACCCGAATTGGACGATGTGGTACCGTGCGCCCTAAGGAGCGATCACATGAACCAATTAGGAGCTGCTCAGTGTCCGGAATGTAACCCGAATGACTTTGTAAACTGGTAAATAACGCTGGTATGAACTCGTAAAAATAGCAACCAATGGGCTACAAGTTCTAAAAATAATCACCAATCACAAACGTTGAAGTTGTATATAATTGGGCCATTTTTCGATAGCACCGCACTTCCGAAGTCAGTGGCTAACCATCAATATGAACATTATCGATCGGAGCGATTCAACCAAAGTGTCTCAGTTTACCGTGTCTGAGATGATGTTTTACGAAGATCGACTACAGAGTTTTGAACACTGGTCGAAACAGATCCAACCGAATAAAATGTCTTTGGCTAAAGCGGGCTTCTATTATACCGGAAGCGCGGATAAAGTTACCTGTTTCTCTTGCGGTGTGAAGGTGATGTCGTGGGAACCCTCGGATCAGCCGTGGGAAGAACACGAAAAATGGTCTCCGGCGTGTATATACTTGAAAATGACTGGCTACAAAAATGGAGATACCGGCTCGTTCGCTCCCGGATTTATCCCGGCCAGTAAGAACGCGCCAGTTACATTTGGACACAATACTGGATTTGGTACACAGGCTCCCTCACGAGGCCACGGAGCGTTTGCGTTAGATGGTCAGCAAACTAACAAAAATTCATCATTCGGACCAAACAGCGTTACTGGAGCTAATTTATTTGTTAGACGTTAGACATGTTTGGACTCGTGTGCGTAACAATGTCTTTAATTAATGACTCGGAATGGTGGTTTAGATATAGACAGTTGAGGAGAGAAGCCGCGGAGGGCGCGGATAGACTTATCGAAATATTAGAAATATATGTACAACCGTTGTATGCCACTGTGTTATAAAATAATGTACGTATAATAAAAATGTAAATTTACGCGCGCCTTTGTTGTATTTGTAGGAATATATATTGTATACAAATTATAGATTGTGGACGTCCAAATTATACCCAGATTCTGATTACTTTAGAAGCTACCGCTCCCTTCTTCTACCGGTCGCTAAAGATACAAACATAATATTTACTTTGCGCGTTACATACGGTTTCATAGGATATGTCATTTGAAGCAATTGTGAACGGACGGAAGGACGCCCGATAACCCTGTTATACTAAAAGATCCCCATAGAGCATAGCTCGGGTGAGCTAATAATAAGGCTATATACGCATTACCCTCTAGAGGGTCTAAGCTATAATTCTATATTACGAAGATGTATATACCCTGTCTGCGGTCGGCTATTTATAGTAAACGTCATCGTTTATTACTAGGAACAGATGGCATAGCTAAAGTCCGTACACAATTACATCCCTTTACAATGTTCTCATAATATAGTTATTTTATATCATTTCAATGGTAACTATTATCGTTTCAATATATGCCATTGTTACCAAATTATGAATATGTATTGTTAGAAACTTTCGTGTCATTTCAATATGTGTCATTGTTGTTTTTCCGTTATAATTGATTATAAATTTGATTTATGTAAATAAACGTATTACGTATTTTCTGAACTTTAACAATACCGCGATTGCGGGTTAATGTCAGTAAACTATGACCAAAACACGATCAACTATCCTACAGTGTATAAGACGATGCGTTATAAGTTAAAAAAACGCAAAAAATGATGGTATGGTATTTCAATATTGTTTATGAAGACTAGATACTATACGAAGACATTATATAGTGAATCATAATACGCTCCAGTTGATAAGAAAATATCTAAAACACCGCCAACGCGCTGAACCCCATCACCATAACGCTGAAAAATACGCGATACAACATCCCCACCAGAACACTCAAACATATATACTTTATTATTCTACATAGAGGTATAACAAATAAAAATAAAATTCAAACATTTACGGATATACACGAAATAATTACCAAAGTATTAATCTCATTATTTCGATTAAGAAAATATAAACATTTATATATCTACTACGTATACTTTTCCATATATTGATGTTTGAAGATTTTGCATTAAAGGGACATTGTCATAAAAAAAAAATTGTTTTAAAGGGACGCATCAATTTTTTTTTTTTATCGGATTAACGACACAAAAATGCGATTGTAGCGTCACATATCGAAACGACGGAGACAAAAACTAAAATAACAATGACAAAAACTGAAACGCTCGTGTCAGAAATTGAAACGCTCGTGTCAGAAATTGAAACGCTAGTGTCAGAAACTGAAACGCTAGTGTCAAAAACTGAAACGGACTCTACGGAGAATTACGTGTTAACGGGTAAAAACTGAAACGCTAGTGTCAGAAACTGAAACGCTCGTGTCAGAAACTGAAACGCTAGAGTCAAAAAATTAAAACTTTAGGTACGGAAACTGACCGTCTCTATCAACACTGGACCCTCAGGATGAAATGCAACATTTAAAACGATAAATAGACAAATTATTATTCAGCGGAATTGCCAGGATGTCAGAACTCATCATAAAGACATTCTTCTGTCATTTAAATAAGGATATTCTGTACTTAATCTTTATTATCTTAGGTAATGTTAAAAGATGAATGGGAATGTAAAAACATTAACGCTATAGAGGAGAACTGATTCTATATATCTGTAACTGACGATAAACGATTTCTAAAGATTAAATATAAAACTAACCTTTTGATTCAGGTAGTATATAAAATTACAATAAGTACTACTATGCATTGATGCAATTAATAAATTAAGCGATACAGCCGTATGTCTTGATGATATATATCATATGTATCCGTTATTAAAAAATGTGCACGCATTTAGAATCGATTCGTACAATATCGCAATCAGGAAATGTTCCAGATTCCTGGAATGACGGCATACACATTTATCCTAATATCTAAACCATAAAAAGATAACGTTAATCCAACTAATGTTCGGCCTATCGCATTAAAGAGCTGTATTTGTAAAACTCTACAACGAGTCATTAACTCTAGACTCATTTGGTATCCAGAGTCTAACGACTTAATTCCCGAATATCAAAGCGAATTTCGGCGACGTCTGAATACACACGTGACATCTATAATTTGTAGGAAAGTTTTTCCAAAGAAACCAGTTCAATCATTCATCTTGTCGCCGGAATCGGATACATCGTTTGCAACAGAAATAACGGGTGTATTTGTTTCATCTCAGTTAAGTCAAAGAGATTCTAGGAAAGCTAAAACAAAACTGGAAATATTGGTTTCATCGTTTGAATGGATTGAATATTATGAGACCATACGTCACTCAGTTGTTTAATCACGATCATATTCAGACGCAGGAATATGTATCGATACTAGGGAGACGTATCATTTTGTTAAAAGACAGTTATACCCATTTCAAGCACATATCCATTTACAGTAGAAGAATGAGAAATTCTGACTTAGAAACTCTTACTATAATTTAGTGGACTATAACCCGAAAACTCCTTGTCTGTGTTTTAAGAATCTTTTCGCTCATTAAATTTGTCTCATTTGTAAATCAGTCTAAGTTAGCCGGAAGTTAAACCTTTATGCTCTATTTACTGCGTAGTTACTGTTTACATTGCCCTATTTACTGCGTAGTTACTGTTTACATTGCCCTATTTACTGCGTAGTTACTGTTTACATTGCCCTATTTACTGCGTAGTTACTGTTACATTGCCCTATTTACTGCGTAGTTACTGTTTACATTGCCCTATTTACTGCGTAGTTACTGTTTACATTGCCCTATTTACTGCGTAGTTACTGTTTACATTGCCCTATTTACTGCGTAGTTACTGTTTACATTGCCCTATTTACTGCGTAGTTACTGTTTACATTGCCCTATTTACTGCGTAGTTACTGTTTACATTGCCCTATTTACTGCGTAGTTACTGTTTACATTGCCCTATTTACTGCGTAGTTACTGTTTACATTGCCCTATTTACTGCGTAGTTACTGTTTACATTGCCCTATTTACTGCGTAGTTACTGTTTACATTGCCCTATTTACTGCGTAGTTACTGTTTACATTGCCCTATTTACTGCGTAGTTACTGTTTACATTGCCCTATTTACTGCGTAGTTACTGTTTACATTGCCCTATTTACTGCGTAGTTACTGTTTACATTGCCCTATTTACTGCGTAGTTACTGTTTACATTGCCCTATTTACTGCGTAGTTACTGTTTACATTAGTCTAGTCTTCAATTTACTTGTCCAACATGGATATACATATGCAATTACTGGTTGTGAGCATTCTCTTTGTATTAGTTACAGGCATTTGGTTGGACAATCAATGTTCGAGTTCGGTATTGTGCAACGCTGATTTTGTAAAACCCGGAATATACAAATTCCGTGAACACAATAGTGTAGTGCAACGGTTGCATTTTAACCGGTTTCCAAATAGTCGATTGGATATTAGTAATCTGAAGTTTTTGGAATTAATAGTTATTAAGTATGACACGGACTTAAAGGATGACGCTTGTAATATGATTAAAGGTAATGATGGGTGTGTTAGCATAGTCATCGGCTCTCAACCAATAGTTACCTGCCCTGTAAGTTTTGTTTTTTTTCGCTCTTTCATTTAGTGTATTACCATTTTAAATTATAACACTCAAAATATAGGCACTTGTGTTACATTTGTCTATGTAGTCCCGATGACATCATAATGATAGCAACCATCACTCATCTTTACTGCGCATTATTGCGCAATCGATGTTCCGATAAACAAAAACTGACCCCAAAATATGTCATCTGTATTAAGGGCTTGTATGAACAGAGCAAAGGCTTTCCGATTGAAATATTTGCATAAGTGGGAGAAGATATGACCAAATATGGCATATGGCCATTTGGCTGTTCAGTATATATTTACAGTTCAAAAACTAAAGTGAAAATTTCAAATATCATAAATTTGTCCAAAACAGCCATATACGCTATTGAAATTGGTATTTTATGATAGATATATCAGTATTCTTTTCATTCTGGACACTTCAAAGAATGTAATTTGACTTATATACTGTTTATTTGGCTCGCTTCCGAGTGACATGACAAAAGTCTCACAGGACAAGGGAAGTAATCGAACTTAGGGTCTAACAATAATGCAAAGGGTGCCCTTCTCTCAAGCTCGATTGAGGTATAAATAGATACGGTATTGTGGTTTGGAATAAATGGAAATATGCATTTGCGCTGTCTGAAGATTAATTAGCTTGTATTTGCAAATTTCTAAAATCAAAATGGCTGTTCGTACACCATTCATTCGTACTCGGTTAACGTACACCGTTCATTCGTACTCAGTTACGAGTCGGTATATTAAAAATATATTAAATTATAAGAGCGTTGTAAGTACGGTGTGCATAAAATTGTTACAGAACAGATGAGAAATGTCTATAGAAGTAAATAACACTGACTACAATGCAGAATACCGTTTCATGATCAAGTAATAAGCTTGGGTTAACTTTATTAAGAAATTGAAAATCAATGCTTTTCCAACTGCAATTTTTCATCTTTTACAAGTCCATTCATTTCAAAATTTGTGGTGTAACAAAGTTAAACTATATATTTTTGCAAATGGTTTGATGAGATCTACCAGAAAATGTATAGTTTTACATGTATTATATATGTTAATAAAATCATTGAATGTTGCTAATAATGTGTCATAACAGAAGATGATTTTATGAAATGAAGCAATGTGAATAAAATAATCAAATCCTAACCGAGGTTCGAACCCACAACCGTCTGACTTATTTACCCCTCGGTAAACGTTCCGCTAGAATGGTTTAGAATTTGAATCCAGTTGTAGCAGGGAGCATTACACTCTTACTGTCTTAGACGGGAAAAGGTTTGAAGTTTGCATCTGAAGAAATGGTTGGAGTTTGCATCCATTTGTAGTCGTTAGGATCGTGCTCTTAATCCATATTAAATTCCTCAGTATCTGGTCACTCTCTGGTTGTGATGGATTCTAACAGAAATGACTCTCAATAATGATTAATATAAATTGTAATAACTTGTTTCGCAATCTATTAAAATATGGTTTTCTTTATTTATTTTCAGAAGAAATGCGAAGATCATAGCACCGATCATACCATCGCATCCAACACACCCACAGCATCGACACCCACGACATCGACACCCGTGACATCAGCACCCGTGACACCCACATCTACTAAGACAACAACAACTACAGAGAAATCTGACATCAATAACTTAACTAGATCATCACAAGAAACCCTCATAACCTCTCCGGACACTACTGCACCTAGTTCCCTTAGTATGTATAGCAATACTCATATAGTGTAAACGTTCACCTTATACAATAGACAAGCTCTTTCACCTGTTACCTCTGATAATCTAAATAGTGCTTACAAGATTATTATTGCTATGTTAAGCTTGCTATTAATTGTAGCTTTATTTGTAATTTTGATATTAGCTTATAAATATTGTATAAAAAAAAAAAAGAAATGAATAGCGCGATTCGAACTCCTGGAGCATCCACTGCGCTACCGTGACTTACACAGCTTTAACAATATATGTGCACACAGGCACGCACACACACATATAAATCATTTATTATATTTGTTTATTCTTTTGTCTTTAGATCATGGCTTGCTATCATCCATCACCATCAATATTATAGCATTCATCATCATCATCATTTTAATTATCATCTGTATTTGCAAACGGAGAGGGGGAAAAAGACCATTGGACATTGAAATGACAACAACACAGCAACGAGGATTTCATCTATCTCGTATTTCCATGCATAGTATTTCGGAGGACAGCTCTGAAATTGAACTGGCTATTCAACCCAGCAGATGTCTTGGAAAGTCTTCAATTAAAACTGATTAATTCCTAAGTTCCTGAATACTTCTAAAAGTAGATTGATTCTATTAATTGGTTTCCTCTGTTTTTATGTGTTGTTAACTTTATCTTATAATGCTATTCATTACTGTATACTATTCATTTACATCAGAGTTTTCACATCTTAAAATTAGCAAATCTAAAATGATATCTTATAGTATATGTAACAGATATTTTACCGCTTAAAGTTGCCAGCATTTATGTAACATGGTTTTGATAAAAATTAGACTTATCATATCACATCATTAGGTTAGAGAACACCGCTAAAATCAGAGGATTCCAACAAAAAGGAGCAATATACATTTTATGCTAACTTTTATTTTATTATGTCTTTCATTATTGTTTCATTTTAGACTTCACAGAGATTGCTAGACTCATCCTTATCATCATCATCAAGCTATTAGCCCAACATCTTATTCATCTTGTTCAAGGCATATATGAGTTCGCCATCAGGAATATACAGCATCAATACAATATTATATTTATTATACTAACAAGGCAACATAGACCTGCAGCAGATCAAGTACATGTAGCAGATCAAATCCAAAACAGAAGGTATCCCAGGAGAGAGAGGAGGGCACCAATTAGATTGGAATATCATTAACATTATAACTGTTTCACTCACAAAACAAAACACATGTTTTATTTAATTTAAATTAACAGTTTAAAATAATACAGAGTGAGTTCATAGTCTTCTCTGTCTTCTCTTTTCTGTAATACAAATTAAAGTTTAAATAATGTCAGTTCTACAGTTGTATTGTTACACTGTTTAAACTGTTATTGTTGCACTGTTTCATGTCATAATTGCTGTCCCAATAGCTTTATCAAAAGATGCTATTACATTACACCTTTCACTAGTTTTATATTGTTTACATATATATGATAATTATGTAGAGCAATTCGTTAACTAGCTCCAATTTGGTATATAATGTCCGTTGGGAACATACATGTTGGGTTAACATACCATAAAGACTTAACTTACTCCACGTAACTTTGTTATAAGTTTTATTAGTTTTATAGTTAACATATAAAGACTTGCAACTTAGTGGTAAGTTTGTATATAAGCTTTGTATTTTGTTTGGACAGGTTAGCTCAATTTTGCAGCAAATACTGGCTATACTCATGGATGTTTTTTAAATATGTGTTTGCTATGCAATTTTACATTAGTGTTATAAATGTATACCTTCTTATTTTAATTGTGTACTTATTCAGCACAACATATGACTCCTCTGTCTGAAACAAACACAATTATTTAGATTATATTTACTAAACAAAATGAAAGAAAATAATATAAAATTTGGTGTATTCTCCATTTCATACTTTTCTAGTTCTATAAAGTAAATTTCATTCAAAGCATGTGTTTTTAAAACATTTATTACATGTTGTAAATTGTTTCTTAAATCAAAAGACTATTCTATATTACTTAACAACGCTCTCCGTACATGTACGGTACTGTCTTGTCTGAAATATATAGCACAATCTATATTGTTTAGGTATATGAGGAGATGGTTGTTTTATGTGTACATATTGTTGAAAATATATAAGGTGCTCAGGGAACACAGAATGTATGTGTGTATGAGGAGATGGTTGTGTTATGTGTACATATTGTTGAAAATATATAAGGTGCTCAGGGAACACAGAATGTATGTGTGTATTCATATTGTTGAAAATATATAAGGTGCTCATTTTGTGTGCGTGCGTGCGTGCGTGCGTGCGTGCGTGCGTGCGTGTGTGCGTGCGTGTGTGTGTGTGATGCGTGGTGTGTGTGCGTGGTTGTGGCGTGTGTGCGTGCGTGTGTGTGTGTGTGAGTGCTCGCGTGTGTGTGTGTGAGTGCGTGCGTGCGTGCGTGCGTGCGTGCGTGCGTGCGTGCGTCGCGTGCGTGCGTGAGTGCGTGCGTGCGTGCGTTCGTGCGTGCGTGCGTGCGTGCGTGCGTGCGTGCGTGCGTGCGTGCGTGCGTGCTTGCGTGCGTGCGTGCGTGAGTGCGTGCGTGCGTGCGTGCGTGCGTGCGTGCGTGTGTGCGCGCGCGTGTGTGTGTGTTTTTACTTGCATATGACAATGAGGACACCCCCTCAGTATGAACAGCAACAACTGAGGACTTGTTGTCAGACTGAGGACGGCCTCAGTTGTCTAGAATATACCAATGCCTCCGACTCTGCTTTGCACTTGTTATACAGTGTATTCCATTGGATGCACTTGGCTGTTTCTGTGTTGCCGCTAGGGTAGTAAATGGCAATACCAGCCCCACCGACCTGAATGACATTGGTTACATAACCATCAGTATAGACATAGTCCAGGCTTCTGATGGGTATAGTTCACAGATCATGGCTAAAGTCTGGTTACGCTTGGTATTGTCATATTCAGTTCCCTGCTCAAGGTATGGTGCAAATTGTCACTAGCGATATGTCATATTCTATATTCAGCCCATGCGGTGAGTATCAAGGCCTCTTGTATCCTCAGTGTGACTGTGGTAGC
>CM026391.1:76451790-76485622 GCA_014843695.1 Archivesica marissinica
AATACGTTCATTTATATTATTTCCGTACAACAGGTGGGCCAGATGAACCAACACACTTCACATTCCTGTACAAGGATAATACCCACACGTTTTCATGGCTTGGGGGATTTAACGGAGGGTATGCGCAGACGTTCGTGATTCAGACATCTATTGTTGGTACAGAAGACTGGATTAACAGAACGAAAATTACTGAGATATTCCATGGTGTCACTTCTTACCAGGCGAGCACAAACGCTCTACCACCGGGGACATACGTTGCTCGAATATGTGCGTGGACTGTTAAAGGCACATCAGAATATGTAGGATTAAATGATACATTCTCAAGTGTTAATATAGAATCAGGTAAGTCTAGCATAAGTTGGCATGGCTTATGCGTGCAGTGAATAGTTTGCTACTTGTTTTCAATCATGAATTAGCATTGCTTGCATGTATCCAAATATTGCACATATTAGTAGTATGGGCGTCTCTTTGCTTTTTTCTATTTATAGTAACTCATTTGCATATAAGGTAATATAAAGTAGGTTACGCGCGTGCGCGTATATTTTTAGTATATAGATGATATATCGCGCAACTACCGATCTCTTTACTTGTTGCGTATACGTCACCACTTGTTGTGTATACGTCACCACCACCACTACCGAGCTCTTTGCTTTTTATGTTGGTATACGCGTCACTATTGATGACGTAGCGCTCAACTACCGACCTCTTTGCTTTTATTTAGTATACCCGACTCTTTGCTTTTAAACAAACGGGCATCTCTTTCCTTTTTCTATTTATAGTAACTCATTTGCATATAAGGTAATATAAAGTAGGTCAAGCGCGTGCGCGTTTATTTTTAGTATAGAGCCACATGATGACGTATCGCCCTTATATTGTTAGCGACCATGACGTACAATAATCGAGTACAAATACGTTCGTTTCGTCTCGAGACGAACCATTTTACCATAGGCGCGAAGATGAAAACACCGTTTATACTTTCGACCCACGCGGTCGAAAAACACTTGAATGTGTACGATTTCGACACCTCCATGTTTCTTAACGGGCGACTCATGTACGATTGCGTACACAAATGCCTGGATAAGCCGGATGAAGTTAAGCAAAACGGGAAACGAACTGAACTGACAAAAACGTTCTTTTACGACATCGGTATACTGGGATATACTGATCGGTACAGTAACAGCGCATCAAGGTTAAACTAATGCCCTTTTTCGTCGGTTTGTCGTCTCTCCATTCTCGTAAGTCGACTCTAAGCTCCCCTTTCCATTCGTTCACCCTTACGTAACGACCGTTGCCAAGGCTTAGTTCGCATCTAGTCATGTTGGTTGTTCGAGCGTAGAAACTCTAATGACGCTAACTAAATTTACGCCGTCTTTTATAGATTTAAGTCCCTTCTAATTGGTCGATATTTATAGAAGCGGACGTAATCGCTATTTATAGATCGATTCGTAGTCGATATTTATAGAAACGTACGCGCTCGCTATTTATAGATCGGTTCGTTCCCATTGGTGTATATTTATGCTCTCATTGGTCGGTGCAATCGGGTATGTAGTAATAACGTAGTGTAGTCGCTTCGTTTTCTTATACACCACTTTCACTCTGACAGACAGACAGAACATTGTTTAATGATTCAATGGTGTGTTCGAACTTCGAATGTATGTAGTAAAACGAATGGGGTTGTCTCCCTTTCATCATAAAGCGATGTTTACGTATTTCGTATATGTTAGAAGATCTACTCTCAAATACTATTAAGTAAAAAATATAATATGTATATAGTTCATTAGTACATGTATATTTACCAACATGAGGGATTGTAACATAGGGCTGTCCGATTAGCGCAGGGATTAGCATTTCGTTAGTGATGGACTAAGAGAATTAACTCGTAAACTTTCCTATCTGCAACATAAAAAAGGGTTATTTCCCTTTACTACATAGCTGTAATGACCGCATTTATGTCGTTATCTTAACAGTTTGTAGACCATTCTGTTCGTCTCTCCTATTGTATCAATGATATTTAATTAGTTTATACAAATTTATTTTAGCTCGATCATGAATGACGCATGTTACTTTCATTCCCACCATTGAGATTGATTCATATAAGTTGTTAAAAGTTCTTTCACAATTGGTTTTCTCTGGGATACTCTCGTTTCTCTTTCCCAAAATGAATGATTCCATATATGCTTTCATCCACAGGGTGATTAATAAAGTTGTTAAAGCTTCTTTCGCAGTCATTTTTGTTGTTGTTTTTTTTTAAAGCTTAAACTAATACCCTGTTAAAATGTTATTTCAGCAAGACAGCATGCTAAAACAATTGCAGAGACCGTAGAAAGGTAATTGTCATTTTTGAATATGTTGACACTATGAATTTGTGATAATGAAACACATAAGAAACTGTAAATTAAATTTTTATTATCTATTTGTAACAAAAACTATGTTACAATAAACAATGTGTAACGGTAAACTATATTATAACAATAAACTATATTATAACAATAAACTATATTATAATAATTAAACTAAATTATAAAAACACACACACGCACACGCGCACGCGAGCACGCGCGCACACACGCACGCACGCACGCAAGCGTGCGCACGTGCACGTGGTGTAGACTGAGGACACCTGATTTTTGCAGCCAACTGAGGACACCATTATGCGAGCAACGTATGACCTTCAACATTCACATACATACTCTATGGTGTATTTACAACTCATACGGCTATTCATTTTTGTTCTAAAACGTAGGGGTAAGAACATGACATTTTACCTGAAAATGGGTACTTTTGCTAGAAACACTTCGCACTGAGGACAAACCTATCTCCGAGGACAGTCTAACCACTGAGGACGAGTTGCACACAGACAATGAGGACTTCACACACCGTTGTCTGAGGACATGATTCACAAAGTATAATTATATTGTTTCTCTTTCAATACAAGAACACATATTTGATAAAAACATATTATTCTAACCTTTTTATAAGAGGAGTACATGCATCATTATATGCTGATGACTTGGTACTATGATGCAAAGAGGAGCACGCTACCACAGTCACACAGTTGTCTAGAATATACCAATGCCTCCGACTCTGCTTTGCACTTGTTATACAGTGTATTCCATTGGATGCACTTGGCTGTTTCTGTGTTGCCGCTAGGGTAGTAAATGGCAATACCAGCCCCACCGACCTGAATGACATTGGTTACATAACCATCAGTATAGACATAGTCCAGGCTTCTGATGGGTATAGTTCACAGATCATGGCTAAAGTCTGGTTACGCTTGGTATTGTCATATTCAGTTCCCTGCTCAAGGTATGGTGCAAATTGTCACTAGCGATATGTCATATTCTATATTCAGCCCATGCGGTGAGTATCAAGGCCTCTTGTATCCTCAGTGTGACTGTGGTAGCGTGCTCCTCTTTGCATCATAGTACCAAGTCATCAGCATATAATGATGCATGTACTCCTCTTATAAAAAGGTTAGAATAATATGTTTTTATCAAATATGTGTTCTTGTATTGAAAGAGAAACAATATAATTATACTTATATTCTAACAGAAATGCTTCAATATGTTAATAAATTGTTATTGTTCGCAATCATTAAAATTTTTCTTATATTTTAGAAAAAAAGAATAGCCGATATGAAAACACCAAGGTTTAGTAGATACATGGTGTCCTCAATTGACTGCAAAAAATCAGGTGTCCTCAGTCTACACCACGTGCATGTGCGCACGCTGCGTGCGTGCGTGCGTGTGTGCGCGCGTGCTAGCGTGCGCGCGTGCGTGTGTGTGTTTTTATAATTTAGTTTAATTATTATAATATAGTTTATTGTTATAATATAGTTTATTGTTATAATATAGTTTCCGTTACACATTGTTTATTGTAACATAGTTTTTGTTACAAATAGATAATAAAAATTTAATTTACAGTTTCTTATGTGTTTCATTATCACAAATTCATAGTGTCAACATATTCAAAAATGACAATTACCTTTCTACGGTCTCTGCAATTGTTTTAGCATGCTGTCTTGCTGAAATAACATTTTAACAGGGTATTAGTTTAAGCTTTAAAAAAAACAACAACAACAAAAATGACTGCGAAAGAAGCTTTAACAACTTTATTAATCATCCTGCGGATGAAAGCATATATGGAATCATTCATTTTGGGAAAGAGAAACGAGAGTATCCCAGAGAAAACCCAATTGTGAAAAGAAGTTTTAACAACTTATATGAATCACTCTCACTGGTGGGAATGAAAGTATACATGCAGTCATTCATGATCGAGCTAAAATAAATTTGTATAAACTAATTAAATATCATTGATACAATAGGAGAGACGAACAGAATGGTCTACAAACTGTTAAGATAACGACATAAATGCGGTCATTACAGCTATGTATTAAAGGGAAATAACCCTTTTTTATGTTGCAGATAGGAAAGTTTACGAGTTAATTCTCTTAGTCCATCACTAACGAAATGCTAATCCCTGCGCTAATCGGACAGCCCTATGTTACAATCCCTCATGTTGGTAAATATACATGTACTAATGAACTATATACATATTATATTTTTTACTTAATAGTATTTGAGAGTAGATCTTCTAACATATACGAAATACGTAAACATCGCTTTATGATGAAAGGGAGACACCCCCATTCGTTTTACTACATACATTCGAAGTTCGAACACACCATTGAATCATTAAACAATGTTTAAAAATGTATGGCATACACGCGTTCAAAAGTGAAATTAAGATTTCATATAACTCATCCCCGATCCTGAATTGACGTTTGTTTGTCATTGGAACGAATACTAAACGAGCGATATGTTCGATTAGAGATAGTTAGAAATATCTACATTTATTAGAACGCAATCAGTTGAATAGAATACAATACTCTGATACATTGTCTGTCTGTCTGGATGACTGACTGCCTGCCTGTATGTCTGTCTGTATGTATGTCTGTATGTCTGTCTGTCTGCCTGTGTCTGTCTGGCTGTCTGTCTGTCTGTCCATCTATATGAACCTTTTATTCTAAAAAATCATGCGCACCTTATCAATATATTTGATTGGAACTAAAAATGTCGTAGCTCCCAGCTAATTTAGACGCATATAGGATTAATTGCAACAGGAATAGCAGACGGAATGTCTGGAAAATGCTATGTCAAAAATGAGAACGAAATATTTATTTCGCTATAAACCTGCTATAAACCTGTATGCTTATCAGGTCAAATCAAAGGTATTTTCCAAATATTTCGCCTTTGAAACATTGATTTATTTGACATCTTGACACGCGTACATTTTGACGCGCAAACAGTCTTTCGGAACACACCCCCCTCTCCGTTGTATCTCCGCTCAATTAGTGTATAATGGTGAAGCTGCAACCGGAAAACGCGCTTAAGTCACGTGCGGGCATTTGGTATGACAATGATAAGACAATAATTCAGAATGACGGTCAATTGATCAACCGTTAAACAATCATTTATCGCGCCACAGTCTATAACGTTAGCTGGCCTAATCATTTCATCCTTTTATATGCGACTGACCCTGACACGTTCATTCCTGGAATAAAGTGGCTTATCAGTTGGCAAGCATGGTTAATTAATATCTACAATTATATCAATTAATTATATGACTGCTGATTTGAATAGCTGTTGATTGGCGACGTTCCTACAGAAGCTTAATACGATAGCAAATAATTCCCGATGACTCATGTAACTCGACTTGAAAGACTCATTGGTGTTCGAATCACCGTTTATTATATGTATATAGAATAGAACTGAGCCGCCTTTAGGTACAACATAACACAAACACATAACTAAATCATGAGACAAGTTAAAGCGAAACTCCACCAGTGAAAACGTAAATTTCTACAGAATGGTATATATATATATATATACAGCTAATTTACTATTTTGAAATATGTACATATCTCATCTTCATACAGGTAGAACTTCATTATATGGGTTTTTAATTAGATTGACGCCTGTCGTAAAAGGGCAGAATGAAATGTTTTTATTATGGGGTAACTCCATCCTGATTGAAATTAGGCCCATTAGATATGAACACGTTTTCATAAATAGAATGTTGTGACCATTGGTAAAGTTTATAAGGCTGTGTGACAGTTCGTGACACAGTGTTGACAACACATGGTCGGTTGAATAATGATTATTTAAATTAAGCACAATATCTACAGGCACTTTCTGGCCACTATTTGTATCCATTTTAAATAATGTTTCTCCATATTTATGAACTTGTCCATTATTTTCCAAACGAACTGTCAGTTTCTTGAACGGTACTAATCTCTGAGGTATCGTTGAAACAATAATCTGTAGTGCATGAAATAAAATAAAATAGATATACGTTTTAATAAACTGTAAAATATTATGCAAGATGTTACACATTTTATCGCATCAAAACAGTGTTATTAACAGCAATTGTGATGTACAAAACGAAACTACTTACTTGACAAACGTGTAGTAAAGCTTTTTCCGAGTTTACTGATTTCGTTCCTTTGAACATACAACAATTGTCTTTAAATTGACTCAGAGTTAATTCGACAAATTGATCTCCTAGGTTATTGTCAAATTTGCTGGTAGATATAAGTCTTGAGGTTTCTCCGTGGACGACTGTAATGGTAGATTTCTGTAATTCGTATGTACCATACCCCGATGCGACTAAATAGTGTATAATGTCATGAAATCTAATGAGTATTATAAAAATTGGTTGAAATGCTGAAGTCAATTGTTCTATAAAAAACATGTTTCGTGTTGAAGAGGTTGGATAAATATTATAAACTGAATGTGTGATTCGTTCACGGGCTATTTAAAGGCACGCGATATTTATAATTACCTGCGTCAGATTTGGTCCCATGGTGGTTAGAAATTTGTCTTTAATTCCTAGCTAAATTCTTAAGATTATTTGAGACATAAAATATTACGTGAATGATGTTCTACAGATAGTGAGACCATGATTTGTTTTGGAAGCTACGGGATATGTTAATTAGATATCATCCAATATTCAAAATATGTATATGTGGCACTAATTAATTACAGGGGCTACATATATAAGGGGTAGCTCTCTGAAAGATTTCAAAACTCACCATGCTTTCTTTATACACTGATATAAGTGAACATGTATTCATAAAGCATATTCACGGAAATATACATGAAACATCATTATTTCTTGATAGGTCTGTTTGTTTAGAGACTATATACATGTGTATACAGTTTCCTGACAATACAACTTATCTATCAAATGGTAGAATAATTACGGAAACATGGTTTGAATATACCGTTGGTTATTTAGGCCGTTCAGGTCTAAATGCATATTGCGTCAGAGTAATATACACTCTCAAAGGTTCAAGAACATTTATCATTTCGGCTTACCCAACATACTAGTTTAAAATTAAAATACAATTTAAAACAAATTTAAAAATTAAAACAGAAAACAGAGAAGGCGTTATAAACTAATATGCCATCCAAAATGGCTGCCGCTCTCGCGTAGAGACTTATACGCTGTTACTAGATCGTCCGAGATGGGCACCGAACATACGCCTTCGTACTCTTTGCTTGAATGGAATCTCCCTTAGACTCCTTATACTAGGCTGTTTGATACCTGCATTGTCCCTTGTTAATGTTTACATTGAAATCAGTGATGATAAATAAACGCAAAACAACGTATACACACTATTATTATTACCTCCTTAATCTTTATCATAGTAGACACTGCGAATAAATACAAGAATGTACCCCTTACACAATACGTATACTTTCAAGCAACGTAAACTCATGTAAAACTGGTATTGTCGTTCCCTGGAAATAATTTGATTTTATAACCATATTCTGAGTGGCCATTGATATTATGCTGATATTATGTAATATGTGCTATAGTATATGATGCTTTTGCAGTTCAGTATGCGTATGTACCTAAGTTGTTGAATAAAGTTTGAACATTTGAAACCAATACTTAAACTATACATAATAAATTATCGTGGTAAGGTAAATATACATACATTATATAAAATAACTGCAAACAATATACAACCTGATAGAGGGAATCAGTAACTTGCCAAATATTACATTCTTATCACACACGCACGCACGCACGCACGCACGCACGCGCACGCAATTGACACATACGCATGTTCTCTACAACTGTAATAAAGGATGCGCGATGTAACACCGATCACGTGATTAGCATTGGGGATGTAAATAGTTTATACAAATTAATGTTAGCACGATAGCGAAACGAGTATTTGACATTTAACATTTCTTAATTACGATTTGTAGTAATTCGAAATTAATTACCTTTAGATTGTAAGGTGCATTTGGGACATATTTAACGACGCGAGCTATTTAGAATTACCTGTATGAATGTGTCAGTCTGGCTCCATGCTGTTTTCACTTTGTCTGGCATTCCTCCGTATGGCGAATAATCTTCATAGATCGTACTCATAGGCGGCGCTACCCTATATCTAATAGAATTATGGATATCCGTATAAATACTAAAGAAATAGCGAAACGTCGCCCCATATTGACGCTGTTTTTAGATTGATTTGAGTACCGCTGTAGGACTGCATACATCATTTACATACATGTACATCTTATAATTCGAACATAATGAGCCATATGCATGCTATTACATATCTATCATGAAAACATCAAAGCCGTTGTTTTGGAGGACAGTGCACGAGGCAGAAGATGCTCCACCGACAGACAGACCGCCGGATGGACGGACGGACGGACAGCCAGTCAGCCAGATAGATAGACAGACGGACGGACGGACATACAGACAGACGGACGGACAGACAGACGGACAGACAGACGGACGGACGGACGGACGGACGGACAGACAGACAGACAGACGGACGGACGGACGGACGGATAGGCGGACAGACATCAAATCTTGAAATAGCGATATACATGTTTCTAAAAATACCTGATTCGTCTGGCTAGAGCCAAAATAATCACTGATATTTCAGCAGCAGATATATTGGGAATAAAATATTTTGATTCGGTGTACTCTTAACTTGCAAGAACTTAATATTTTATGAACGCGTGGAATATTTTATTGAACCTGGGGCTGTAATTAATATACAAATGTATGTTAGCTCAATCGCTCTGATGACCTACTGATTAAGTTATGTAGCACTCAGGGCTTATCAGTTAATGCGATATGTGGTAGCTTAGAGAAATGTTATTGGTCATACCTTTAGCTTTTAAAGACCGGCATTGGCAAGCTAGGTATGCAAACGTATTAATTACTTCGATGTCATTTTGTGTACCTACTGCGCTGGTGATTTTTCTCGCATTCCCGGATAAGGTTATTTAGGGTCAATAGAGAAACATGCGAGCAGACAGGATATCCCATTCATTCCGATGTATTGAGCAGACGAGATAGTATGCGTCATACTAACCGATATGATTTATTCGGAGATATACGCGTTATTTATATGACTAACCTCTATTGCCACCAGACATACGTTCGCACAGACGGGTTTTATAATTTGAACATTTATATTAATCGTTCCATCCAGCGTCTCATATAGAATGGATAATATTATTTTATTACAAAATTGCTAGATCGCGAAACAAGTTGTTACGACTTATCGCTCTGTATATCTCATTCCTGATGGAATCCATCGCCCTCTAAAACGTACATTACGGATTATTAATAATTTATCGCGTTTTTATGGAAGTATATGTAACGATATATATTATTCATATTCGTACATAGGTTAAGTTTGTAATTAGGATTTCTTACTCGATAAAAACGTACGCCTAGCTTGAATAATATAATGAACTTACCCGTATATTCGTTGAAGCTCGTGAAGCTGCTTGAGTACTAAGACCGTTCTAATCGGACTATATTTATATAGAAGCGTTCATAATAGTTATTTATGGATCGGTTCGTAGTCTATATTTATAGAATGGTACGAGATCGCTATTTATAAAGCTATTACCAATATGCTATATAGTGACGCGTATACCAAACAAGCAAAGAGCTCGGTAGTTGAGCGCTACGTCATCAATAGTGACGCGTATACCAAAAAAAGCAAAGAGCTCGGTAGTGGTGGTGGTGACGTATACACAACAAGTAAAGAGATCGGTAGTTGCTCGATATATCATCAATAGGCTCTATAGTGACGCGCACGCGCGTGACCTACTTTATATTCCCTTATATGCAAATGAGTTACTATAAAGTGTATTCAAAATGGCGCCCGTTTGTTTACATACAAAGAGCTGACCATACTACTTATAATGTGTGAATTAGATTAGTAATGTTATTTGATAACTCAGCCCCACCATAACTTAGGCTACAAGCATCAAAATACATAGGGTCACTCTAAACTGTCCTCGTATCTCTTGTAATTATATATCTTTTCCATGTTCGATGATCTCTATGTCCTCGCACGCGACGCGCGACCAATTATCGACCCGATTTATTATGTTTCTCGCCGTTTATATGTCATTTTTTTATGGTTCAAATGGGCATACCATTATTGCATATTTATATAACCAATCCAATGGCCACTAAATTCTTCACTTAATTCTAAGTTGAAATTGAAGATTGTTCATGAATGAGGCCTCATGTATATGAATAGGTTTACCGTGTGTGCTGAGGTTGTGTGTGTATACTATTATAACTAAGTGTGGAAAGTACTATTTATTTTGTTTGTTTTGAGATAAACATCACACACTTAGCTTATGTCATATGGCGACTCTATTATCGGTGGAGGAAGACCCCGACACCACTCACAGCAGTATGTCAACCATAGACTGGCACTCTGGTAGAACGCCGACATTCCATAATAGTCCAAACAAACTAATTCATTTGAAAGGTCAACTTGGAAAAAAAGCAACATAAATGATTTTTCCACAATGCATTTCTATGATGTCTCCAGCACACTATGCTAAAAGTCCCAAAAAGTCCCATCATGCAAATGTTCATAATTTGCATAAATCCAAGATGGCCGACTTTAGAATACCAATTTTTGCCTTTGGAAGTACTTCCTCAAATGAAATATTTCGACACTGTGTGATTCGAACCTGCAGCGGTGAGAGGCAAATTATTTGAAGTCAACAACATTAACAACCCTGCCACGGTGTCCTCATGGAAAAGACAAACTATCGTGTAGTTTTAGTTTGCACACACCTGCCTACACCCAATTATGACCCGAATTGAACGTTAATGAAGGTTAATGTGCAGAAACAAACAAAATACAATGCACCACTTATTATGAACATGTGTCTTTAATATTTCAGCGGAAACCACAACATACATATATACACTATAATGCTCACTAATTCAAATACAATAACGTAATAGCGTCAATGTTTACAGGTGTGCGTATGTAGCGTATGTAGCACCACTAAACGTCATAAACTCCGCTATACGTCATAAGACCACTAAACGTCATAAACATTCCGCTATACGTCATAAGACCACTAAACGTGATAAACTCCGCTATACGTCATAAGACCACTAAACGTCATAAACTCCGCTATACGTCATAAGACCACTAAACGTCATAAACTCCGCTATACGTCATAAGACCACTAAACGTCATACACATTCCGCTATACGTCATAAGACCACTAAACGTAATACACATTCCGCTATACGTCATAAGACCGCTAAGCGTCATAAACTCCGCTATACGTCATAAGACCACTAAACGTCATAAACTCCGCTAAACGTCATAAGAACACTAAACGTCATAAACTCCGCTATACGTCATACGACCACTAAACGTCATAAACTTCGCTATACGTCATAAGACCACTAAACGTCATAAACTCCGCTATACGTCATAAGACCACTAAGTGTCATAAACTCCGTTATACGTCATAAGACCACTAAACGTCATAAACTCCGCTATACGTCATAAGACCACTAAACGTCATAAACATTCCGCTAAACGTTTTCAACTCGTAACCGCTAAACGTCATTAAAGATACCTTTACCGGAAATGTTAATGATGTTTAGCGGAATCGTTTTATTTAACGTATTGTGTATTTTCTTATGATATTTAGTGATTACGAGTTTAAGACGTTTAGAGGATTTTTGTATGACGTTTAGCAGTCTTATGACGTTAACCGGAGTTATAACTGTGCTACATCGTCCATTGTTAATTTAAAGTGGAAGTCGTGATAGCGCCGTGGATGCGCGTTCGCTTCAGGTGCGAAAGATCCGGAGTTCGAGCCCCGCTGGAGCCGTTACGATTGTGCCCTTAGGCAAGGCATTTAAATTCCACGTTGCATCTTCTCTCTCCCTCGTGGCGATGGAGTCCATCAGGAATGAGGTCTCGAGAGTGATTCATATAAGTTGTAACAACTTGTTTCGCAATCGAACTAAATTAAATTTGTATAAACTATTGTTAATTTAATAACGATCCTTTGCTGGAGTTGTCTACCTTTAGTGCGATGTGTGATCATTAGTCGCAGGCCACAAAGCCTTATTCACGTCTCATCGTTACACAACATTGACACTCATGACATATTTCATGAACAATACACAGCTGAAGTCGTGATAGCGCAGTGGTAGCGCATTCACTTCAGGTGCGAACGGTTCTGAGTTCTAGCCCCGCTGGAGCTGTTACGATTGTATCGTACCTTTAGGCAAGTCATTTATATTCCACATTGCCTCTTCTCTCTTTCCCTTGTTGCGATGAATTCCACCAGGAATGAGATCTCGAGAGTGACACATGTATCTCCGGATCACGTTTAAATGATATAATCAAGAGAGTCGACTAGATGTAATAATATTAGCCTAACCTCAACTATACTGTCTTCTTCAATATCCTTGTCAAATTCAATGAGTCCACTGAATGTCACCTTTTCGTCCAAAAATATTGGGTCCGGTAAAACATTCAATTCTTTTACATACAATGGAACCGCTGATCTGTTGCAGTTGGCAAAGTGAAAATTGCCCTCTCTCAATGGGTGCTGCAAACGGATATAAATGAATAGGCTACATGCAGTTACATTTGTTATCAGCTCTAATAAATAAACACGTGTGCTTCCTGCAACCTAGACTGGAATACAAGAACACATATCATATAGTAAACCACCTCTTCCAATACCCGTCTGAGTCCATCACAGATCATATCGCAAACCACCTCTTCCAATACCCGTCTGAGTCCATCACAGATCATATAGCAAACCACCACTTCCAATACCCGTCTGAGTCCATCACATCTCATATATCAAACCACCACTTCCAATACCCGTCTGAGTCCATCACATGTATATCATATAGCAAACCATCTTTTTCAGTACCCGGCTGAGCCCGTCACATGTATATTATATAGCAAACCACCTCTTCCAATACCCTTCTGAGCCCGTCACATGTATATTATATAGCAAACCACATTTTCCAGTATCCGGCTGAGCCCGTCACATGTATATCATATAGTAAACCACCTCTTCCAATACCCGTCTGAGCCCATCACAGATCATATAGCAAACCACCTCTTCCAATACCCGTCCGACTCCATCACATGTATATCATATAGTAAACCACCTCTTCCAATACCCGTCTGAGCCCGTCACAGATCATATAGCAAACCACCTCTTCCAATACCCGTCTAAGTCCGTCACAGATCATATAGCAGACCACCTCTTCCAATACCCGTCTGAGTCCATCACATATCATATAGCAAACCACCTCTTCCAATACCCGTCTGAGTCCATCACATCTCATATAGCAAACCACATCTTCCAATACCCGTCTGAGCCCGCCACAGATCAATTAGCAAACCACCTCTTCCAATACCCGTCTGAGTCCATCACATCTCATATACTAAACCACCTCTTCCAATACCCGTCTGAGCCCGTCACAGATCGTATAGCAAACCACCTCTTCCAATACCCGTCTGAGCCCGTCACAGATTGTATAGCAAACCACCTCTTCCAATACCCATCTGAGCCCGTTACAGATCGTATAGCAAACCACCTCTTCCAATACCCGTCTGAGCCCGTCACATATCGTATAGCAAACCACCTCTTCCAATACCCCTCTGAGTCCATCACATGTATATTATATAGCAAGCACTTCCTATCGTACCTACTCCATTGACACTTCTCCGAATATCACCTAGCCCTATCCATACCCAACATACTCTAGCCGGTCGATTTGAATTCCCTTCATATCCAGCAAAACAATATGCACTTCCAGACGCGAACGGATCCTGTATCATATAGCCTCTCAATGTGCTTACATATATTGCTGTACATGCATGTATATACATGTATATAGCAACAACTGTCCTTCCAGGAATAATAGAACTAATAATATATATAGTTAATACAAATTGATTTTATTACATATAATAGAGGGTGTAGTGTTATGATAAACTATTTCGACGTAGTTACACGGGATATAATGCTGATTTCATTCTAGTAGAGACATTCCAAGAAAACAATGATGATTACTCTCAGGAAGACCACATTGACAGAGGTGCATTGGAGCAATGCATTTAAATTCCACGTTGCCTTTTATCTCTCCGTCGTGGCGATGGATTCCATCAGGAATGAGGTATCGATAGTGATTAATATAAGTTTTAAAAATTGATTTCGCAATCGAACTAAAATAAATATGTATATACTAAATAGTTGACGCATGTTGAGGCTCTTTAGCTGAGATTTGAATGAGACATGGGAGGATGGGTTTCAAAGTTCGCTCCAGTCTCTCAGAGCCGATGGTAGAAACGCGTGGGTGCATAGAGATGTTCGTGTGCGTATAAATAAGTTTCCCCAACAGTAGGTGGGACTATATATAAAATGAATAATCTCTTCAGGAGGCGTCGCTCATATGGGCAACCGGTAGCGACGATAAATAAACGTAAAACACACACAGGTGGGACTAGAGAAAAACGATAAACAGGAGCTATGCAATTCTTCATCTTGTAGAGCATAATTAGTATATCATTATTAATATTATTACTTCGACTCTCAAGTGATTCCCATGAAACTCTATGGAGTTCGTGAAGTGATACCAGTTTGGTAGCCCCAAAAACAATACGGGAAGCTTCCTGCTGAACTTTAGCGAGTTCGTATTTCTCATATTGCTTACAGGGCCGGAGGTTATAAAACTGTTCTCAAATCTCAAGCTCCATTGATTTGATTGGTTGATTCTGAGTTTTACACTAGGCTGAATCAATCAGAAGCTGGAGACTAAGTTTGAGATTGGAGAAACGCTTTATAACCTCCAGGCCAGATAATGTAAAACACGTCAACGTATTCAAAAATAGGTATCTAATCTGAATTAAACTATATCTAAGCTTCAATATCAGGCAACTACATCCACTGTATAGTAATGGGATTGAGTAATGAACACATTTTACTTCCGGATACTGGTTAACAGTTTCGGTAATTCCTACTTTCACTTTTGAGAGCATGTAGATCGCTTAATCTCGTTTACTGGTGAAACATACTTTCACTTTTGCAAGCGTGTAGATCGCTTAATCTCGTTACTGGTGAAACCTACTTTCACTTTTGCGAGCATTTAGATCGCTTAATCTCGTTTACTGGTGAAACCTACTTTCCCTTTTGCGAGCGTATAGATCGCTTAATCTCGTTTACTGGTGAAACCTACTTTCACTTTTGCGAGCGTGTAGATCGCTTAATCTTGTTTACTGGTGAAACTTACTTTCACTTTTGCGAGCATGTAGATCGCTTAATCTCGTTTACTGGTGAAACCTACTTTCACTTTTGCAAGCGTATAGATCGCTTAATCTCGTTAACTGGTGAAACCTACTTTCACTTTTGCGAGCGTGTAAATCGCTTAATCTCGCTTACTGATGAAACCTACTTTCACTTTTGCGAGCGTGTAGATCACTTAATCTCGATTACTGGTGAAACCTACTTTCACTTTTGCGAGCGTGTAGATCGCTTAATCTCGTTTACTAATGAAACCTACTTTCACTTTTGCGAGCGTGTAGATCACTTAATCTCTTTTACTAATGAAATCTACTTTCACATTTGCGAGCGTGTATATCGCTTAATCTCATTTACTGGTGAAACCTACTTTCACTTTTGCGAGCGTGTAGATCACTTAACCTCGTTTACTGGTGAAACCTGCTTTCACTTTTGCGACCGTGTAGATCGCTTAATCTCGTTACTGGTGAAACCTACTTTCACTTTTGCGAGTGTGTAGATCACTTAATCTCGTTTACTGATGAAACCTACTTTTGCGAGCGTGTAGATGGCTTAACCTCGTTTACTGATGAAACCTACTTTCACTTTTGCGAGCGTGTAGATTTCTTAATCTCGATTACTGGTGAAACCTACTTTCACTTTTGCGAGCGTGTAGATTACTTAATCTCGTTTACTGATGAAACCTACTTTCACTTTTGCGAGCGTGTAGATTACTTAATCTCGTTTACTGATGAAACCTACTTTCACTTTTGCGAGCGTGTAGATCACTTAATCTCGTTTACTGATTAAACCTACTTTTGCGAGCGTGTAGATAGATCACTTAATCTCGTTTAACTGATGAAATTTAATTCATCCAATTATTTCGCAAGAATGTGTAGTTTGTGTGTGTTTTACGTTTATTTATCGTCACTACCGGTTGCCCATATGAGCGACGCCTCCTGAAGAGATTAGTCATTTTAGATTTTTGGAGGATAGTGCAATGATACAGACAGAGATCCATTCCAGAGTCTCCTCTGGTTCTTTTACGTGCACGGTGTAAAGGTTTAGCGTCCCATTTGAAAGACTGTTAATTTTATTAGGGTCAGACGGGGCATCGACCTGCGATCCCTGGATTACAAGTCCAGTGTGTTACCACTGGACTACAGATCCGTCTGTGAATGTGTGGTTGTAATGCTATATATACGTGTAAACGTGCTTTTAGCGATGCTATGTCTCTATGTGTAAATAACACAGGATTTATATCTGATTCAATAAAATAAACAATAAATCATTGAATATGATTAATTTCTATTAGTCATTAATTTAAACATAAATAAAAAAGGAAATTACCTGAATCCCAATTTGCTGCGTAGAAACAATAAGGAATGCACAATTGCATGCAATCGCAAATATCCACAATAAACACTCCATGTTGTGTTCAGATTTGAAACATTTACATTATTATATAAAATATACGTGTATTACAAATCGAAACCGGAAGTAAAGTTTAAGGAAATAAATCGTCAATAGGACGACAAACACTCGAAACTATGCACCATGTCAGACTGTTTTATTCATCAGATCATTTTAATCACTTGATCGTTGTCGAGTGGTTACGGTAGCTGTATACCACTATAACCTATCATCACTGATGGTCACGGGTTCGAGCCCCGCTCAGACCTCGTCTCATTTATATGAAGAAGTTGCATGGCAGTTTCTTATGGAGGTTGATGCACCCAAGTACTGGTTAACCGCTGGAGCGTGCCCAGGAAATATGTTGCTTGGTAAACTGTCCGTCGCTCAAACGGACAACCGGTAGCTACGTTAAATAAACGTAAATAAAAACAAGAGAATGCCCAAGCCTGGTTAGATACGTCTCTCCTCATACTGAATACTGAAGCACAGCGTTGGTCATTTTGGATTCGGCTCAATAAATCACGAGGATAGCGTAAAAATATACATAACATTGATATTGCAGACCCTTGGTCTTTCGGATAAGATTTTAAACTGATGTATCGTGCCAGTATGTTAGCGCAGTGGTAACGTGTTCCCTTCATATGCGAAATGTCTGTAGTTCGAGCTCCACTGGAGCCGTTACGATTGTGCCCTTAGGCAAGGCATTTATATTCCACGGTAAATCTTCTCTCTCCCTCGTGACGATGGATTACATCAGGAATGAGGTCTCGAGCGTGATTAATATAAGCTGTAAGACTTGTTTCGCAATCGAATTAAGATACATTTGTATGAGCTAAACATCGTGCTCGTAAAAGAACCAGAGGAGACCTAGCGACTCGAAACACACACACCCACACTGAGCACAGTGATCCAGTAGTTACCACGTTGAACTTTTCATCCAGAGGGCACAGGTTCGATCCCCCGCCAACATAATTCGTACCACACCGTTTCGGATGAGATTATAAACCAAGTTCTCGTGTCGGTGATATATAGTATAGCCTCTATCGTGGTTCTAGTCTCTTAATAGCGCAATGCTCATGGTAGAGGTATCATTAGCCTGGGTGCCAGTCTGTCGATTTTTCACTTTTTAACTTCTGGCAATATGTTCAGAAACTCATTACGGCCCAATTAATAGTATCGGTGTTAAAATATATTTATTTGACTGACCAGGCACAATATATTGACGCCTGTTCCCCGGCTAGTGTAACAGGTATT
Source organism: Archivesica marissinica (assembly GCA_014843695.1). Classification (NCBI taxonomy): domain Eukaryota; kingdom Metazoa; phylum Mollusca; class Bivalvia; order Venerida; family Vesicomyidae; genus Archivesica; species Archivesica marissinica. Next base: position 76,470,093 of record CM026391.1, read on the forward strand.
GTCAAGTGTAATTCACCTTGAAACCAGTGGTTTTATCACTTCCCATGGGAAAAACAATCCTAAGTACTGTACTAGTATACAACTTTTCTATAGGCGTGTGCGATCTGTAATACATGTATCAAACTCAAATGTTCAACACATATGTCTAATAACTTCCTCAAAACGTTATCAAATACACGATTCGAAACCTCTTCAGGGTTAAGGACAGGATGAGCGTACATTGTGTATAAATATAGGATCTTACACTGGTGGTGATTTCATACCATATTTTATGAAACGAGTTTTGGAACGCTATCGGGCGTACACGAGATATTCAAACATAACACACCCTGATTCATGTTTTATGGCATCCAGATATGTCGACACTACTTAAAATTAACAGTCTTTCAGATATGACTTTAAAAATAGGTCTCGTGTCGGTGCTTTACACCATGCACGTAAAAAAACCCAGAGGAGACTCTGGAATGGGTCTCTGTCTGTATCATTGCACTATCCTCAACAATTCTAAAATGACTAATCTCTTCAGGAGGCGTCGTTCATATGGGCAACCAGTAGCGACGATAAATAAATCGTGCGGGTCGTTGTCTAATGTTGTTAAACGTGTGACCCAAACCATTTGTATTTTCATGCTATGTATTGTATCTGTGTGTGTATGACATATGTACTATTGATTTGCAATAAACTATGATTTAATTAAATAAAAAGTAAAACACACAATGTAAGATATTCGTTGTCTATGTGTACACAATGTGTATACGTTTGGACACAGTGTATGTTAGGTATTCGTTGGTTTCGGTTAGCTGTTATTAGTGATCGTTGCATTCTGGGAGATGGGCTGTAGCTTAACATGACCTGAAATATTAAGAATATTTACAGAGAGTGGAGAAAGGGTCTGTCATATAGCATTACAGTATGCATATAATGAATCATGTACGGACATTTCTTGAGAATTATCTGCATAATATTACTAGTAAATTATGCAGATTATTCTCAAAAATGTCCGAAATATTAAATTATGTTCTGTAAAAAACTACAGTAAGCATACACAGTGTAATAGTTCTAAAAGGATTAATAATTTATTTACAAAATGTTTAGCACAATGTGACACTGATACTTGCTTAACATAGTCAAAGGCCGTGTGCTAGCATATTTGTATATGGTACATGCAGTTTCAAGTTCTCATTAAATGTGGACAAATTGATCCACTTGCACGAAGGCACTCTACTGTAGTGTACAGGTTAGTTCCATGCCATCATTGGCAACATGCACTTTTGATACATGGTTCTAATAATACTGACATACGTACCTACGATATATTTGAGGAGAAGAAGTATATAAGACTCTGTTCAATATGTATTATATTGGGAAATAAAATATGTTTAAACTACGGTGTATTTATATGGTACGCCGTAACAGTTCAATCTAAGGAGTACTGAGAAAATTATCTGAAATCTTACCCAAGACAGATATGTACATCTAGACAGCCAACAGGCTTATCAGACTCTTTCAAGTTGACCGTGACATGAAGATCCCCATCCACAGTCATGGGTACAGTAGGTAACGCGAATACGGCATCTTTCACAGTATACGTATTCTATAAATAAAACAACATATTGTAACGTGGCGTGGTTCGTATTCCGCTGCCGTCCGTGATTGTACAGTTAGATGGACATTCAATTGTTTTAAACTTTATTTATTTTTACAAAGATTGCGAAGCAAGTTTTAGTGGAAGTCGTGATAGCGCAGTGGATGCGCGTTCGCTTCAGGTGCGAAAGGTCCGGAGTTCGAGCCCCACTGGAGCCGTTACGAGTGTGCCCTTAGGCAAGGCATTTAAATTCCACGTTGCCTCTTCTCTCTCCCTCGTGGCGATGGATTCCATCAGGAATGAGGTCTCGAGAGTGATTTATATAAGTTGAAATAACTTGTTTCGCAATCGAGCTAAAATAAATGTGTATAAACTAAGCAAGTGTTAACAACTTATATTAATCATTCTAGTTGGCGCGGAGGAAAGCGTAAATGTGATCATTCGTGTGGGAGGAAACCGGAGTACCCGGAGAAAACCCACCTGTCCGATCTGTTGACCACCGTACCATCTCACATACTTCCAGGTCAGAGGATCGAACCCGGGTTGCATTGGCGAGAAGCGAGCTGCTCTAACCACTGCGCTAATCGGACAGTCCCTGTATTTCCCGCATGAGGAACCGGCTGATACTAGTTAATGCTACATACATCTTAAGCAAATGGCATTCACCACATCGACTGACTTGCAGAATCCTGCGACATATGCATATGATCAGCATGTTGTTAATTCTATAGCATTTATATATGTGTATATACATTTTGGAAGCCCACCTCCCAAATACATTCAAAGTACAACACATGTATATCAAGAACTCCATCAATGCAACGTATGTCATATATTGGTTATGGAGTACACAGATATACAGTGGACGCTAAATAACTCATTAATGTATCATTTAAGGAAATCGCAATACATTGTTGTATGTACACAGGTGACTATGTTGCAATATACAGTCTACATCCGTTATGTCGAATTCCGTCGGACCGAACAAAATACTTCGACATAATCGAAGTTTGACTTAACGATATTTGATATAAACAGATCCAGTTATATGAAAAATGATAGTGTCTGAAACGGGACTTTGATCCGACTTCGAGATAACCGAAGAATTCGACATAACCTATTTGACATAACGGATGTATACTGTATGTATACGGGTATATTCACAAACACACTTGACTTCTGTAAATATCCATAAATGGTCCTTATTCAGATACGCTATAACTACTCCATGCTCGAGCTCGCTTTGGTACTTTGACTTATTCATATACAGTCACGCCTGTCTTAAGCAGCCAGCCAATGGAATTACAGAAAGTTGCTGCTTAGCCCAGGTGACTGCTTAATAGAGGTCAAATGTATAATAAAACAACATATTGGGAATCTGGAAACTGGCTGTTTAACACAGGTTGGCTGCTTAATAGAGGTGACCACTAACACAGGTTTGACTGTATATACAGGTTGGCTGCTTAGTTTAAACAATATTTTATTTCAATGAATATACATAGTATAATGATCACAATAAGAAAATACATGTAGGATTGAGGAGAAAGCAACTTGCTTATATGGTTACCTCTTTCCTACAAGGTTGGCTGCTTAATAGAGATGATCACTAACACAGGCTTAACTGTACATGTATGATTAATAAATAGCTAGAACAGTATAAATATACGCCCGAAATAACGAATATACCTTTTTCAATGGACACTGGCAGCCATTTGGTATAACCTTCCTGATCACCGCTGGACATTTACCAGTGTGTTTGGAGAGTATCTTGCAGATGTCAGTCATGTGACAGTACATGGATCCATAGCTACAGAGGTCGATGGGCGTTCCATGTACATTTAGGGTAGCTTCTACATCAACCTACAAGTAGTACCGTGGTAATTAATGCCCCATAATTCACATACATATATAATGCGCTGTACATTGAGATGATGCGGAGGAGCGAATGAAGATGTATTTTCATTGATTTAACAATATTTTATTGCATATTTGTTTAGGCAATACAGTAGAAAATACGATATTACATACGAGCATTAACCATACGTGAAATTAGATAACAGACTATAAGGCGCGTGCATTCTTTTGTGTAACATAGCAAAAGGGTCGGACCACAAGTTATATTTAACATTAGAAAACAGCCATTCTCAAATACCTGTATAATCTAATACGTGCATTAATATGTATGTGTCGCTTGTTTCCTTGTGTTTTGGATGTCATACTGATAACGTCTGCGATTCTCTATTGGTGGAGGACGACCCCAGGTTCCTCTTCAATCATTGCATCGGGTACGGACGTACGCCCGGGAAGAACTGTATACAAGCTTTCTAACATGGATGAAAGTTACGTGATACAATTTAAAAACATATATGTGTGTAGCCCCCTCCGTAATTATGTGTCCACATATTGCAGCAGTACAGGCCGAGTAGTATGTTATATGGACTGGTATGCTGTATGGACTGGTATGTTATATGGACTGGTATGCTGTATGGAATGGTATGCTGTATGGACTGGTATGCTGTATGGACTGGTATGCTGTATGGACTGGTATGTTATATGGACTAGTATGCTGTATGGACTGGTATGCTGTATGGACTGGTATGTTATATGGACTGGTATGCTGTATGGACTGGTATGCTGTATGGACTGGTATGCTGTATGGACTGGTATGCTGTATGGACTGGTATGTTATATGGACTAGTATGCTGTATGGACTGGTATGCTGTATGGACTGGTATGCTGTATGGACTGGTATGCTGTATGGATGGTATGTATATGGACTGGTATGCTGTATGGACTGGTATGCTGTATGGGCTGGTATGTTATATGGACTGGTATGCTGTATGGACTGGTATGTTATATGGACTGGTATGCTGTATGGACTGGTATGTTATATGGACTGGTATGCTGTATGGACTGGTATGTTATATGGACTGGTATGCTGTATGGACTGGTATGCTGTATGGACTGGTATGTTATATGGACTGGTATGCTGTATGGACTGGTATGCTATATGGACTGGTATGTTATATGGACTGGTATGCTGTATGGACTGGTATGTTATATGGACTGGTATGCTGTATGGACTGGTATGCTGTATGGACTGGTATGTTATATGGACTGGTATGCTGTATGGACTGGTATGTTATATTGACTGGTATGCTGTATGGACTGGTATGTTATATGGACTGGTATGCTGTATGGACTGGTATGCTGTATGGACTGGTATGTTATATGGACTGGTATGCTGTATGGACTGGTATGTTATATGGACTGTATGCTGTATGGACTGGTATGCTGTATGGACTGGTATGCTGTATGGACTGGTATGCTGTATGGACTGGTATGCTGTATGGACTGGTATGTTATATGGACTGGTATGCTGTATGGACTGGTATGTTATATTGACTGGTATGCTGTATGGACTGGTATGTTATATGGACTGGTATGCTGTATGGACTGGTATGTTATATGGACTGGTATGTTATATGGACTGGTATGCTGTATGGACTGGTATGCTGTATGGACTGGTATGTTATATGGACTGGTATGTTATATGGACTGGTATGTTATATGGACTGGTATGCTGTATGGACTGGTATGCTGTATGGACTGGTATGCTGTATGGACTGGTATGCTGTATGGACTGGTATGTTTTGTGGACTGGTATGTTATATTGACTGATATGCTGTATGGACTGGTATGTTATATGGACTGGTATGATGTATGGACTGGTATGTTATATGGACTGGTATGCTGTATGGACTGGTATGTTATATGGACTAGTATGCTGTATGGACTGGTATGCTGTATGGACTGGTATGCTGTATGGACTGGTATGCTGTATGGACTGGTATGTTATATGGACTGGTATGTTATATGGACTGGTATGCTGTATGGACTGGTATGCTGTATGGACTGGTATGCTGTATGGACTGGTATGCTGTATGGACTGGTATGCTGTATGGACTGGTATGTTTTGTGGACTAGTATGTTATATTGACTGGTATGCTGTATGGACTGGTATGTTATATGGACTGGTATGCTGTATGGACTGGTATGTTATATGGACTGGTATGCTGTATGGACTGGTATGTTATATGGACTAGTATGCTGTATGGACTGGTATGCTGTATGGACTGGTATGCTGTATGGACTGGTATGCTGTATGGACTGGTATGTTATATGGACTGGTATGTTATATGGACTGGTATGCTGTATGGACTGGTATGCTGTATGGACTGGTATGTTTTGTGGACTAGTATGTATAATTATGGCCTATTGTGTTTTATGGATTAGTATGTTACTTGGATTAGTATGTGTTATGGACTAGTGTGTTTTATGGATTAGTATGTTTTATGGACTATGGTTTTTTATGGATTAGTATGTTTTATGGACTAGTGTGTTTTATGGATTAGTATGTTTTATGGACTAGTGTTTTATGGATTAGTATGTTTTATGGACTAGTGTGTTTTATGGATTAGTATGTTTTATGGACTGGTATGTTACTATGGTATGTTTTATGGACTATTATGTTTTATGGATTAATATGTTTTATGGACGTTTTATGGACGTTGCGTTTTACATTTATTTATCGTTTATTTATCGTCGCTACCGGTTGCCCATATGAGCAATGCCTCCTGAAGAGATTAGACATTTTAGATATTTAGAGGATAGTGCAGTGATACAGACAGAGACCCAATACAGAGTCCCCTCTGGTTCTTTTACGTGCATGGTGTAAAGCACCGACACGAGACCTCGGCTTAAAGTCTCATCTAAAAGACTGTTAATTGTATTATGGTCAGACGGGGGATCGAACCTGCGATCCATCTATAGCGTTTTATAGACTACTAGATTCTATGTTTGATAGTATCCCTTCTAGTGTAAGTATGCCTACCTGCAGTGTACTGGTAATTCCAATGTCTTCAGACACGTGCAGAGAGAACGATAAGGTCATGTTTTGGCCAAACTGTAGGGGAGTAGGGCTCACCGAGAGGACGCTAAATGCCACAGGTGCAACCGTCTTGTTGCAATTACTCCAAGAAAATTTACCGAGTCCACTTGCAATCTGAAATTCATCAATAATATATAGCATTAGGGGAACGTCAAGATTCTCAAAATACCGGGTTTATTGGCTTGCATTGTTCTACATGATTGGCTAATATATACTGTAAAATACTATCATTTCGCGTAGACTTTATTTCGCGATTGTGAACATGTTAAATTAATTCGCGGAGTTTTGAATTCGCGCATACTTCACATATTGCTAAGAATGAAGGTGATTGTTGATGTAGATCCCTTATAACTGTATTGACTTTATTTAATATGAATAAAAGTTTGATTAAATGTGATATACTGGTAGGGTACAATGCATTAATTAATGCATTTAACTTTAGTTTAGTTCGATTGCGAAACAAGTTCTTACAACATAATTAAATGGCTCTCGATACCTCATTCGAGCTGGAATCCATCGCCATGAGGGAGAGAGAAGAGGCAATGTGCAATCAAAGTGACTTGCCTAAAGGCCACATCGTACCGGCTTAAAGCTGAGCACGAACTCCGGGCCTCTCACACCTGACGCGAACACGCTACCACTGCGCTATCACGAGTTTCACTAACTATATATTATATATGCTGATTAGATGTGTAATATGTATGGGGGATAAGTTTAATAATAAAGATATTAATACTAAACATAACAACAATAATACTAAAACACAGATATTAATAAGTATGATCCTTTGGGCCTCGATCTTGTCATGATTCGACCTAACATGGGAAGATGCGTTGCTATAGTTTCTTTATATTATATAATATCATTGTTATATGTATTTAACCACCCCCCCCCCACACACAAACACACACACCGTTCCAGAAATAACAAGAACAAACTATTATATATTTATACATATGTAATAGAAGGACGATTGACAACTCACTCTGCATAATACACACTCGGATAGTGTATTGGGTGACTGTATATAAATTATAAAGTGCATAGGTTAGTAATTAAATGCAAACATGTTGACAATAACATGAAACACTGTCCAACATAATAGTATAATATTACTACATTGCGAATCATATGGGTATAAATTATTGTTGCAGAATTTCAACTGCGTAAATAGATTTACTAATATGAATTGGCCATTTCTGGATTCCAGCTCAAGCCTGTATTTCTATGCGCACACCAGTGAAATCTTGGAACTAGGCTAGTAGAATTATAATAGCATAGAGCTAAAACATGCTGCATTACATTTCATTTACAGGCATCAACCAGTACTGCATTGGTATTATTAGCTTATACATAGTTCTTATATCTACTAGATGATTAGAATCCATAGATGCTTACCTCCAGTTCATGAACTTGTATTCCCAGAACCACAGGCAAAAGCGAGAAGAAACATACAGTTTTAATTCCTTGCATGGTGTCCATTATTTCTAATATTCACTTGTGACAAAACACACTGATAAAGAGCATTATATAGTTACAAGGAAATTAACGTCACTTATGCTATACCGGATGAATATCCTTCATAAGTCAGTCCTGCGGAAGCGCCAAAGCCTACATGTGACCACGGAGGTTACGGTCGTTCGCTTCAAATCACATGCCCTTCACTGTTGAAGGTTCGAATACCATTGGGTGTCGATTGTTTTCAGGTAAGGAAGCATCCATCTGGTTTGCGGTAGGTCGGTGGTTCTACATGGGTGCTGGTCCGTGCCTCAAATGCTGCTCGGATGGGCACCCGGGATGTAGCTCTACCAATAATAGATGGAGAGTTGCCATATGGCAAGTGCTGTTGGTGCGACTTTAAACTCCTAAAACTAACACAATAACATGATATTCGGATATATCCGAGATTCGGGGATCATATTAATGACGGCTTACCATCCTGGATATTTCGACATTTTCACATTGCTAGATGGGGGCGAGGCAACGTTCATGATATCCGCCCTCTCACCTTGGGGTATTTGGGCCACGACCATGTCTTCAGGAGCCGAGCATTAGCATTGAGATGCTTTCAGTGTAAATATGTTCTGTTTCTAAGATCCCTACTTGTCAATTCCAGTCATCAAATAAAGGCATATTCGCCTCAACCCAGTTGTACGGGTGAGTACAGACATACAATCATGTAATTGTTATGTATTTGTTTCAACGCTCTGTTGCGGTGACACGTCAACTAAAATCGCGACCGGTAACCGTGGATTTATCGTGGGGATAACGCGATACCACCACGACCGTTATCTGAGATTCGTCCGGTCATCGACGCTCTATCGACGGTCAAGAGATCATGAAAATAAACAGCGACCTTACCCCGACCATGTAGATGTTTGTATATGCGTCCGAGGGTAGTTACTAACCCACACACTTAATGTATAGAGTTATTTTGAACGAGGAACTATCTTATTATAGCGGCGATACATGACAAGGTACTTGGGGACACCTTACATATGCAGTTTCAGTGACGTTGTATCAACGTTTGAGTTGATGGAATTATCCACACTATGTCCTATATAGCGTGGACCACAATGCATGCAGTACCGATGTAAACACGAATTGTTTTAAATAGACACCGTGAATTGATGGGATTATCTACATTATACACTATGTAGCATGGACCACAATGCATGCAGTACCGGTGTAAACACGAACTGCTTTAAACAGATACCGTTACAACCGGAAGATAAATATATATTCGGTGTTATAATAGTTTGAGTTCAAGTGTATGGGTCAACAGTTTGAGGTCAAGTACATTGTGTTACCGTCCTTGAATAGGCCGCACGTGAATGGAAGATAGCTTGTGAACTCATTCATTTCTCAAGATACGTCGTTTTGGTTTAAACATGCTCGGCTTCACGAGTTATTAAACTTAAAAGTACACAGATATTGTATGTAGATCTTGAACGACTTATTGTTCTAACGATGCTTATGTTCTTACATCGACGTCTAAATCAATACTGATGAACCACGGATTGGTTGGGCAATACGTACCCTAGTGTGGTCTACAATAAGATACTATAAGATGTCTACGCTAGCTTACAATACAATCGAGGTTGACATTATATTTCCGTGTGTTGACAATATCTATGGTCACACGTGTGTGCGTTTTACGTTTATTTATCGTCGCTACCGGTTGCCCATATGAGCGACGCCTCCTGAAGAGATTAGTCATTTTAGATGTATGGAGGATAGTGCAATGATACAGACATAGACCCATTCCAGAGTCTCCTCTGGTTCTTTTACGTGCACTGTGTAAAGCACCGACACGAGACCTCGGTTTTACATCCCATCTGAAAGACTGTTAATTTTATTAGGGTCAGACGGGGGATCGAAACCGCAATCCCTGGATTACCAGTCCAGCGTGTTACCACTGGACTACAGATCCCTCTGTATTGTCGCACTCACCGAGACGAAACATTTATAGTATACTATACCCTACTTTACTGTATACATACTATCTATGCTATCTGTACAATGGTAATCTGCACTATCATTGTGTTTTAACCGTGCATGTAAATGTATTTGTGTGTACTCTGGAGTGTGTCTCTGTCTGTATCATGTACTATCATCTTATATGTAAAATGGCTAGTTTCTTAAGGAGTCGTCGCTCATATGGTTAACCGGTAGCGACGATAAATAAACGTAAAAAACACACAAGACTGGCGTATCGGTCACTACAGCTGTGGTTATTACATGTACACTATATCAACCTAATCGTGAACTCGGTGATGTTGTATTCTATCATAATAGTATGCCTTGCTGTTATCGACCTGTTATCAAAATAAGATTCGTATGTACTGACCTGTATTGTATATAGATAGACATTCTATAAGTTGGTTTTGTTGGGATTTGTGGGATTTCGTAATCTGTGTCGTCCTTTGTTGCTAACGTGATTGTGTTACTGTGTTGCTTAACTTGTTCGACGTGTACGGACTGGTGTAACGGTCACTACAGCTGCGGACGCTACATGTACACTATATCAATCTAATCGTGAAAGTCGTGATAGCGCAGTGGTAGCGCGTTCGCTTCAGGTGCGAACGGCCTGGTGTTCGAGCCCCACTGGAGTCGTTACGAGTGTGTCCTTAGACAAGGCATTTATATTCCACGTTGTTTCTTCTCTCTCACTCGTGGCGATGTATTCCCTCGGGAATGAGGTCTCGAAAGTGATTAATATAAGTTGTAAGAACTTGTTCCGCAGTCGAGCTAAAAATAAATCTGTATAAACATAAACTTGGTGATGTTGTAACGCACCATAACATAATGCATTGCTGTTATCGACCTGTTATCAAAATAAGATTTGATAAAGCCATACGGAGAGCTATATACTATACGACACACTTTCATAAACTTGTAAATACAAATACACGGAATCATGCTACAGGTGGTGCTGGTCGCGATTTCATTTACGATTGTGTTCGTAGTTAGCATGCCAAACGTTTATCAGTTTGACATGAGGGACATGGAAAACGTGAAAGATGTTATCGACACTGAAGAAGATCTCGTAAGTGAGCTTTGAAATATATAAGTATATACATGTATGGATACCGTATATATTATGATAAGACGTTCAAACGTGTACGAGCTGGGGTTTTATCACAACTGATCTAAGTGGTGTGTATCATCATTACATTGATGGTGCTATGTGTCTGTTATTGTTGATGTCAATGGTGATATGTACTGTAACTGTCAATGGTGATATCTACTGTAAATGTCAATGGCGATATATTTTTGTAAATGTCAATGATATTATGTACTGTAAATGTCAATGGTGATATCTACTGTAAATGTCGATGTTGATATGTACTGTAAATGTCGATGATGATATGTTATTGTAAATGTCGATGATGATTTATAATGTAATTGTCAATAATGTTATGTACTGTAAATGTCGATGATGATATGTACTGTAAATGTCGATGATGTTATTTACTATAAATATCGATATTGCCATTTATTTCAAATGCCCACATAACGTGAACAGACGAGATCAGAATACAAGATTATCGTATAGAAACTAATCCCCTTGTATGATTATTGGTTGTCTCCCTTACACCATTATAGTGTTGATATCGTCAACTTCCGTTCACATGCTGCAGTGACCAGAAATGTTCACTCCACGGCCAATCGCATCGGTATCAATTCTACAATTCCTCCGAGAAAATATTCTGCGCACAGACCTGAAAGAAAGAAAGCATTCAATTATGACTACAGCTTCACAAAAACATGACAAAAAGATACCAATTGAAACTTGTTCCTATTTTCACTTTTGATGTGCTGACCTCGGTTTAATATCCATCTGAAATACTCTTAATTTTATTAGGGTCAGACGGGGAATCGAATCTGCGATCCCTGGATTACCAGCCCAGCGTGTTACCACTGGACTACAGATCCGCCTGACGAATTGACTTACCGATAATTTGAATATAACTGTTTTCTGTGCGCTTCAATCTAACATGTGTTCGTTATTTACAGCATAAAGGACCCAAGCAGAAACTCAAACTAAAGGCGTTCTCCTATAGGGATTGTGGAGGGGCCAATGCAATGATACCAATCAATACCCTTAGTGTTACGCCGGACCCGCTTGCCTTCCCGGGACCGCTTAGCGTTATGACAAGCTTTAATATCAACAGTAATATCAGCGATTCGTCTACACTAGTGGTAAGATATCTAATGTGTTGTGTTTATGAGAAATATTTCATTGCAAGGATACCACTGTTTGCGCTTGTGACTTCGCGATATCAGCCACCAACCCCTGTCTCTATATCTCGTGGAGGAAGACCCCGAGTACCCCTCTGATCAGTATTGCATGCACAGACGGGCATCCGGGTAGAACCACCTACCTGTCACAAGCCAGCTTGATAGCTTCCTCATTTGAAAGAAATAGACACCCCCAGTGGGATTAGAACTTACAACAATGATGTGCATTGATTTCAGCGACCGTAACCACTCGGCTACGGAGGCCCCATAGTAAAAAGAGCTGGGCATATATATATACAATGTTAATATTTTGTATCTTCCTTAACTTTCAGGGAGATTTATTAATGTGCAAGAAGGTACTGGGTGAATATATTAAGATTCTGTGTGTTGACACTTTTGGATCGTGTCATTACGCCGATATGTGTCAGCTTATGCAACAGATCCAGTGTCCAGACGAACTTATTAAAATAGGGATCAACTGCAGGTGTCATCTAAAAAGGGTAAGCAGTATAATTATAGTCGCCAGTCAAGCAACATGCATATGGACCAGTCTAGTTAAAACACGATGCCTCACTTCCGGCAGTCAACTGGTACACATTGATATATAATAATAGTCGCCAGCCAAGAAACATGCATATGTACCAGTCTAGTTAAAACACGATTCCTCACGTCCGGCAGTCAACTGGTACACATTGATATATAATAATAGTCGCCAGCCAAGTAACATGCATATGTACCAGTCTAGTTAAAACACGATGCCTCACTTCCGGCAGTCAGCTGGTACACATATATATATAATAATAGTCGCCAGCCAAGCAAGATGCATATGTACCAGTCTAGCTAAAACACGATGCCTCACTTCCGGCAGTCAACTGGTACACATAGATATATAATAATAGTCGCCAGCCAAGCAACATGCATATGTACCAGTCTAGTTAAAACACGATGCCTCACTTCCGGCAGTCAACTGATACACTCTGATATATAATAATAGTTGCCAGCCAAGCAACATGCATATGTACCAATCTAGTTAAAACACGATGCCTCACTTCCGGCAGTCAGCTGGTACACATAGATATATAATAATAGTCGAGAGTAAAGCAACATGCATATGTACCATTCTAGTTAAAACACGATGCCTCACTTCCGGCAGTCAACTGATACACTCTGATATATAATAATAGTCGCCAGCCAAGCAACATGCATATGTACCAGTCTAGTTAAAACACGATGCCTCACTTCCGGCAGTCAGCTGGTACACATTGAGCCGGGTACACATTAAGATATATTTCTAGAAATCTAGAAATGGAACCTAACTGCAAGTAGGAGAATTATATAAGACTTAGTCATTATGCAAGCCATTTAAATTCCACATTGCCTTTTCACTCTACCTCATGGCGATGTATTCCACAAGGGATGAGGTCTCTAGAGCGATGTACCTAATGTTGTACGAACATGTTTCGCATTCGAGCTAACTAAATTAGTATAAGCTAAGCTAAGATTAACTTACCAACCTCTTGAACTCACAAGGAGGTATATTCCTACCTCTTGAACTCACAAGGCGGTATATTCCGACCTCTTGCCCTCACAATGTGGTATATTCCTACATATTGCCCTCACAATGCGGTATATTCCTACATCTTATCCTCACAATGCGGTATATTCCTAGATCTTATCCTCACAATGCGGTATATTCCTACACCTTTACCAAACAATGCGGTATATTCCTACATATTGCCCTCACAATGCGGTATATTCCTACCTCTTGTACTCATAATGCGGTATATTCTTACATCTTGCCCTCACAATGCGGTATATTCCTACATCTTGCACTCACAATGCGGTATATTCCTACCTCTTGTACTCATAATGCGGTATATTCCTACATCTTGCCCTCACAATGCGGTATATTCCTACATCTTGCACTCACAATGCGGTATATTCCTACATATTTCCCTCACAATGCGGTATATTCCTACATATTGCCCTCACAATGCGGTATATTCCGACCTCTTGCCCTCAAAATGCGGTATATTCCTACATATTGCCCTCACAATGCGGTATATTCCTACATCTTGCCCTCACAATGCGGTGTATTCCCACATCTTGCCCTCACAATGCGGTATCTTCCTACACAATGCGGTATATTCCTACATATTGCCCTCACAATGCGGTATATTCCTACATATTGCCCTCACAATGCGGTATATTCCTACATATTTCCCTCACAATGCGGTGTATTCCTACATCTTGCCCTCACAATACGGTATCTTCCTACACAATGCGGTATATTCCTACATATTGCCCTCACAATGCGGTATATTCCTACATATTGCCCTCACAATGCGGTGTATTCCTACATCTTGCCCTCCCAATGCGGTATCTTCCTACACAATGCGGTATATTCCTACATATTGCCCTCACAATGCGGTATATTAATACAAAATGCGGTATATTCCTACATATTGCCCTCACAATGTGGTATATACCTAAATAATGCCCTCACAATGCGGTATTTTCCTACATCTTGCCCTCACAATGCGGTATATTCCTACATATTGCCCTCATAATGCGGTATATTCCTACATCTTGCTCTCACAATGCGGTATATTCCTACATCTTACCCTCACAATGCGGTATATTCCTACATCTTGTCCTCATAATGCGGTATATTCCTACATCTTGCCCTCACAATGCGGTATATTCCGACATCTTGCTCTCACAACACAATGCGGTATCTTCCTAAATCTTATCCTCACAATGCCGTGTATTCCTACATCTTGCCCTCACAATGCGGTATCTTCCTACACAATGCGGTATATTACTACATATTGCCCTCACAATGCGGTATATTCCTACATATTGCCCTCACAATGCGGTGTATTCCTACATCTTGCCCTCACAATGCGGTATCTTCCTACACAATGCGGTATATTCCTACATATTGCCCTCACAATGCGGTATATTCCTACATATTGCCCTTACAATGCGGTATATTCCTACATATTTCCCTCACAATGCGGTGTATTCCTACATTTTGCCCTCACAATGCGGTATAGTCCTAAATATTGCCCTCATAATGCGGTATATTCCTACATCTTGCCCTCAGAATGCGGTATATTACTACATATTGCCCTCATAATGCAGTATATTCCTACATTGTGCACTCAGAATGCGGTATATTCCTACATCTTGCTCTCAGAATGCGTTATATTCCCACATATTGCTCTCACAATGCGGTATATTCCT
>CM026391.1:76486622-76498634 GCA_014843695.1 Archivesica marissinica
GGAAACTGGCTGTTTAACACAGGTTGGCTGCTTAATAGAGGTGACCACTAACACAGGTTTGACTGTATATACAGGTTGGCTGCTTAGTTTAAACAATATTTTATTTCAATGAATGTACATAGTATAATGATCACAATAAGAAAATACATGTAGGATTGAGGAGAAAGCAACTTGCTTATATGGTTACCTCTTTCCTACAAGGTTGGCTGCTTAATAGAGATGATCACTAACACAGGCTTAACTGTACATGTATGATTAATAAATAGCTAGAACAGTATAAATATACGCCCGAAATAACGAATATACCTTTTTCAATGGACACTGGCAGCCATTTGGTATAACCTTCCTGAGAGTATATTGCAGATGTCAGTCATGTGACAGTACATGGATCCATAGTTGCAGAGGTCGATGGACGTTCCATGTACATTTAGGGTAGCTTCTACATCAACCTACAAGTAGTACCGTGGTAATTAATGCCCCATAATTCACATACATATATAATGCGCTGTACATTGAGATGATGCGGAGGAGCGAATGAAGATGTATTTTCATTGATTTAACAATATTTTATTGCATATTTGTTTAGGCAATACAGTAGAAAATACGATATTACATACGAGCATTAACCATACGTGAAATTAGATAACAGACTATAAGGCGCGTGCATTCTTTTGTGTAACATAGCAAAAGGGTCGGACCACAAGTTATATTTAACATTAGAAAACAGCCATTCTCAAATACCTGTATAATCTAATACGTGCATTAATATGTATGTGTCGCTTGTTTCCTTGTGTTTTGGATGTCATACTGATAACGTCTGCGATTCTCTATTGGTGGAGGACGACCCCAGGTTCCTCTTCAATCATTGCATCGGGTACGGACGTACGCCCGGGAAGAACTGTATACAAGCTTTCTAACATGGATGAAAGTTACGTGATACAATTTAAAAACATATATGTGTGTAGCCCCCTCCGTAATTATGTGTCCACATATTGCAGCAGTACAGGCCGAGTAGTATGTTATATGGACTGGTATGCTGTATGGACTGGTATGTTATATGGACTGGTATGCTGTATGGAATGGTATGCTGTATGGACTGGTATGCTGTATGGACTGGTATGCTGTATGGACTGGTATGTTATATGGACTAGTATGCTGTATGGACTGGTATGCTGTATGGACTGGTATGTTATATGGACTGGTATGCTGTATGGACTGGTATGCTGTATGGACTGGTATGCTGTATGGACTGGTATGCTGTATGGACTGGTATGTTATATGGACTAGTATGCTGTATGGACTGGTGTGCTGTATGGACTGGTATGCTGTATGGACTGGTATGCTGTATGGACTGGTATGTTATATGGACTGGTATGCTGTATGGACTGGTATGCTGTATGGGCTGGTATGTTATATGGACTGGTATGCTGTATGGACTGGTATGTTATATGGACTGGTATGCTGTATGGACTGGTATGTTATATGGACTGGTATGCTGTATGGACTGGTATGTTATATGGACTGGTATGCTGTATGGACTGGTATGCTGTATGGACTGGTATGTTATATGGACTGGTATGCTGTATGGACTGGTATGTTATATGGACTGGTATGCTGTATGGACTAGTATGCTGTATGGACTGGTATGCTGTATGGACTGGTATGCTGTATGGACTGGTATGCTGTATGGACTGGTATGTTATATGGACTGGTATGCTGTATGGACTGGTATGTTATATTGACTGGTATGCTGTATGGACTGGTATGTTATATGGACTGGTATGCTGTATGGACTGGTATGTTATATGGACTGGTATGTTATATGGACTGGTATGCTGTATGGACTGGTATGCTGTATGGACTTGTATGTTATATGGACTGGTATGTTATATGGACTGGTATGCTGTATGGACTGGTATGCTGTATGGACTGGTATGCTGTATGGACTGGTATGCTGTATGGACTGGTATGCTGTATGGACTGGTATGCTGTATGGACTGGTATGTTTTGTGGACTAGTATGTTATATTGACTGGTATGCTGTATGGACTGGTATGTTATATGGACTGGTATGCTGTATGGACTGGTATGTTTTGTGGATTGGTATGTTATATTGACTGGTATGCTGTATGGACTGGTATGTTATATGGACTGGTATGCTGTATGGACTGGTATGTTATATGGACTGGTATGCTGTATGGACTGGTATGTTATATGGACTAGTATGCTGTATGGACTGGTATGCTGTATGAACTGGTATGCTGTATGGTCTGGTATGCTGTATGGACTGGTATGTTATATGGACTGGTATGTTATATGGACTGGTATGCTGTATGGACTGGTATGCTGTATGGACTGGTATGTTTTGTGGACTAGTATGTATAATTATGGCCTATTGTGTTTTATGGATTAGTATGTTACTTGGATTAGTATGTGTTATGGACTAGTGTGTGTTATGGATTAGTATGTTTTATGGACTATGGTTTTTTATGGATTAGTATGTTTTATGGACTAGTGTGTTTTATGGATTAGTATGTTTTATGGACTAGTGTTTTATGGATTAGTATGTTTTATGGACTAGTGTGCTTTATGGATTAGTATGTTTTATGGACTGGTATGTTACTATGGTATGTTTTATGGACTATTATGTTTTATGGATTAATATGTTTTATGGACGTTTTATGGACGTTGCGTTTTACATTTATTTATCGTTTATTTATCGTCACTACCGGTTGCCCATATGAGCAATGCCTCCTGAAGAGATTAGACATTTTAGATATTTAGAGGATAGTGCAGTGATACAGACAGAGACCCAATACAGAGTCCCCTCTGGTTCTTTTACGTGCACGGTGTAAAGCACCGACACGAGAACTCGGCCTAAAGTCTCATCTAAAAGACTGTTAATTGTATTATGGTCAGACGGGGGATCGAACCTGCGATCCATCTATAGCGTTTTATAGACAACTAGATTCTATGTTTGATAGTATCCCTTCTAGTGTAAGTATGCCTACCTGCAGTGTACTGGTAATTCCAATGTCTTCAGACACGTGCAGAGAGAACGATAAGGTCATGTTTTGGCCAAACTGTAGGGGAGTAGGGCTCACCGAGAGGGCGCTAAATGCCACAGGTGCAACCGTGTTGTTGCAATTACTCCACGAAAATTTACCGAGTCCACTTGCAATCTGAAATTCATCAATAATATATAGCATTAGGGGAACGTCAAGATTCTCAAAATACCGGGTTTATTGGCTTGCATTGTTCTACATGATTGGCTAATATATACTGTAAAATACTATCATTTCGCGCAGACTTTATTTCGCGATTGTGAACACGTTAAATTAATTCGCGGAGTTTTGAATTCGCGCATACTTCACATATTGCTAAGAATGAAGGTGATTGTTGATGTAGATCCCTTATAACTGTATTGACTTTATTTAATATGAATAAAAGTTTGATTAAATGTGATATACTGGTAGGGTACAATGCATTAATTAATGCATTTAATTTTAGTTTAGTTCGATTGCGAAACAAGTTCTTACAACATAATTAAATGGCTCTCGATACCTCATTCGAGCTGGAATCCATCGCCATGAGGGAGAGAGAAGAGGCAATGTGCAATCAAAGTGACTTGCCTAAAGGCCACATCGTACCGGCTTAAAGCTGAGCACGAACTCCGGGCCTCTCACACCTGACGCGAACACGCTACCACTGCGCTATCACGAGTTTCACTAACTATATATTATATATGCTGATTAGATGTGTAATATGTATGGGGGATAAGTTTAATAATAAAGATATTAATACTAAACATAACAACAATAATACTAAAACACAGATATTAATAAGTATGATCCTTTGGGCCTCGATCTTGTCATGATTCGACCTAACATGGGAAGATGCGTTGCTATAGTTTCTTTATATTATATAATATCATTGTTATATGTATTTAACCACCCCCCCCCACACACAAACACACACACCGTTCCAGAAATAACAAGAACAAACTATTATATATTTATACATATGTAATAGAAGGACGATTGACAACTCACTCTGCATAATACACACTCGGATAGTGTATTGGGTGACTGTATATAAATTATAAAGTGCATAGGTTAGTAATTAAATGCAAACATGTTGACAATAACATGAAACACTGTCCAACATAATAGTATAATATTACTACATTGCGAAGTATATGGGTACCAATTATTGTTGCAGAATTTCAACTGCGTAAATAGATTGACTAATATGAATTGGCCATTTCTGGATTCCAGCTCAAGCCTGTATTTCTATGCGCACACCAGTGAAATCTTGGAACTAGGCTAGTAGAATTATAATAGCATAGAGCTAAAACATGCTGCATTACATTTCATTTACAGGCATCAACCAGTACTGCATTGGTATTATTAGCTTATACATAGTTCTTATATCTACTAGATGATCAAAATCCATAGATGCTTACCTCCAGTTCATGAACTTGTATTCCCAGAACCACAGGCAAAAGCGAGAAGAAACACACAGTTTTAATTCCTTGCATGGTGTCCATTATTTCTAATATTCACGTGTGACAAAACACACTGATAAACAGCATTATATAGTTACAAGGAAATTAACGTCACTTATGCTATACCGGATGTATATCCTTCATAAGTCAGTCCTGCGGATACGCCAAAGCCTACATGTGACCACGGAGGTTACGGTCGTTCGCTTCAAATCACATGCCCTTCACTGTTGAAGGTTTGAATACCATTGGGTGTCGATTGTTTTCAGGTAAGGAAGCTATCCATCTGGTTTGCGGTAGGTCGGTGGTTCTACATGGGTGCTGGTCCGTGCCTCAAATGCTGCTCGGATGGGCACCCGGGGTACATCTCTACCAATAATAGGTGGAGAGTCGCCATATGGCAAGTGCTGTTGGTGCGACTTTAAACTCCTAAAACTAACACAATAACATGATATTCGGATATATCCGCCATTCGGGGATCATATTTATGACGGCTTACCATTCTGGATATTTCGACATTTTCACATTGTTAGATGGGGGCGAGGCAACGTTCATGATATCCGCCCTCTCACCTTGGGGTATTTGGGCCACGACCATGTCTTCAGGAGCCGAGCATTAGCATTGAGATGTAAATATGTTCTGTTTCTAAGATCCCTACTTGTCAATTCCAGTCATCAAATAAAGGCATATTCGCCTCAACCCAGTTGTACGGGTGAGTACAGACATACAATCATGTAATTGTTATGTATTTGTTTCAACGCTCTGTCGCGGTGACACATCAACTAAAATCGCGACCGATAACCGTGGATTTATCGTGGGGATAACGCGATACCACCACGACCGTTATCTGAGATTCGTCCGGTCATCGACGCTCTACCGACGGTCAAGAGATCATGAAAATAAACAGCGACCTTACCCCGACCATGTAGAAGTTTGTATATGCGTCCGAGGGTAGTTACTAACCCACACACTTAATTTATAGAGTTATTTTGAACGAGGAACTATCTTTTTATAGCGGCGATAAATGACAAGGTACTTGGGGACACCTTACATATGCAGTTTCAGTGACGTTGTATCAACGTTTGAGTTGATGGAATTATCCACACTATGTCCTATATAGCGTGGACCACAATGCATGCAGTACCGGTGTAAACACGAATTGTTTTAAACAGACACCGTGAATTGATGTGATTATCTACATTATACCCTATGTAGCGTGGACCACAATGCATGCAGTACCGGTGTAAACACGAACTGCTTTAAAACAGATACCGTTACAACCGGAAGATAAATAATTATATATTCGGTGTTATAATAGTTTGAGTTCAAGTGTATGGGTCAACAGTTTGAGGTCAAGTACATTGTGTTACCGTCCTTGAATAGGCAGGCACGTGAATGGAAGATAGCTTGTGAACTCATTCATTTCTCAAGATACGTCGTTTTTGTTTAAACTTAAGATGCTCGGCTTCACGAGTTATTAAACTTAAAAGTACACAGATATTGCATGTAGATCTTGAACGACTTATTGTACTAACGATGCTTGTGTTCTTACATCGACGTCTAAATCAAAACTGATGAACCACGGATTGGTTGGGCAATACGTACCCTAGTGTGGTCTACAATAAGATACTATAAGATGTCTACGCTAGCTTACAATACAATCGAGGTTGACATTATATTTCCGTGTGTTGACAATATCTATTGTCACACGTGTGTGCGTTTTACGTTTATTTATCGTCGCTACCGGTTGCCCATATGAGCGACGCCTCCTGAAGAGATTAGTCATTTTAGATGTATGGAGGATAGTGCAATGATACAGACAGAGACCCATTCCAGTCTCCTCTGGTTCTTTTACGTGCACTGTGTAAAGCACCGACACGAGACGTCGGTTTTACGTCTCATCTGAAAGACTGTTAATTTTATTAGGGTCAAACGGGGGATCGACACGCTGGACTGGTAATCCAGGGATCGCAGGTTCGATCACCCATCTGACCCTAATAAAATTAACAGTCTTTCAGATGGGACGTTAAACCGAGGTCTCGTGTCGGTGCTTTACACCGTGCACGTAAAAGAACCAGAGGATACTCTGGAATGTGTCTCTGTCTGTATCATGCACTATCCTCTAAAATCTAAAATGACTAATATCTTCAGGAGGCGTCGCTCATATGGGCAACCGGTAGCGACGATAAATAAACGTAAAAAACACACAAGACTGGCGTACCGGTCACTACAGCTGTGGTCATTACATGTACACTATATCAACCTAATCGTGAACTCGGTGATGTTGTACTCTATCATAATAGTATGCCTTGCTGTTATCGACCTGTTATCAAAATAAGATTCGTATGTACTGACCTGTATTGTACATATAGATAGACATTCTATAAGCTACTAAAGGTATTTGCTGGGATTTGTGGGATTTCGTAATCTGTGTCGTCCTTTGTTGCTAACATGATTGTGTTACTGTGTTGCTTAACTTGTTCGACGTGTACGGACTGGTGTAACGGTCACTACAGCTGCAGACGCTACATGTACACTATATCAATCTAATCGTGAAAGTCGTGATAGCGCAGTGGTAGCGCGTTCGCTTCAGGTGCGAACGGCCTGGTGTTCGAGCCCCACTGGAGTCGTTACGAGTGTGTCCTTAGACAAGGCATTTATATTCCACGTTGTTTCTTCTCTCTCACTCGTGGCGATGTATTCCCTCGGGAATGAGGTCTCGAAAGTGATTAATATAAGTTGTAAGAACTTGTTCCGCAGTCGAGCTAAAAATAAATCTGTATAAACATAAACTTGGTGATGTTGTAACGCACCATAACATAATGCATTGCTGTTATCGACCTGTTATCAAAATAAGATTTGATAAAGCCATACGGAGAGCTATATACTATACGACACACTTTCATAAACTTGTAAATACAAATACACGGAATCATGCTACAGGTGGTGCTGGTCGCGATTTCATTTACGATTGTGTTCGTAGTTAGCATGCCAAACGTTTATCAGTTTGACATGAGGGACATGGAAAACGTGAAAGATGTTATCGACACTGAAGAAGATCTCGTAAGTGAGCTTTGAAATATATAAGTATATACATGTATGGATACCGTATATATTATGATAAGACGTTCAAACGTGTACGAGCTGGGGTTTTATCACAACTGATCTAAGTGGTGTGTATCATCATTACATTGATGGTGCTATGTGTCTGTTATTGTTGATGTCAATGGTGATATGTACTGTAACTGTCAATGGTGATATCTACTGTAAATGTCAATGGCGATATATTTTTGTAAATGTCAATGATATTATGTACTGTAAATGTCAATGGTGATATCTACTGTAAATGTCGATGTTGATATGTACTGTAAATGTCGATGATGATATGTTATTGTAAATGTCGATGATGATTTATAATGTAATTGTCAATAATGTTATGTACTGTAAATGTCGATGATGATATGTACTGTAAATGTCGATGATGTTATTTACTATAAATATCGATATTGCCATTTATTTCAAATGCCCACATAACGTGAACAGACGAGATCAGAATACAAGATTATCGTATAGAAACTAATCCCCTTGTATGATTATTGGTTGTCTCCCTTACACCATTATAGTGTTGATATCGTCAACTTCCGTTCACATGCTGCAGTGACCAGAAATGTTCACTCCACGGCCAATCGCATCGGTATCAATTCTACAATTCCTCCGAGAAAATATTCTGCGCACAGACCTGAAAGAAAGAAAGCATTCAATTATGACTACAGCTTCACAAAAACATGACAAAAAGATACCAATTGAAACTTGTTCCTATTTTCACTTTTGATGTGCTGACCTCGGTTTAATATCCATCTGAAATACTCTTAATTTTATTAGGGTCAGACGGGGAATCGAATCTGCGATCCCTGGATTACCAGCCCAGCGTGTTACCACTGGACTACAGATCCGCCTGACGAATTGACTTACCGATAATTTGAATATAACTGTTTTCTGTGCGCTTCAATCTAACATGTGTTCGTTATTTACAGCATAAAGGACCCAAGCAGAAACTCAAACTAAAGGCGTTCTCCTATAGGGATTGTGGAGGGGCCAATGCAATGATACCAATCAATACCCTTAGTGTTACGCCGGACCCGCTTGCCTTCCCGGGACCGCTTAGCGTTATGACAAGCTTTAATATCAACAGTAATATCAGCGATTCGTCTACACTAGTGGTAAGATATCTAATGTGTTGTGTTTATGAGAAATATTTCATTGCAAGGATACCACTGTTTGCGCTTGTGACTTCGCGATATCAGCCACCAACCCCTGTCTCTATATCTCGTGGAGGAAGACCCCGAGTACCCCTCTGATCAGTATTGCATGCACAGACGGGCATCCGGGTAGAACCACCTACCTGTCACAAGCCAGCTTGATAGCTTCCTCATTTGAAAGAAATAGACACCCCCAGTGGGATTAGAACTTACAACAATGATGTGCATTGATTTCAGCGACCGTAACCACTCGGCTACGGAGGCCCCATAGTAAAAAGAGCTGGGCATATATATATACAATGTTAATATTTTGTATCTTCCTTAACTTTCAGGGAGATTTATTAATGTGCAAGAAGGTACTGGGTGAATATATTAAGATTCTGTGTGTTGACACTTTTGGATCGTGTCATTACGCCGATATGTGTCAGCTTATGCAACAGATCCAGTGTCCAGACGAACTTATTAAAATAGGGATCAACTGCAGGTGTCATCTAAAAAGGGTAAGCAGTATAATTATAGTCGCCAGTCAAGCAACATGCATATGGACCAGTCTAGTTAAAACACGATGCCTCACTTCCGGCAGTCAACTGGTACACATTGATATATAATAATAGTCGCCAGCCAAGAAACATGCATATGTACCAGTCTAGTTAAAACACGATTCCTCACGTCCGGCAGTCAACTGGTACACATTGATATATAATAATAGTCGCCAGCCAAGTAACATGCATATGTACCAGTCTAGTTAAAACACGATGCCTCACTTCCGGCAGTCAGCTGGTACACATATATATATAATAATAGTCGCCAGCCAAGCAAGATGCATATGTACCAGTCTAGCTAAAACACGATGCCTCACTTCCGGCAGTCAACTGGTACACATAGATATATAATAATAGTCGCCAGCCAAGCAACATGCATATGTACCAGTCTAGTTAAAACACGATGCCTCACTTCCGGCAGTCAACTGATACACTCTGATATATAATAATAGTTGCCAGCCAAGCAACATGCATATGTACCAATCTAGTTAAAACACGATGCCTCACTTCCGGCAGTCAGCTGGTACACATAGATATATAATAATAGTCGAGAGTAAAGCAACATGCATATGTACCATTCTAGTTAAAACACGATGCCTCACTTCCGGCAGTCAACTGATACACTCTGATATATAATAATAGTCGCCAGCCAAGCAACATGCATATGTACCAGTCTAGTTAAAACACGATGCCTCACTTCCGGCAGTCAGCTGGTACACATTGAGCCGGGTACACATTAAGATATATTTCTAGAAATCTAGAAATGGAACCTAACTGCAAGTAGGAGAATTATATAAGACTTAGTCATTATGCAAGCCATTTAAATTCCACATTGCCTTTTCACTCTACCTCATGGCGATGTATTCCACAAGGGATGAGGTCTCTAGAGCGATGTACCTAATGTTGTACGAACATGTTTCGCATTCGAGCTAACTAAATTAGTATAAGCTAAGCTAAGATTAACTTACCAACCTCTTGAACTCACAAGGAGGTATATTCCTACCTCTTGAACTCACAAGGCGGTATATTCCGACCTCTTGCCCTCACAATGTGGTATATTCCTACATATTGCCCTCACAATGCGGTATATTCCTACATCTTATCCTCACAATGCGGTATATTCCTAGATCTTATCCTCACAATGCGGTATATTCCTACACCTTTACCAAACAATGCGGTATATTCCTACATATTGCCCTCACAATGCGGTATATTCCTACCTCTTGTACTCATAATGCGGTATATTCTTACATCTTGCCCTCACAATGCGGTATATTCCTACATCTTGCACTCACAATGCGGTATATTCCTACCTCTTGTACTCATAATGCGGTATATTCCTACATCTTGCCCTCACAATGCGGTATATTCCTACATCTTGCACTCACAATGCGGTATATTCCTACATATTTCCCTCACAATGCGGTATATTCCTACATATTGCCCTCACAATGCGGTATATTCCGACCTCTTGCCCTCAAAATGCGGTATATTCCTACATATTGCCCTCACAATGCGGTATATTCCTACATCTTGCCCTCACAATG
Source organism: Archivesica marissinica (assembly GCA_014843695.1). NCBI lineage: Eukaryota > Metazoa > Mollusca > Bivalvia > Venerida > Vesicomyidae > Archivesica > Archivesica marissinica. The sequence continues at coordinate 76,497,474 of CM026391.1, forward strand.
CGGTGTATTCCCACATCTTGCCCTCACAATGCGGTATCTTCCTACACAATGCGGTATATTCCTACATATTGCCCTCACAATGCGGTATATTCCTACATATTGCCCTCACAATGCGGTATATTCCTACATATTTCCCTCACAATGCGGTGTATTCCTACATCTTGCCCTCACAATACGGTATCTTCCTACACAATGCGGTATATTCCTACATATTGCCCTCACAATGCGGTATATTCCTACATATTGCCCTCACAATGCGGTGTATTCCTACATCTTGCCCTCCCAATGCGGTATCTTCCTACACAATGCGGTATATTCCTACATATTGCCCTCACAATGCGGTATATTAATACAAAATGCGGTATATTCCTACATATTGCCCTCACAATGTGGTATATACCTAAATAATGCCCTCACAATGCGGTATTTTCCTACATCTTGCCCTCACAATGCGGTATATTCCTACATATTGCCCTCATAATGCGGTATATTCCTACATCTTGCTCTCACAATGCGGTATATTCCTACATCTTACCCTCACAATGCGGTATATTCCTACATCTTGTCCTCATAATGCGGTATATTCCTACATCTTGCCCTCACAATGCGGTATATTCCGACATCTTGCTCTCACAACACAATGCGGTATCTTCCTAAATCTTATCCTCACAATGCCGTGTATTCCTACATCTTGCCCTCACAATGCGGTATCTTCCTACACAATGCGGTATATTACTACATATTGCCCTCACAATGCGGTATATTCCTACATATTGCCCTCACAATGCGGTGTATTCCTACATCTTGCCCTCACAATGCGGTATCTTCCTACACAATGCGGTATATTCCTACATATTGCCCTCACAATGCGGTATATTCCTACATATTGCCCTTACAATGCGGTATATTCCTACATATTTCCCTCACAATGCGGTGTATTCCTACATTTTGCCCTCACAATGCGGTATAGTCCTAAATATTGCCCTCATAATGCGGTATATTCCTACATCTTGCCCTCAGAATGCGGTATATTACTACATATTGCCCTCATAATGCAGTATATTCCTACATTGTGCACTCAGAATGCGGTATATTCCTACATCTTGCTCTCAGAATGCGTTATATTCCCACATATTGCTCTCACAATGCGGTATATTCCTA
>CM026391.1:76499634-76522945 GCA_014843695.1 Archivesica marissinica
TCACGCCCCCCCCCTGCTGCTATGTGTACCAGTTGACTGCCGGAAGTGAGGCATCGTATTTTAACTAGACTGGTACATATGAATGTTGCTTGGCTGGCGACTATTATTAGATATCAATGTGTACCAGTTGACTGCCGGAAGTGAGGCATCGTGTTTGAACCAAACTGGTGCATATGCATGTTGCTTGGCTGGCGACTATTATTATACTGCTTACCTTTTTTAGAGGACACCTGCAGTTGATCCCTATTTTAACAAGTTCGTCTGGACACTGGATCTGTTGCATGAGCTGACACATATCGGCGTAATGACATGATCCAAAATTGTCAACACACGGAATCTTAATATATTCACCCAGTACCTTCTTGTACATTAATAAATCTCCCTGAAAGTTAAGGAAGATACACAATATTAACATTGTAAATATATGCCCCGCTCTTATTACTATGGGGCCTCCGTAGTCGAGTGGTTACGGTCGCTGCAATCAAAGCACGTGCACATCATTGTTGCAAGTTCGAATCCCACTGGGTGTGTCTAATTCTTTCAATTGAGGAAGCTATATATACAAATTTATTTTAGCTCGAATGTGAAACAAGTTATTTCAACTTATATGAATCACTCTCGAGACCTCATTCCTGGTGAAATCCATCGCCACGAGGGAGAGAGAAGAGGTAACGTGGAATTTAAATGCCTTGCCTAAGGACACAATCGTAACTGCTCCAGTGGGGCTCGAACTCCAGACCTTTCGCACCTGAAGTGAACACGCATCCACTGCGCTATCACGACTTCCACAATGAGGAAGCTATCAAGCTGGCTTGTGACAGGTAGGTGGTTCTACCCGGTCTGTGCATGCAATACTGCTCGGAGGGGAACTCGGGGTCTTCCTCCACGAGATATAGAGACAGGGGTTGGTGGCTGATATCGCGAAGTCACAAGCGCACACAGTGGTATCCTTGCAATGAAGTATTTCTCATAAACACAACACATTAGATATCTTACCACTAGTGTAGTCGAATCGCTGATATTACTGTTGATATTAAAGCTTGTCATAACGCTAAGCGGTCCCGGGAAGGCAAGCGGGTCCGGCGTAACACTAAGGGTATTGATTGTTATCATTGCATTGGCCCCTCCACAATCCCTATAGGAGAACGCCTTTAGTTTGAGTTTCTGTTTGGGTCCTTTATGCTGTAAATAACGAACACATGTTAGATTGAAGCGCACAGAAAACAGTTATATTCAAATTATCGGTAAATCAATTCGTCAGACGGATCTGTAGTCCAGTGGTAATACGCTGGGCTGGTAATCCAGGGATCGCAGATTCGATTCCCCGTCTGACCCTAATACAATTAACAGTCTTTCAGATGGGTCAGCACATCAAAAGTGAAAATAGGAACAAGTTTCAATTGGTATCTTTTTGTCATGTTTTTGTGAAGCTGTAGTCAACGTAGTCATACATGAATTATTTCTTTCTTGAAGGTCTGGGCGCAGATTATTTTCTCGGAGGAATTGTAGAATTGATACCGATGCGATTGGCCTTGGAGTGAAAAGTATTGGTCACTGCAACATGTGAACGGAATTTGAAGATATCAACACTATACTGGTGTAAGGGATACAACCAATAATCTTACAAGGGGATTAGTTTCTATACGATAATCTTGTATTCTGATCTGGTCTGTTCACGATATGTGGGCATTTAAAATAAATGGCAATATCGATATTTATAGTAAATAACATCATCGACATTTACAGTACATACCATCATTTGACATTTACAGTACATAACATCATCGACATTTACAGTACATACCATCATTGGTATTTACAGTACATAACATCATTGACATTTACAGTACATAACATCATCGACATTTACAGTACATACCATCATTGGTATTTACAGTACATAACATCATTGACATTTACAGTACATAACATCATCGACATTTACAGTACATATCATAATCGACATTTAGAGTACATTATTATCATCATCGACATTTACAGTACATAATTATCATCATCGACATTTACAGTACATAATATAATCGACATTTACAGTACATATTTTATAATCGACATTTACAGTACATAATTATCATCATCGACATTTAGAGTACATATTATACTCGACATTTACAGTACATAACATCATCGACATTTACAGTACAAATCAACATTGACATTTATAGTACATAACATCATCGACATTTACAGTACATAACATCATCGACATTTACAGTACATATCATAATCGACATTTACAGTACATATCATTATCGCCATTTACAGTACATATTATAATCGACATTTACAGTACAAATCAACATTGACGTTTACAGTACATAACATCATCGACATTTACAGTACACATTACCATCGACATGTACAGTACATATCACCATCGACATGTACAGTACATAACACCATCGACATGTACAGTACATAACATCATCAACATTTACAGTACACATCACCATCGACATGTACAGTACATATCACCATCGACATGTACAGTACATAACATCATCGACATTTACAGTACACATCACCATCGACATGTACAGTACACATCACCATCGACATGTACAGTACATATCATCATCGACATTTACAGTACATAACATCATCGGCATTTACAGTACATATCATCATCGACATTTACAGTACATAACACCATTGACAATTACATTATAAATCATCATCGACATTTACAGTACATAACATCATCGACATTTACAATACATATCATAATCGGCATTTACAATAGATATCACCATTGACATTTACAGTACATATCATAATCGGCATTTACAATAGATATCACCATCGACATTTACAGTACATATCATCATTGACATTTACAATAACATATCACCATTGACATTTACAGTACATAACACCATTGACAATTACATTATAAATCATCATCGACATTTACAGTACATAACATCATCGAAATTTACAATACATATCATCATTGACATTTACAATAACATATCACCATTGACATTTACAGTACATATCATCATCGACATTTACAATACATATCATCATTGACATTTACAATAACATATCACCATTGACATTTACAGTACATATCACCATTGACATTTACAGTACATATCATCATTGACATTTACAGTACATATCATCATTGACAGTTACAATAACATATCACCATTGACATTTACAGTACATATCATCATCGACATTTACAGTACATATCATCATTGACATTTACAGTACATATCATCATTGACATTTAGAGTACATATCATCATTGACATTTACAATAACATATCACCATTGACATTTACAGTACATATCACCATTGACATTTACAGTACATATCATCATCGACATTTACAGTACATATCACCATTGACATTTACAGTACATAACATCATTGACATTTACAGTACATATCAACATTGACATTTACAGTACATATCACCATTGACATTTACAGTACATATCATCATTGACATTTACAGTACATATCATCATTGACATTTACAGTACATATCACCATTGACATCAACAATAACAGACACATAGCACCATCAATGTAATGATGATACACACGACTTAGATCAGTTGTGATAAAACCCCAGCTCGTACACGTCTGAACGTCTTATCATAATGTATAAGGTTTCCATGCATTTATATAATTATATAGTTCAAAGCTCACTTACCGCTCCGCCTACGAGATCTTCTTCAGTGTCGATAAAATCTTTCACTTTTTCCATGTCCCCCATTTCAAACTGGTAAATGTTTGGCATGCTAACTACGAACATAATCGTAAATGAAATCGCGACCAGCACCACCTATAGCATGATTCCGTGTATTTGTATTTACAAGTGTATGAAAGTGTGTCGTATAATATATAGCTCTCCGTATGACTTTATCAAATCTTATTTTGATAACAGGTCGATAACAGCAATGCATTATATTATGGTGCATTACAACATCACCAAGTTTATGTTTATACAGATTTATTTTTAGCTCGACTGCGGAACAAGTTCTTACAACTTATATTAATCACTTTCGAGACCTCATTCCCGAGGGAATACATCGCCACGAGGGAGAGAGAAGAAACAACGTGGAATATAAATGCCTTGTCTAAGGACACACTCGTAACGACTCCAGTGGGACTCGAACTCCAAGCCGTTCGCACCTGAAGCGATCGCGCTACCACTGCGCTATCACGACGGTCACGATTATATTGATATAGCGTACATGTAGTGTCTGCAGCTGTAGTGACCGTTACACCAGTCCGTACACGTCGAACAAGTTAAGCAACACAGTAACACAATCACGTTAGCAACAAAGGACGACACAGATTACGAAATCCCACAAATCCCAGCAAATACATTTAGTAGCTATCTATGTACAATGCAGGTCAGTACATACGAATCTTATTTTGATAACAGGTCGATAACAGCAAGGCATACTATTATGATAGAGTACAACATCACCGAGTTCACGATTAGGTTGATATAGTGTACATGTAATGACCACAGCTGTAGTGACCGGTACGCCAGTCTTGTGTGTTTTTTACCTTTATTTATCGTCGCTACCGGTTGCCCATATGAGCGACGCCTCCTGAAGATATTAGTCATTTTAGATTTTGGGGGATAGTGCATGATACAGACAGAGACACAGTCCAGAGTATCCTCTGGTTCTTTTACGTGCACGGTGTAAAGCACCGACACGAGACCTCGGTTTAACGTCCCATCTGAAAGACTGTTAATGTTATTAGGGTCAGACGGGTGATCGAACCTGCGATCCCTGGATTACCAGTCCAGCGTGTTACCACTGGACTATATATCCGTATATCCGACAGTCCGTACACGTCGACAAATTTAAACAACAACGTAACACAATCACGTTAAAAGGACGACAAAGATTACGAAATCCCACAAATGTATGTACAATGCAGGTCAATACACAATGATAGTGCAGATTACCATTGTACAAATAGCATAGATAGTATGTATACAGTAAAGTAGGGTATAGTATACTATAAATGTTTCGTCACGGTGAGTGCGACAATACATACGGATCTGTATTCCAGTGGTAACACGTTGGACTGGTAATCCAGGGATCGCGGGTTCGATATCCCGTTTGACCCTAATAAAATTAACAGTCTTTCAGATGAGACGTAAAACCGACGTCTCGTGTCGGTGCTTTACACAGTGCACGTAAAAGAAGCAGAGGAGACTCTGGAATGGGTCTCTGTCTGTATCATTGCACTATCCTCCATACATCTAAAATGACTAATCTCTTCAGGAGGCGTCGCTCATATGGGCAACCGGTAGCGACGATAAATAAACGTAAAACGCACACACGTGTGACAATAGATATTGTCAACACACGGAAATATAATGTCAACCTCGATTGTATTGTAAGCTAGCGTAGACATCTTATAGTATCTTATAGTAGACCACACTAGGGTACGTATTGCCCAACCAATCCGTGGTTCATCGGTTTTGATTTAGACGTCGATGTAAGAACACAAGCATCGTTAGTACAATAAGTCGTTCAAGATCTACATGCAATATCTGTGTACTTTTAAGTTTAATAACTCGTGAAGCCGAGCATCTTAAGTTTAAACCAAAACGACGTATCTTGAGAAAAGAATGAGTTCACAAGCTATCTTCCATTCACGTGCGGCCTATTCAAGGACGGTAACACAATGTACTTGACCTCAAACTGTTGACCCATACACTTGAACTCAAACTATTATAACACCGAATATATATTTATCTTCCGGTTGTAACGGTATCTGTTTAAAGCAGTTCCTGTTTATACCGGTACTGCATGCATTGTGGTCCACGCTACATAGGGTATAATGTAGATAATCCCATCAATTCAGGGTGTCTGTTTAAAACAATTCGTGTTATGTCATAGGATTGTGTTTTGAAATGAAATGATAAAATAAAAAGTGGAATGAATGTATTTTAACTGTGTTGTTTTGTGCAATTTACTATATTTAGATGGAAGGTAAAATAAAGGAATTAAATTAGTAATTACACCTATACATAAATCCCATATAGCATCCCCTCCAACCTATATCATGAATACGTCCCGCCCTGCCTTTTATACCGCTATATTACTAATCTGTGACCCTTGACAATACAATGCGATGTAGGTAGCAAATGCAATGGTTCGTTGGATTCGCCATCTACACATTGTGTAGTAGATACTACAATAAAAGAATATCTATGATATATGTCTTGTTTTGCAGGTTAGTAATACAGTTGTATTGTAAATTCTACTCTAAGATAATAATTATGTCCATGTATGGTTATATTTAATAACTAAGTGATGTATTTGTAATTTAGTGATATTTTGTTGTACATGTAATACAATGCGATGTAGGTAGCAAATGCAATGGTTCGTTGGATTCGCCATCTACACATTGTGTAGTAGATACTACAATAAAAGAATATCTATGATATATGTCTTGTTTTGCAGTGTCCTGCTGATCCGAAAGGACCCACCTCAACAAATAAATATGTTTGCCACGTAAATCTACCCGAAAAGTAAATATACTCTACCGACTGGGCTGGCCGTGACATTTACACCAGTACTGCATGCATTGTGGTCCACGCTATATAGGACATGTGTGGATAATTCCATCAACTCAAACGTTGATACAACGTCACTGAAACTGCATATGTAAGGTGTCCCCAAGTACCTTGTCATGTATCGCCGCTATAATAAGATAGTTCCTCGTTCAAAATAACTCTATACATTAAGTGTATGTGTTACTAACTACCCTCGGACGCATATACAAACTTCTACATGGTCGGGGTAATGTCGCGGTTTATTTTCATGATCTCTTGACAGTCGGTAGAGCGTCGATGATCGGACGAATCTCAGATAACGGTCGTGGTGGTATAGCGTTAACCCCACCATAATTCTAATGTTACCGGTCGCGATTTTAGTTGACGAGTTACCGCGACAGAGCGTTGAAACAAATACATAACAAGTACATGATTGTATGTCTGTACTCACCCGAAGTACAACTGGGTTGAGGAATATGCCTTTATTCGATGACTGGAATTGACAAGTAGCGATCTTAGAAACAGAACATATTTACACTGAAAGCATCTCAATGCTCGGCTCCTGCAGACATGGTCGTGGCCCAAATACCCCAAGGTGAGAGTGCGGATATCATGAACGTTGCCTCGCCCCCATCTAACAATGTGAAAATGTAGAAATATCCAGGATGGTAAGCCGTCATTAATATGATCCCCGAATCTCGGATATATCCGAATATCATGTTATTGTGTTAGTTTTAGGAGTTTAAAGTCGCACCAACAGCACTTGCCATATGGCGACTCTCCACCTATTATTGGTAGAGATGCACCCCGGGTGCCCATCCGAGCAGCATCTGAGGCACGGACCAGCACCCATGTAGAACCACCGACCTACAGCAAACCAGATGGATAGCTTCCTTACTTGAAAACAATCGACACCCAATGGGATTCGAACCTTCAACAGTGAAGGGCATGTGATTTGATGCGAACGACCGTAACCTCCGTGGTCACGAGTAGGCTTGGGCTTATCCGCAGGACTGACTTATGAAGGATATACATCCGGTATAGCATAAGTGACGTTAATTTCCTTGTAACTATATAATGCTGTTTATCAGTGTGTTTTGTCACAAGTGAATATTAGAAATAATGGACACCATGCAAGCAATTAAAACTTTGTGTTTCTTCTCGCTTTTGCCCGTGGTTCTGGGAATACACGTTTATGAAATGGAGGTAAGCATCTATGGATTTTGATCATCTAGTAGATATAAGAACTATGTATAAGCTAATAATACCAATGCAGTACTGGTTGATGCCTGTACATGAAATGTAATGCAGCATGTTTTAGCTCTATGCTATTATAATTCTACTAGCCTAGTTCCAAGATTTCACTGGTGTGCGCATAGAAATACAGGCTTGAGCTGAAATCCAGAAATGGCCAATTCATATTAGTCAATCTATTTACGCAGTTGAAATTCTGCAACAATAATTGGTACCCATATGATTCTCAATGTAGTAATATTATACTATTATGTTGGACAGTGTTTCATGTTATTGTCAACATGTTTGCATTTAATTACTAACCTATGCACTTTATAATTTATATACAGTCACCCAATACACTATCCGAGTGTGTATTATGCAGAGTGAGTTGTCAATCGTCCTTCTACTACATATGTATACATATATAATAGTTTGTTCTTGTTATTTCTGGAAAAACGAGATTATCAGAAACTCAATACGACGCAATCAACGGTGTGTGTGTGTGTGTGGGGGGGGGGGGTTAAATACATATAACAATGATATTATATAATATAAATAAACTATAGCAACGCATCTTCCCAGGTTAGGTCGAATCATGACAAGATCGAGGCCCAAAGTATCATACTTATTATTAATATCTGTGTTTTATTATTATTGTTGTTGTTATGTTTAGTATTAATATCTTTATTATTAAACTTATCCCCCATACATATTACACATCTAATCAGCATATATAATATATAGTTAGTGAAACTCGTGATAGCGCAGTGGTAGAGTGTTTGCGTCAGGTGTGAGAGGCCCGGAGTTCGTGCTCAGCTTTAAGCCGGTACGATGTGGCCTTTAGGCAAGTCACTTTAATTGCACATTGCCTCTTCTCTCTCCCTCATGGCGATGGATTCCAGCTCGAATGAGGTATCGAGAGCCATTTAATTATGTTGTAAGAACTTGTTACGCAATCGAACTAAACTAAAGTTAAATGCATTAATTAATGCATTGTACCCTACCAGTATATCACATTTAATCAAACGTTTATTCATATTAAATAAAGTCAATACAGTTATAAGGGATCTACATCAACAATCACCTTCATTCTTAGCAATATGTGAAGTATGCGCGAATTCAAAACTCGAATTAATTGAAAATGTTCACAATCGCGAAATAAAGTCTGCGCGAAATGATAGTATTTTACAGTATATATTAGCCAATCATGTAGAACAATGCAAGCCAATAAACCCGGTATTTTGAGAATCTTGACGTTATTGATGAATTTCAGATTGCAAGTGGACTCGGTAAATTTTCGTGGAGTAATTGCAACAAGACGGTTGCACCTGTGGTATTTAGCGCCCTCTCGGTGAGCCCTGCTCCCCTACAGTTTTGCCAAAACATGACCTTATCGTTTTCTCTGCACGTGTTGAAGACATTGGAATTACCAGTACACTACAGGTAGGCATATTTACACTAGAAGGGATACTATCAAACATAGAATCTAGTAGTCTATAAAACGCTATTGATGGATCGCAGGTTCGATCCCCCGTCTGACCATAATAAAATTAACAGTCTTTTAGATGGGACTTTCAACCGAGGTCTCGTGTCGGTGCTTTACACTGTGCACGTAAATTAACCAGAGGGGACTCTGTATTGGGTCTCTGTCTGTATCACTGCACTATCCTCTAAATATCTAAAATGTCTAATCTCTTCAGGAGGCATCGCTCATATGGGCAACCGGTAGCGACGATAAATAAACGATAAATAAATGTAATACGCATCGTCCATAAAACATATTAATCCATAAAACATAATAGTCCATAAAACATACCATAGTAACATACCAGTCCATAAAATATACTAATCCATAAAACACACTAGTCCATAAAACATACTAATCCATAAAACACTAGTCCATAAAACATACTAATCCATAAAACACACTAGTCCATAAAACATACTAATCCATAAAAAACCCTAGTCCATAAAACATACTAATCCATAAAACACACTAGTCCATAACACATACTAGTCCATAAAACAAACTAATCCAAGTAACATACTAATCCATAAAACACAATAGGCCATATACATACTAGTCCACAAATCATACCAGTCCATACAGCACACCAGTCAATATAACATACCAGTCCATACAGCATACTAGTCCATATAACATACTACTCGGCCTGTACTGCTGCAATATGTGGACACATAATTACGGAGGGGGCTACATACATATATGTTTTTAAATTGTATCACGTAACTTTCATCCATGTTAGAAAGCTTGTATATAGTTCTTCCCGGGCGTACGTCCGTACCCGAAGCAATGATTGAAGAGGAACCTGGGGTCGTCCTCCACCAGAATCACAGACGTTATCAGTATGACATCCAAAACACAAAGAAACAAACGACACATACATATTAATGCACGTATTAGATTATACAGGTATTTGAGAATGGCTGTTTTCTAATGTTAAATATAACTTGTGGTCCGACCCTTTTGCTATGGTACACAAAAGAATGCACGCGCCTTATAGTCTGTTATCTAATTTCACGTATGGTTAATGCTCGTATGTAATATCGTATTGTCTACTGTATTGCCTAAAAAATATGCAATAACATATTGTTAAATCAATGAACATACATCTTCATTCGCTCCTCCACATCATCTCAATGTACAGCGCATTATATATGTATGTGAATTATGGGGCATTAATTACCACGCTACTACTTGTAGGTTGATGTAGAAGCTACCCTAAATGTACATGGAACGCCCATCGACCTCTGTAGCTATGGATCCATGTACTGTCACATGACTGACATCTGCAAGATACTCTCCAAACACACTGGTAAATGTCCAGCGGTGATCAGGAAGGTTATACCAAATGGCTGCCAGTGTTCATTGAAAAAGGTATATTCGTTATTTCGGACGTATATGTATACTGTTCTAGCTATTTATTAATCATACATGTACAGTTAAGCCTGTGTTAGTGATCATCTCTATTAAGCATCCAACCTTGTAGGAAAGAGGTAACCAAATAAGCAAGTTGCTTTCTCCTCAATCCTACATGTATTTTCTTATTGTGATCATTATACTATGTATATTCATTGAAATAAAATATTGTTTAAACTAAGCAGCCAACCTGTATATACAGTCAAACCTGTGTTAGTGGTCACCTCTATTAAGCAGCCAACTTGTGTTAAACAGCCAGTTTCCAGATTCCCAATATGTTCTTTTATTATACATTTGATCTCTATTAAGCAGCCACCTGTGCTAAGCAGCAACTTTCTGTAATTCCATTGGCTGGCTGCTTAAGACAGGCGTGACTGTATATGAATAAGTCAAAGTATCAAAGCGAGCTCGAGCATGGAGTAGTTATAGGGTATCTGAATAAGGACCATTTATGGATATTTACAGAAGTCAAGTGTTTTTGTGAATATACCCGTATACATACAGTATACATCCGTTATGTCAAATAGGTTATGTCGAATTATTCGGTTATCTCGAAGTCGGATCAAAGTCCCGTTTCAGACACTATCATTTTTCATATAACTTGATCTGTTTATATCAAATTTCGTTAAGTCAAACTTCGATTATGTCGAAGTATTTTGTTCGGTCCGACGGAATTCGACATAACGGATGTAGACTGTATATTGCAACATAGTCACCTGTGTACATACAACAATGTATTGCGATTTCCTTAATTGATACATTAATGAGTTATGATTTAGCGTCCACTGTATATCTGGATGTGTACTCCATAACCACTATATGACATAAGTTGCATTGATGGAGTTTTTGATATACATGTGTTGTACTTTGAATGTATTTGGGAGGTGGGCATCCAAAATGCTTATACACATATAATAATTATATAAAGGCTATAGAATTAACATTAATACATACTGATCATATGCATATGTCGCAGAATTCTGCAAGTCAGTCGATGTGGTGATTGCCATTTGCTTAAGATGTATGTAGCATTAACAGGTGGGTTTTCTCCGGTTTCCTCCCACACGAATGATCACATTTACGCTTTCCTCCGCGCCAACGAGAATGATTAATATAAGTTGTTAAAACTTGCTTAGTTGCGAAACAAGTTATTTCAACTTATATAAATCACTCTCGAGACCTCATTCCTGATGGAATCCATCGCCACGAGGGAGAGAGAAGAGGCAACGTGGAATTTAAATGCCTTGCCTAAGGGCACAATCGTAACGGCTCCAGTGGGGCTCGAACTCCGGACCTTTCGCACCTGAACCGAACGCGCATCCACTGCGCTATCACAACTTCCACTAAAACCTGCTTCGCAATCTTTGTAAAAATAAATATAGTTTAAAACAATTGAATGTCCATCTAACTATACGATCACGGACGGCAGCGGAATACGAACCACGCCATGTTACAATATGTTGTTTTATTTATAGAATACGCATACTGTGAAAGATGCCGTATTCGCGTTACCTACTGTACCCATGACTGTGGATGGGGATCTTCATGTCGCGGTCCACTTGAAAGAGTCTGATAAGCCTGTTGGCTGTCTAGATGTACATATCTGTCTTGGGTAAGATTTCAGACGATTGTCTCAGTACTCCTTATATTGAAATGTTACGTCGTACCATATAAATATATCGTAGTTTAAACATATTTTATTTCCCAATATAATGTCAGTATGTTCCCAGTATAACATGTATACGTCCCCGCGAGGGGTTCGACATTAGCGGAAGATATTATTATTATTATTATACCACATTTATATAGCACCCTTTTCATATCAGATACAATCAAATGTGCTTTACAATAAGAGTCTGCAAGTAAAAACAGTAAAACATGTAATAAAACAATAGTATAATTTAAAGTAATGTAACAATGTATCCTAACTAATTTAGTCAATGAGGTTTAAAAAAAATTAAATAATGTAAGGGTCGCATACCAGGCCCACCCTCGCCTGCCAGAGGCCCCTGTCCCCATGGCAGAAGAGGGAAAGCGTGGGTGGACTTCAAAGCAAGAACTAAAAGGCATACGCCATAAGACTAAGATATGCAGTTAAAGAATATGTAGACCAGATATATATGTTAAAAGATTTAAGGATTGTATGTTAAAACAATATAAATAAGCACAAGATAAAACTACTTCAAACATTCTTAATGTTGAAGTTGTCAAAACACTTATATATGCACACCAGTTTAGTGTCCGTGTATTTCTAAGAAAAAGTGTGTTTTAAGTGATGTCTTAAAACTAGATACTGATCTAGACTCTCTGATTCCTGCCGGGAGAGCATTCCATAGTCTTGGTGCAGCAGTAGCAAAGCTGCTGTCACCGTACATGACTTTGCGGCCTCTTGGCACCACGAGTGTAGTGGCATTGTTCTGCGACCGCAAGTTTCGTGTGGGTACATACACATGGAGTAGATTTTGGATGTATACAGGTGATTCACCATGCAAAGCTTTGTATACTGTGACCAGCATTTTAAACTGAACCCTGTATTGCACAGGCAGCCAATGCAGTTGCTTTAAGACTGGAGTAATGTGGCTGTGGCGAGAGGTCCTGGTGATAAGGCGGGCTGCAGTGTTCTGAACGTGTTGTAACTTGTTCAGTATTGCCTTTGGCACACCATGCATAAGATAGTTGCAATAATCTAAGCGCGAGGTAACTAATGCATTCACAAGTGATTTGGTGGCATCGATGGTTAAATACTGTCTAATATGGCCTATTTGTCTAAGCTGCCCATAGCAGGACCGGCAAACGGAGTTGACATGTTGCTCCATGCTCATCTTTGCGTCGAACCACGCTCCGAGGTTTCTTACACAGTGTGAGGGTTTTATATTTGCACCTCCTACGTTTATGGATACATCAGGAGTAAACTTAGAGTTGTCATTGGATGAGAAAAGTATCACTTCCGTTTTGTCTGCGTTGAGCTTGAGCATGTTTCTGTGCATCCACGCCACAACGTCGTTGAGACAGTTCTCGATACGTCGTAGGGCCTCGCACACTGTCGCACAATCAGTGGGTTTAAACGATAGGTACAATTGGGAGTCATCTGCATAGAAATGGTGATTCAGCCCATGGTTACGACATATTGCTCCAACTGGCTTTGTATACATAGTGTAGTTTTTGGGCCCTAGCACAGAGCCTTGCGGAACACTATATTGCATCAAGACTGGTTCTGATAGTTCACCGCCAATACACACAGTTTGGTAGCGGTCATTCAAGTATGATGCCATCCATGTAAGGGGTTTTCCTGTTACCCCAAAGTGGTGTTCTAGGCGATGAAGAAGCGTTTGGTGGTCTATTGTGTCGAACGCTGCAGACAGGTCCAGTAGTACCAATATAGTGACATTGTTTTGGTCCAGTGATTGGAGAACATCGTTTTGTACTTTAAGTAGTGCAGTTTCTGTAGAGTGAAATTTACGGTATGCAGACTGGTGTTCTTCGTGAAGGTTGTTAGTTGTCAAATGTTGCTCTAAGCGCACATCAACTACTTTCTCGAGAACCTTAGAAACAAATGGAAGGTTGGACACTGGTCTATAATTCTTCAAGATGTTTTGATCTAGTCCTGGCTTTTTCAGTAAGGGTCTTATTCGCGCACTTTTGTACGATTGCGGTACATATGCTGATTCAAGCGAGGCGTTGATGATTTTTATCAATATGGGTAGCAGTTCGTCTAGGCACAACTTCAGCAGCCAAGTAGGTATTGGGTCTATTTCGCAGGATTTGTTTGGCGACCTCTGTATAATCCGTTTTACTTCTTCCTCTGAAGCTGTGGTAAAGGTGTCTAAACAGGTTACTGTTGTGGGTTGGTCAGGTTCTATATTCCCTGAATGTGAGTCTGATTGTGGCTGGGAGCTTATTCCTGTTCTGATGTCTTCAATTTTATTGATGAAGAAGTCGCTGAAGTCCTGGGCTAGTTCTGTTGAAGATAGATAGATAGATAATACATATCGAACAATGCATACATCACACATAATCAGAATACAGAAAAAGGATTAGAATGGAAGACAGAGTCTTATATAATTCTTCTCCTCTAATATATCGTAGGTACGTATGTCAGTATTATTAGAACCATATATCAAAAGTGCATGTTGCCAATGGTGGTATGGAACTCGCATGTACACTACAGTAGAGTGCCTTCGTGCAAGTGGATCAATTTGTCCACATTTAATGAGAACTTGAAACTGCATGTATCATATACAACTATGCTACCACACGGTCTTTGACTATGCTAAGCAAGTATCAGTGTCACATTGTGCTAAACATGTTGTAAATAAATTATTATTCCTTCTAGAAACATCAACTATTATACTGTGTATGCTTACTGTAGTTTTTTACAGAACATAATTTAATATTTCGGGCATTTGTTGAGAATAATCTGCATAATTTACTAGTAATATTATGCAGATAATTCACAAGAAATGTCCGTACATGATTCATTATATGCATATTGTAATGCTATATGACAGACCCTTTCTCCACTCTCTATAAATAGTCTTAATATTTCAGGTCGTGTTGAGCTACAGCCTATCTCCCAGAATGCAACTAACACTAATAACAGCTAACCGAAACCAACGAATACCTAGCATACACTGTGTCCAAACTTATACACATTGTGTACACATAGACAACGAATATCTTACATTGTGTGTTTTACTTTTTATTTAATCAAATCATAGTTTATTGCAAATCAATCGTACATATGTCATACACATACAGATACAATACATAGCATGAACATACAAATGGTTTGGGTCACACGTTTAACAACATTAGACAACGACCCGCACGATTTATTTATCGTCGCTACTGGTTGCCCATATGAACGACGCCTCCTGAAGAGATTAGTCGTTTTAGAATGTTTGAGGATAGTGCAATGATACAGACAGAGACCCATTCCAGAGTCTCCTCTGGGTTTTTTTACGTGCATGGTGTAAAGCACCGACACGAGACCTCCTTTTAAAGTCCTATCTGACAGACTGTTAATTTTAAGTAGTGTCGACATATCTGGATGCCATAAAACATGAATCAGGGTGTGTGATGTTTGAAGATCTCGTGTACGCCCGATAGCGTTCCAAAACTCGTTTCATAAACTATGGTATGAAATCACCACCAGTGTAACATCCTATATCTATACACAATGTACGCTCATCCTGTCCTTAACCCTGAAGAGGTTTCGAATCATGTATTTGATAACGTTTTGAGGAAGTTATTAAACATATATGTTGAACATTTGAGTTTGATACATGTATTACAGATCGCACACGCCTATAGAAAAGTAGTATACTAGTACAGTACTTAGGATTGTTTTTCCCATGGGAAGTGATAAAACACTGGTTTCATGGTGATTTAGACTTGACAATACATGCTATACTAGCCTGGGAACAGGCGTCGATATATTTGGTCAGTCAAATAAATATATTTTAACACCGATACTATTAATTGGGCCGTATTGAGTTTCTGATCATATTGCCAGAAGTTAAAAACCTCAGGCTAATGATACTCCTACCGCGAGCATTGCGCTATAAAGAGACTAGAACCACGATAGAGATAGAGGCTATCACCGACACGAAAACTTGGTTTATAATCTCATCCGAAACTGTGTGGTACGAATCATTTTGGCGGGGGATCGAACCTGTGCCCTCTGGATAAAAAGTTCAACGTGGTAACTACTGGACCACTGTCTTCAGTGTTGGTGTGTTTCGAGTCGCTAGGTCTCCTCTGGTTCTTTTACGTGCACAATGCTTAGTTCATACAAATGTATCTTAATTCGATTGCGAAACAAGTCTTACAACTTATATTAATCAAGCTCGAGACCTCATTCCTGATATAATGATGTAATCCATCGTCAATAGGGAGAGAAGAGACACCGTGGAATTTAAATGCCTTGCCTAATCGTAAAGGCTCCAGCGGAGCTCGAACTACAGACATTTCGCATCTGCAGGGAACACGCTACCACTGCGCTAAAATACCGACACGATACATCGGTTTAAAATCTTATCCGAAAGACCAAGGGTATGCAATATCAATGTTATGTATATTTGTACGCTATCCTCGTGATTTATTGAGCCGAATCCAAAATGACCAACGCCTTGCTTCAGTGTTCAGTATGAGGAGAGCAGTATCTAACAAGGCTTGGGCATTCTCTTGTTTTTATTTACGTTTATTTAACGTAGTTACCGGTTATCCGTTTGAACGATGGACAGTTTACCTAACAACATCTTTCATGAGCACGCTCCAGCAGTTAACCAGTACTTGGTGCACCAACCTCCGTAAGAAACTGCCATGCAACTTCTTCATATAAATGAGACACGGTCTGAGCGGGGCTCGAACCCGTGACCATCAGTGATTATAGGTTATAGTGGTATACAATTCAGCTACCGTAACCACTCGACAACGAGCATTCTCCATGCTACAAGGATCAAGTGATTCAAATGATCTGATGAATAAAACATTCTGACACAGTGCATAGTTTCGAGTGTTTGTCGTCCTATTGAAGATTTATTTCCTTAAACTTTACTTCCGGTTTCGATTTGTAATACACGTATATTTTATATAATAACGTAAATGTTTCAAATCTGAACACAACATGGCGTGTTTATTGTGGATATTTGCGTTTGCATGCAATTGTGCATTCCTTATTGTTTCTACGCAGCAAATTGGGTTTCAGGTAATTTCCTTTTTTATTTATGTTTAAATTGCTGACTAATAGAAATTAATCCTATTGAACGATTTATTGTTTATTTTATTGAATCAGATATAAATCCTGTGTTATTTACACATAGAGACATAGCATCGCTAAAACCACGTTTTCACGTATATAATATCACAGGAACTTGAAATTTTATCCATAAGCCACCATAAGCCACCACCAAATGTCTCGTACCTCTATCCTATGACACCCCCTCTATTTGAAATGTTATCCATACGCCACTATAAGCCACCAAAGGCCTCGTACCTCTATCCTAGGGCACCCCCTCTATTCCTCTATCCTAGGACCCCCCCTCTATTTTTTAATAGAGGGGGTGACCTAGGATAGAGGTACGAGACATTTGGTGGCTTATGGTGGCTTATGGATAACATTTCAAGTTATTGTGCTAATATATATAGCAGTGCAACTACACATTCTTGCGAAATAATTTGATCAATTAAATTTCACCAGTAAACGAGATTAAGCGTTCTACACGCTCGTAAAAGTGAAAGTAGGTTTCACCAGTAAACGAGATTAAGTGATCTACACGCTCGCAAAAGTGAAAGTAGGTTTCATCAGTAAACGAAATTAAGCGATCTACACGCTCGCAAAAGTGAAAGTAGCTTTCACCAGTAAAAAACAAACAACACCCAAAAAAAACAAAAACAAAAACACACCCCAAAAACGAGATTAAGCGATCTACACGCTCGCAAAAGTGAAAGTAGGTTTCACCAGTAAACGAGATTAAGCGATATACACGCTCGCAAAAGTGAAAGTAGGTTTCATTAGTAAACGAGATTAAGCGATCTACATGCTCTCAAAAGTGAAAGTAGGAATTACCGAAACTGTTAGCCAGTATCCGGAAGTAAAATTTGTTCATTACTCAATCCCATTACTATACAGTGGATGTAGTTGCCTGATATTGAAGCTTAGATATAGTTTAATTCAGATTAGATACCTATTATTGAATACGTTGACTTTTTTTACATTATCTGGCCTGGAGGTTATAAAGCGTTTCTCCAATCTCAAACTCAGTCTCCAGCTTCTGATTGATTCAGCCTAGTGTAAAACTCAGAATCAACCAATCAAATCAATGGAGCTTGAGATTTGAGAACAGTTTTATAACCTCCGACCCTGTACGCAATATGAGAAATACGAACTCGCTAAAGTTCAGCAGGAAGCTTCCCGTATTGTTTTTGGGGGCTACCAAACTGGTATCACTTCACGAACTCCATAGAGTTTCATGGGAATCACTTGAGAGTCGAAGTAATAATAATAATAATGATATACTAATTATGCTCTACAAGATGAAGAATTGCATAGCTCCTGTTTATCGTTTTTCTCTAGTCCCACCTGTGTGTGTTATACGTTTATTTATCGTCGCTACCGGTTGCCCATATGAGCGACGCCTCCTGAAGAGATTATTCATTTTAGATATAGTCTCACCTACTGTTGGGGAAACTTATTTATACGCACACGAACATCTCTATGCACCCATTGCGTTTCTGCCATCGGCTCTGAGAGACTGGAGCGAACTTTGAAACCCATCCTCCCATGTCTCATTCAAATCTCAGCTAAAGAACCTCAACATGCGTCAACTATTTAGTCTATACATATTTATTTTAGTTCGATTGCGAAATCAATTTTTAAAACTTATATTAATCACTATCGATACCTCATTCCTGATGGAATCCATCGCCACGAGGGAGAGAGAAAAGGCAATGTGGAATTTAAATGCCTTGCTCCAATACACCTCTGTCAATGTGGTCTTCCTGAGAGTAATCATCATTTTTTTCTTGGAATGTCTCTACTAGAATGACATCAGCATTCTTTCCCGTGTAGCTACGTCGAAATAGTTTATCATAACACTACACCCTCTATTATATGTAATAAAATCAATTTTATTAACTATATATATTATTAGTTCTATTATTCCTGGAAGGACAGTTGTTGCTATATACATGTATATACATGCATGTACATCAATATGTGTAAGCATATTTAGAGGCTATATGATACAGGATCCTTTCGCGTCTGGAAGTGCATATTGTTTTGCTGGATAGGATATGAAGGGAATTCAAATCGACCGGCTATGGTATGTTGGGTATGGATAGGGCTAAGTGATATTCGGAGAAGTGTCAATGGAGTAGGTACGGTAGGAAGTGCTTGCTATATAATATACATGTGATGGACTCAGACGGGTATTGGAAGAGGTGGTTTGCTATATAATATACATGTGACGGGCTCAGACGGGTATTGGAAGAGGTGGTTTGCTATATGAGATGTGACGGGCTCAGACGGGTATTGGAAGAGGTGGTTTGCTATATAATATACATGTGACGGACTCAAACGGGTATTGGAAGAGGTGGTTTGCTATATAAGATGTGATCTGTGATGGACTCAGACGGGTATTGGAAAAGGAGGTTTGCTATATAAGATGTGATGGACTCAGACGGGTATTGGAAGAGGTGGTTTACTATATGATATGTGATGGACCCAGACGGGTATTGGAAGAGATGGTTTGTATATAATATGTGATGGACTCAGACGGGTATTGGAAGAGATAGTTTGCTATATGATATGTGATGGACTCAGACGGGTATTGGAAGAGGTGGTTTGCTATATGAGATGTGACGGACTCAGACGGGTATTGGAAGAGATGGTTTGATATATGAGATGTGATGGACTCAGACGGGTATTGGAAGAGCAAAACCAACAACAAAAATGTGATACTCAGACGTATTGGAAAAGGTTTGCTATATAAGATGTGATGGACTCAGACGGGTATTGGAAGATGTGGTTTACTATATGATATGTGATGGACCCAGACGGGTATTGGAAGAGATGGTTTGTATATAATATGTGATGTACTCAGACGGGTATTGGAAGAGATAGTTTGCTATATGATATGTGATGGACTCAGACGGGTATTGGAAGAGGTGGTTTGCTATATGAGATGTGACGGACTCAGACGGGTATTGGAAGAGATGGTTTGATATATGAGATGTGATGGACTCAGACGGGTATTGGAAGAGATGGTTTGCTATATGAGATGTGACGGACTCAGACGGGTATTGGAAGAGGTGGTTTGCTATAATGATATGTGATGGACTCAGACGGGTATTGGAAGAGGTGGATTGCTATGTGATCTGTGATGGACTCAGACGGGTATTGGAAGAGATGGTTTACTATATGATATGCGACGGACTCAGACGGGTATTGCAAGAGGTGGTTTGCTATGTGAGATTGATGGACTCAGACGGTATTGGAAACGGTGGTTTCCTATATGAGATGTGATGACTCAGACGATATTGGAAGAGCTGGTTTGCTATATGATCTGTGACGGACACAGACGGGTATTGGAAGAGGTGATTTGCTATATGATATGTGATGGACTCAGACGGGTATTGGAAGAGGTGGTTTGCTATATGATCTGTGACGGACTCAGACGGGTATTGGAAGAGGTGATTTGCTATATGATCTGTGACGGACTCAGACGGGTATTGGAAGAGGTGATTTGCTATATGATATGTGATGGACTCAGTCGGGTATTGGAAGAGATGGTTTGCTATATGATCTGTGATGCTTTCTTGTATTCCAGTCTAGGTTGCAGGAAGCACACACGTTTATTTATTAGGTCTGATAACAAATGTAACTGCATGTAGCCTATTCATTTATATCAGTTTGCAGCACCCATTGAGAGAGGGCAATTTTCACTTTGCCAACTGCAACAGATCAGCTGTTCCATTGTTTGTAAAAGAATTGAATGTTTTACCGGACCCAATATATTTGGACGAAATGGTGACATTCAGTGGACTCATTGAATTTGACAAGGCTATTGAAGAAGACAGTATAGTTGAGGTTAGGCTATTATTACTACATCTAGTCGAGTCTCTTGATTATATCACTTTAAAGCGACATTACATTGCAAAAAGCAAATAAAAAACATTTATTTCACGTATAAATGCAGTTACTACACATTCTTCTGAATACATTCGAACACTAACATTGAATCAATAAACAGTGTTTTTGTGGTATACAATCTTTCAAAAGTGAAAGTAGGATGTCATATAACGGTCATCCACGCTCCTGAAATGACGTTTGTTTGTCATTGGAATCAATATTAAACACGCCATACTATCGATTAGAGATTTAACTAAGATTAGTCCACAAATAAATATGCATAGGCACACATGTGAGATATCACGGTAAATATGTACCATACCTCGTGTTATTCGGATAAACGCGTTGTATTACGCATGCATGTCGATCATATTTTCATTATTTTGCTATGTCAACAAACCGCGTATACGAGGTTTGTTTATTTGTTGAAATACTGTTTGAGGCAAATATTTGGAAAAATCCATAATACCATATATCACCATTATACTATAATTTATTATTATAATAACAAATTATATTCTGTAGACATTTGCGTTTTCATCGATGTACTGTCGATTTAAGGATCAACATGTGTTGAGTTATTGGATATACAATACATGTGTGCGTGTGTGTGTGTGTGCGTGCGTGCGTTCGTGCGTGTGTGTGTGCGTGCGTGTGTGCGTAGGCGTTGGGCTCTGCGTTATTACACATAATAACATAATTATATGGACATCATATCATTTTCAATAACAAAATATATAAGCAAAGCCAATTTAGGTATATTTCATGTACCAAGTTTCAAAATGTATTAGTCATTAAAGTTTAACGTAGTTGTTCTTCGCCCATATAGCATACATGACGGAACAGTACATACTATGCAATCAAATGCCCTGTATATAGCTGTAATATGGAAGTATATGTTGTATATCAAACTAGGAAGTCGTGATAGCGCAGTTATAGCGCGATCGCCCAAAGTGCGAAAGGCCCGGAGTCGGCGCCCAACTATAGCCGTTAATGTGCGAAAGGCCCGGAGTTGGCGCTCAACTATAGTTTATACAAATTTATTTTAGCTCAAGTTATTTCAACTTATATAAATCACTCTCGAGACCTCATTCCTGATGGAATCCATCGCCACGAGGGAGAGAGAAGAGGCAACGTGGAATTTAAATGCCTTGCCTAAGGGCACAATCGTAACGGCTCCAGTAGGGCTCGAACTCCGGACCTTTCGCACCTGAAGCGAACGCGCATCCACGGCGCTATCACGACTTCCACAAGCCCAACTATAGCCGTTAAAGTGCGAAAGGTCCGGAGTTGGCGCCCAACTATAGCCGTTACAATATTGTCATTATGCAAGTCACCTAAAGTCCACATTGCCTCTTCTCTCTCCCCCGTGGTAATTGATTCCGTCAAGAATGAGGTCTCGAGAGCGATTAATATAAGTTGTAAGAACTTGTTCCACAATCGAGCCAAAATAAATGTGTATGCACACAATGCAATATATAATGATAACAGCATGAAAAACAGGTATGGTAGTTTGAAATATCATAAGATACAGTCTACATCCGTATGTCGAAGTATTTTGTTCAGTCCGACGGAATTCGACATAGCCGATATTTGCCTTCAGGAAATTCGATATAAACAGATCCAGTTAAATGATAAGTGTCTGAAACGGAACTTTGATCCGACTTTGAGATAACCGGAGAATTCAACATAACCGACTTTGACATAACGGATGTAGACTGTATATACATGAATGATAACAAACATGTGCAATGTATTTTATGAACACCATGGGTGACTGGCTTTGTGAAAGAAAACGTCTTAACTAAGAAACACTTAATATGCATGTAGGTGATCCTGAGATACATGTTAATATTATTTAACATGAATTACAAACGTGAAGGTAAATGAGAAGGGGTTAATGCTAGTAGGCAACAATTAGTTTATACACAT
>CM026391.1:76523945-76565742 GCA_014843695.1 Archivesica marissinica
TTTAGCTCGATTGCGAAACAAGTTCAACTTATCTTAATCATTCTCGAGATCTTATTCCTGGTGGAATTCATCGCCACGAGGGAAAGAGAGAAGATGCAATGAGGAATATAAATGCCTTGCCTAAGGGTACGGTACAATCGTAACAGCTCCAGCGGGGCTAGAACTCAGGACGGTTCGCACCTGAAACGAATGCGCTACCACTGCGCTATCACGACTTCAGCTGTGTATTGTTCATGAAATATGTCATGAATGTCAATGTTGTGTAACGATGAGACGTGAATAAGGTTTTGTGGCCTGCGACTAATGATCACACATCGCACTAAAGGTAGACAACTCCAGCAAGGGAACGTTATTAAATTAACAATAGTTTATACAAATTTATTTTAGTTCGATTGCGAAACAAGTTGTTACAACTTATATGAATCACTCTCGAGACCTCATTCCTGATGGACTCCATCGCCACGAGGGAGAGAGAAGAGGCAACGTGGAATTTAAATGCCTTGCCTAAGGGCACAATCCTAACGGCTCCAGCTTGGCTCGAACTCCGGATCTTTCGCACCTGAAGCGAACGCTCATCCACTGCGCAATCACGACTTCCACTTTAAATTAACAATGGCCGATGTAGCACAGTTATAACTCCGGTTAACGTCATAAGACTGCTAAACGTCATAAACTCGTAATCGCTAAACGTCATAAGAAAACACGCAACACGTTAAATAAAACGATTCCGCTAATCGTCATAAACATTTCCGGTAAAGGTATTATTAATGACGTTTAACGGTTTCGAGTTGACGTATAGCGGAATGTTTATGACGTTTAGTGGTCTTATGACGTTTAGCGGAGTTTATGACGTTTAGCGGTGCTACAGACGCTACATACGCACACCTGTAAACATTGACGCTACCACGTTATTGCATTTGAATTAGTGAGCATTATAGTGTATATATGTATGTTGTGGTTTCCGCTGAAATCTTAAAGACACATGTTCATAATAAGTGGTGCATTGTATTTTGTTTGTTTCTGCAACCCCCTAAGTGGCACATTGACCTTCATTGACGTTCAATTCGGGTCATAATTGGGTGTAGGCAGGTGTGTGCAAAACTATACGATAGTTTGTCTTTTCCATGAGGACGCCGTGGAAGGGTTGTTAATGTTGTTGACTTCAAATAATTCGCCTCTCACCGCTGTAGGTTCGAATCACACAGTGTCGAAAGATTTTATTTGAGGAAGTACTTCCAAAGGCAAAAGTTGGTATTCTAAAGTCGGCCATCTTGGATTTATGCAAATTATGAACATTTGTATGATGGGACTTTTTGGGACTTTTAGTATAGTGTGCTGGAGACATCATAGAAATGCATTGTAGAAAAATCATTTATGTTGCTTTTTTTCCAAGTTGACCTTTCAAATGAATTAGTTTGTTTAGACTATTATGGAATGGCGGCGTTCTACCAGAGTGCCAGTCTATGTCTGAAATACTGCTGTGAGTGGTTTCGGGGTCTTCCTCCACCGATAATAGAGTCGCCATATGACATAAGCTAAGTGTATGATGTTTACCTCAACACAATCAAAATAAATAGTACTTTCCACACTTAGTTATAATATTATACACACACAACCTCAGCAAACACGGTAAACCTATTCATATACATGAGGCCTGATTCACGAACAATCTTCAATTTCAACTTAGAATTAAGTGAACAATTTAGCGGCCATTGGATTGGTTATATAAATATACAATAATGGTATGCCCATTTGTAGGGAAAGATAAAAACTAACTTGTATAATTTTTGAAACGTATGCATGTATATATTTAGGCTGATTTGAGTATACGATTGACGACAGCGACGGGTTACACAGAGCTTTGTGACATTGTGGGCGAGGAGGTTTGCCATTTTAGCGATCTGTGTCGTGTATTAGCCACGGAGTGTGTGAAATGTCCTGCTGTACTACGCTCGCAGTGCAAGTGCCCGTTCAGAAAGGTAGGTCTGACATTCAACATACCTAGGTGTAGAAGACCTGACATTCAACATATATAGGTGTCGACGGTCAGGCATTCATTATATATAGGTGTAGACGGTCTGACATTCAACATACCTAGGTGTAGATGGTCTGACATTCAACATATATAGGTGTAGAATGTCTGACATTCAACATACCTAGGTGTAGAAGATCTGACATTCAACATAATTATATAGGTGTAGACGGTCTGACATTCATCATATATAGGTGTAGACGGTCTGACATTCAACATACCTAGATGTAGACGGTCTGACATTCATCATATATAGGTGTAGACGGTCTGACATTCAACATACCTAGATGTAGAGGGTCTGACATTCAACATACCTACTTTTATAGATGATATTCAAATAATTAAAAATATATGCTTATATATATACTCAATTCCAAAATAAAGTGTGCACTTTGTTTTCTGTGATTTCTCATCGCCTATTTAACCGAAAGCCTATAAATATGGTACCAAACTTTAGATCAGATCCTGTAGATTATGGCAGACATATCAGATTTTAAGTCACGGTCAGTTTAAGTAGCTTTTTTATGCGAGAAAGGATCAGGTCACATTCAATAATGCATTTAAAGTTGTTTTAATAGCAGTTCTGGTGTTTTTCGATCGGTATCTTGTGTGCACACCTCTGCTGTTGATGCAGGCGGCAATTCGACTTCGCATAGACCGCACGTAACCTCTGATTACTGCGTCAATGATGTTATCCCACTCTTGCACGAGGGTGTTTGCCAATTCCAAGATTGTGGATATTTCCTCGGGATCGCACCCTTCTGCCAAGGTAATCCCAGATATGCTCGATTGGGTTCATATCCGGGGATATAGCAGGCCAGGGAAGCACGTCAACGTTGTTCCTGTTGAGAATGCTTGGATACGTTGATTTTCGCTCAATCTAGGCATGTTCGTTGTGTACCAATGTGAACTCAAATGTGATTTAACCGTTATGTAAGACATAAGGATTACACTAATACAAGTTTCCGGTGACATGTATATTTTCCTCGGGCTGCACGTGCAAATCATGCGAAATCAAGTCTCACAGATTGGACTGACAATTTTTGCATACCACGTGGTAGATTATGCAATTGATCGATGACAAATATACTTGAGGTATACTATGCGAAATGTCTAACCGATACGTCTTCTAAATAGTGAAATATTCTAAATTCAAAAGTGCACACGTTATTTTGGAATTGAGTATATATATATATATATATCTCTGAGGGTGGGAGAGGAGAGAGAGAGACATAGAGAGAGAGGAGAAAGAGGAGAGGAGAAAGAGAGAGAGAGGAGGGGGATAAGAGAGGATAGGAGAATATGGAGGAGAGGAGAGAGAGATGAGGGAAGAGGAGAGAGATGATAGGAGAATAGAGGAGAGAGTGAGACGAGAGGAGAGATAGAAGGGCAGATGAGTGGAGAAAGTGAGAGAGAGAGAGAGGAAGGGGAGAGCAGAGGAGAGAGGATATGATAATAGAGGAGAGATAGGAGAGGAGAGAGAGATGGGAGAGAGATGAGGGATATAAGGAAGAGAGTGGAGACGAGACGAGATGTGATTACCGGACAATGAAGCACTAACATGCATGTTAATATTGCAGGGCACGTACCCTATCATACCGATAGCCATTGCAATAAAGCCAAGTCCATTTCAACTGCGAGGTAAATTCGACATTACAATAGATATGTTAATGGGAGGAAAGCAGCTGGGATGCATTGATCTTCACTTCTGTATAACGTTAGTCTAATAATATGCCTACTGAGTATCACTTTAATAAAAGAAATACTTTTTATGATTACAATGTACATGATCAAAAATCAAGTAAGTGTCTGTGATTTAAACCAGAGGACATAAAAAACGCACACGTCGGATAAGTGTGTTTTTACATGAAAAGGTTTTAAACATTTTGCAATATTTTTAGTTGTTTGTATTTGTGTTTTGTAATAACGATGTGATAGGTCATTGTCCGGTAATCACATCTCGTCTCGTCTCCACTCTCTTCCTCATATCTCCTCTCTCTCTCCTCTCTCCTCATCTCTATCCCCTCTCTCTCATCTACTCTCTCTCCTCTATGCTCCTATCCTATCTACTCTGCTCTCCCCTTCCCCCCTCTCTCTCTCTATTGATGGAATCCTTCGTATTTCGTTTTCATGTAATAATAATCATATAATGTAGGTGTGCGTTTACTATGTATTTTCTACGACACAATGTTTCGTTTGGTGGGAAGATGGGATTGGGTATTTAAAGTCGCATCAACAACTTAGGTCACGTGCCTTCTAAATGTATGACTTTATTGTGGCGGTTTGCTTAGGTGTAGCAACAATAGTAGCTTTACAACAATCCAATACCTCAAGTTATGATTGATTTATGATAGTGTTGCATCTCAGTACTAAGCAAGCTACGTGATCTGTGGTCCAGTGGTAACACGCTGGACTGGTAATCCAGGGATCGCTGGTTCGATCCCCCGTCTGACCCTAATAAAATTAACAATCTTTCAGATGGGACGTTAATCCGAGGTCTCGTGACGGTGCTTTACACCGTGTACGTAAAAGAACCAGAGGAGATTCTGGAATGGGTCCCTGTCTGTATCATTGCACTATCCTCCAAAATCTAAAATAACTAATCTCTTCAGGAGGCGTCGCTCATATGGGCAACCGGTAGCGACGATAAATAAACGTAAACACACACGCAAGCTACGTGTACACCATTAGTGGTGAATTGCCTCTGGTTACAAAACATGACTCATGACTTACCATTCTAAGGGCATTAGTGGAAGTCGTGATAGCGCAATGGTAGCGACTGCACGTTCGCTTCATGTGCGAAAGGCCCATAATTCAAGCCCCGCTGGAGCCGTTACGAGTGAGCACTTATGCAAGGCATTTCAATTCCACATTGATTCCTCTCTCCCTCGTGAGTGATTAATATAAGTTGTAAGATCTTGATTCGCAATCGAGCTAAAATAAATTTGTATAGACTAAGCTAAGGGAATAAGTGTGTCTCAGAGTCGCATTCTCACAACACCGCCCGGGGTGTCTGTTAGATCTGTAAATGAGATTAACATGAGATAGAGGATATATTTGTGAATAAGAAATAAATGCAATTCTGAACGTCAGTCGCGAATTATGAATACGAACGACGATTGTCCAATTGCTATTCACCATACATTATTACTGATCTGTTAAAAAGATGTATGGTGATGTAAACATGGTTAATTCCATCAACAAATGCAAGGTTAAATATTACCCTTTAAACAATTGAAGACGAAAGATTAAAACTTATAAAACATTTATGAAAGATTACTAAAACAGGGCGTTAATAAAACACGGCGTAAGTAAAACAGGGCGTAAGTAAAAGAGGGTTCGTAATGGTAGTAAGTAATATTTACTAAAGGCAACCAACGGAAATGAAACATGCATGCAGAAACATCGACGAGAAACTAGGTAAAAACGACATGATCACTGATATGCCCTAATAGTCCCGACTGGACACCTTATTATATCAACAAATACCTTTTATTTCATGGAGATCGGTCAAATAACACCAGAATGGCACATTGTTTCATCGTGAACAGCAGGATATGCATTGTTGGCGTTTTGGCTTAAATCTTAAATATCGAGATATTGAGCGAGTTAGAATTTTAAATATAATGAGATAATGTTTTTATAGTTGTTTGTTTGATTGTGTTGCTTAAAGTGTCACCGACATATTAGTTGATATGACGACGGTCCAGCTGTTAGTGTCACCGACATATTAGTTGATATGATGAATACCAAGCTGTTAGTGTCACAGATATATTAGTTGATATGACGACTATCCAGCTGTTAGTGTCACCGACATAGTAGTTGATATGACGACTATCCAGCTGTTAGTGTCACCGACATATTAGTTGATATGACGACTATCCAGCTGTTAGTGTCACCGACATATTAGTTGATATGATGAATACCAAGCTGTTAGTGTCACAGATATATTAGTTGATATGACGACTATCCAGCTGTTAGTGTCACCGACATAGTAGTTGATATGACGACTATCCAGCTGTTAGTGTCACCGACATATTAGTTGATATGACGACTATCCAGATGTTAGTGTCACATACATATTAGTTGATATGACGACTATCCAGCTGTTAGTGTCACATACATATTAGTTGATATAACGACTATCCAGCTGTTAGTGTCACCGACATATTAGTTGATATGACGACTATCCAGCTGTTAGTGTCACATATATATTAATTGATATGACGACTACCAAGCTGTTAGTGTCACCGACATATTAGTTGATATGACGACTGTCCAGCTGTTAGTGTCACCGACATATTAGTTGATATGACGACTATCTAGCTCTTATTGTCACAGACACAGTAATTGATATGACGACAATCAAGCTGTTAGTGTCACAGACATAGTAGTTGATATGAGGACTATCTAGCTGTTAGTGTCACCGACATATTAGTTGATATGATGACTATCAAGCTGTTATTGTCACAGACATAGTAGTTGATATGACGACTATCCAGCTGTTAGTGTCACCGACATATTAGTTGATATGACGACTACCAAGCTGTTAGTGTCACAGACATATTAGTTGATATGACGACTGTCCAGCTGTTAGTGTCACCGACATATTAGTTGATATGACGACTACCAAGCTGTTAGTGTCACATACATATTAGTTGATATGACGACTATCCAGCTGTTAGTGTCACCGACATATTAGTTGATATGACGACTATCCAGATGTTAGTGTCACATACATATTAGTTGATATGACGACTATCCAGCTGTTAGTGTCACCGACATATTAGTTGATATGACGACTATCCAGATGTTAGTGTCACATACATATTAGTTGATATGACGACTATCCAGCTGTTAGTGTCACCGACATATTAGTTGATATGACGACTATCCAGATGTTAGTGTCACATACATATTAGTTGATATGACGACTATCCAGCTGTTAGTGTCACATACATATTAGTTGATATAACGACTATCCAGCTGTTAGTGTCACCGACATATTAGTTGATATGACGAATATCCAGCTGCTAGTGTCACAGACATATTAGTTGATATGACGACTATCCAGCTATTAGTGTCACAGACATATTAGTTGATATGACAAATATCCATCTGTTAGTGTCACCGACATATTAGTTGATATGACGACTGTCCAGCTGTTAGTGTCACCGACATATTAGTTGATATGACGACTACCAAGCTGTTAGTGTCACAGACATATTAGTTGATATGACGACTACCAAGCTCTTATTGTCACAGACACAGTAATTGATATGACGACAATCAAGCTGTTAGTGTCACAGACATAGTAGTTGATATGTGGACTATCAAGCTGTTATTGTCACAGACATAGTAGTTGATATGACGACTACGAAGCTGTTAGTGTCACATACATATTAGTTGATATGACGACTACCAAGCTCTTAGTGTCACAGACATATTAGTTGATCTGACGACTGTCCAGCTGTTAGTGTCACCGACATATTAGTTGATATGACGACTACCAAGCTGTTAGTGTCACAGACATATTAGTTGATATGACGACTGTCCAGCTGTTAGTGTCACCGACATATTAATTGATATGACGAATATCTAGCTGTTAGTGTCACAGACATATTAATTGATATGACGACTACCAAGCTGTTAGTGTCACATACATAGTAGTTGATATGACGACTACCAAGCTGTTAGTGTCACATACATATTAGTTGATGTGACGACTACCAAGCTGTTAGTGTTACAGACATATTAGTTGATGTGACGACTACCAAGCTGTTTTTGTCACATACATATTAGTTGATATGACGACTACCAAGCTGTTAGTATCACAGACATAGTAGTTGATATGACGACTATCTAGCTGTTAAAGGCGGAGGCAGATCCTGGATGATGTCCTTACTAGCAGTCATTCAGGAACGCTCGGTCACCCGGGTTGAACCACCGACCTTCCACGAACCAGCTGGATAAGAACAGTTAACGTACGACTAAAACTGACATACCTTGCGAATATTTACAATCGATTAACTGACTTGACTTGTGAATATTTACAATCGACTAACTGACTTGACTTGCGAATAATTACAATCGACTAAATGATTTGATTCGTGAATATTTAGAATCGACTAAATGACTTGACTTGCGAATATTTACAATCGACTAACTGACTTGATTCGTGAATATTTGCAATCGATTAACTGACTTGACTTGCGAATATTTACAATCAACTAAATGACTTGACTTGCGAATATTTACAATCGACTAACTGACTTGATTCGTGAATATTTACAATCGATTAACTGACTTGACTTGCGAATATTTACAATCAACTAAATGACTTGACTTGGGAATAATTACAATCGACTAAATGACTTGTGACTATGGTCTTACCCTCCTATACGTGGACAGCATTTTGGATTGCCATAGACTAATACATTTCACTCATTTAATATCATGATAACCGGAATGAAATAAAGAGAATTCAAGTCACAATATACATTTGTTATTTTTCCCATAAGGCATAATATAAAATGACGTGATATCAAATCCTCGGTTATTAGTTCTTCCATAGGTCGTAATGTCAAGCGACGGCACTTCATTTTGCATTACGGTCTATGGAACAAATAACACACGTGTTCAACTTGACTTCGAAACAAGACAAATCGTATAAGGTGAGTCTACAGTCTACATTTTTCTTTTTCTATAATACGCATGGATGTCTATATTACACATTACACAGCCATGGTTGAGAATGGATTCTTGGTCTATAATATGCAGTACACAGCCATGGTTGAGAATATATTATTTGTCTATAATACGCAGTACACAGTCATGGTTGAGAACGGATTCTTGTTCTATATTACACATTACACAGCCATGGTTGAGATCTGATTCCTTGTCTATAATACGTAGTACACAACCATGGCTGAGAATGGATTCTTTTTCTATAATACGCAATACACATCCATGGTTGAGAATGGGTTCTTGTTCTATAATACGCAGTACACAGCCATGGTTGAGAATGGATTATTGTTCTATAATACGCAGTACACAGCCATGGTTGAAAATTGATTCTTGTTCTATAATACGCAGTACACAGCCATGGTTGAGAATGTATTCCTGTTCTATAATACGCAGTACACAGCCATGATTGAGAATGCATTCTTGTTCTATAATACGCAGTACAAAGCCATGGTTGAGAATGGATTCTTGTTCTATAATACGCAGTACACATCCAAGGTTGATAATGGATTCTTGTTCTATAATACGCAGTGCACAGCCATGGTTGAGAATGGATTATTTGTCTATAATACGCAGTACACAGCCATGTTTGAGAATGGATTCTTGTTCTATAATACACAGTACACAGCCATGTTTAGGCTACCTAAGTATATAGACTTGGTGGACTAGGGAGCATCGAAAGGGTATATATCATGTACTGAACGTATTACGTGCATAGGAACGTGTACTTTGCATAGAGCTAGATAATCAACCTGGACGAGAACTGCTAAGAGTGAGACGTTGTTTGATATAACACTGTACATTGTGCTGTATATGTATTGCTATTGTTAATAATACTATACAAATACGGATCTGTAGTCCAGTGGTAACACGCAGGTTCGATCTACCGTCTGACCATAATAAAATTAACAGTCTTTCAGATGGGACGTTAAACCGAGGTCTCGTGTCGGTGCTTTACACCGTGCACGTAAAAGAACCAGACTCTGGAATGGGTCTCTGTCTGTATCACTGCACTATATCCTCCAAAATCTAAAATGACTAATATCTTCAGGAGGCGTCGCTCATATGGGCAGCCGGTAGCGATAACAAATAAACGTAAAACACACACAATACTATATATCAAAACAATGTGAAGTACTGACTATTGAGAACGCCACTATGCGAGTTCATGAGCAAGCGGAGTCACGTGTTACGGGTGTCACGTGTTAGGGTGTCACATGTCGTAGTGTAGATAGATATATATTTCTTTATTTATAGAGGGTGACCTAATTAGTTCTGATTTAATCTTCTGTATGGCCCCCTTAAAGTGACACAGCCTAGGTCATATGGCAACTTTCCAGCTATTATTATGGCGGAAGACCCTGTGTCGGAATAAAAATAAAACTGTATACATATATATAACTAGGATTCTAGTACTCCGTTAAGACTAAATCAAATTAAAACATGAACTAGCATAATGAAACATGTAAACAGTAACAAGTAGCACTTTATATAACATGTACATGCATGTAGGGTTGAGGGGAGAATGCAACCTGTGTGTATGTTTACCGCGTTCCTTCACGTTACACATTACACAAGCGACAACATCAACTAAGAATGGATAGTTCTTCTACAGTATGCGTTAAACAGCTGCGGCTAAGAGTGAATTGATATATACATGTACATACGTGTAATCTAAACGGTGCGCATCTTTCCAGACGGCCATTAAAGCGACACTACATCGCAAAAAGCAAATCAAATGATTGTTTTCGTGTATAAATGCATTGCTACTACACATTCTTCTGAATACATTCGAACACTAACATTGAATCAATAAACAGGGTTTTTTTGTTATCTACAAACTTTCAAAAGTGAAAGTAAGATTTCATATAACGGTCACCCATGCTCCTGAAATGTCATTTGTTTGTCATTGGAGTCAATACCAAGTGCGCGATACTTTCGTTTAGAGATAATTAAAATTTTAACTAAGATTAGTCTACAAAGAAATATTCATAGGGATATTCAAAATATTCATATTCATAGAGAACGGTAAATATGTACGATAAATCGTGTTACTCAGGATACACGTATTGTATTAGGCATGAATGTCGACCCTATTTACAGTATTTTGTTATGTCAATAAACCGCGTAAACGACACGACGCTTGTTTATTTGTTGAAATACTCAGTTTTTGAGGCAACTCTTTGAAAATAAATTATACAATATAATAGGAAATTACATTCTACAGACATTTGCGTTTTCACCGATATAGTGTCGCTTTAAAGTGATCATGGTTACTATATATATATTTGGCAAATCATTGATCAACGGAATGCCTCTGTAGCATGACCTAAATACATATTATGTTTGAGCATATAAAGACTGTGTACTTGGGGAATAATCTAAACTAATCTCTCAAACAAGTCTTCAATTAAATGAATTGAAACAGCTCTACACAGATAACCAGTCCATCCCATAGGGTCTCGGGGTCATTTGAATTAATCTCTAACACGAAGCTTAAATGAATTGATGCAGAATTGTTGGATTAGTTCCTATCTGGATATCCCATGGCTGTCTAATGTATCGTAGCATTTTACACGGAATGGAGATATTATATATACAGTTCATTTGCTATAACGCAGATTGATAAATTAAATACTCATGAAACATAAGTGTGCGTATTTAGCAAACATATGCAGGCTTTGTCCATAACTTAATTACGCGAATGATGCACTCATTGATTCCGTATTAGAACGACTAGCTAGACTAGCCACACGGATTAGCAGCAACTAATGTGTCTCGAACTTGTGACCCGGCCCATTTGTCCTACTTTGCATAGTCGAGTGTGTTTTACTTGTCCCTACCGGTTGCCCATATTTTTCTATCCTCCAAAAATCTAAAATGACTATTCTCTTCAGGAGGCGTCGCTCATATGGGCAACCGGTAGCGACGATAAATAAACGTAAAATAAAAATTGAAACATGTCCGCATCCGTGGTCGAGTGCTTACGGTCGCTGACTTGAATACTACTGTAACCTATCATCACTGATGGTCACGGGTTCGAGCCCCGCTCAGACCGTGTTTCATTTATATGAAAAAAATGGCAGTTTCTTACAGAGGTTGGCACAGTACGTACTGATTAACTGCTGGAGCCTGCCAAGGAAAGATGGTGTTAGGTAACTGCCCGAAGCTCAACTGGGCAACCGGTAGCGACGTTAAATAAACTTAAATAAAAATAGCTTGACACATATTTAACTTGCAGAAGAATATAGTAGCGGAATGTTTATCCGACACAAGAAATGAGTTGGTCCACTATATAGTGTTTGAAACATTGTGTAACGTCCGGGAACATGACGTCCTGGAACATGACGTCTTGGAACATGACGTCCTGGAACATGACGTCCTGGAACATGACGTCAGTATGTGACATTATTATAATGTTATCGTATATAGGAAGAAAACAACGAATATATGCTACCTGATGTTTCTCAATCTTATCTTAGAAATAGGAATTTTCCTCACTAAAATTGCATTAATTATAAATTAATACACATTTACAATCGAGCATTTAAAATAATTATACACCCAATTGCACGGCACCGTTCTCCTATGTACTAGTACGTACACATATCCCCACAGATATAGCTCCTATCTAAACATTTCCTCAGATATAGCTCCCATCTAAACATCTCCTCTGATATAGCTCCCATCTAAACATTTCCTCAGATATAGCTCCCATCTAAACATTTCCTCAGATATAGCTCCCATCTAAACATTTCCTCAGATATAGCTCCCATCTAAACATCTCCGCATATATAGCTCCCATCTAAACATCTCCTCAGATATAGCTCCCATCTAAACATCTCCTCAGATATAGCTCCCATCTAAACATCTCCGCATATATAGCTCCCATCTAAACATTTCCTCAGATATAGCTCCCATCTAAACATCTCCTCAGATATAGCTCCCATCTAAGCATTTACTCAGATATAGCTCCCATTTAAACATTTCCTAAGATATAGCTCCCATCTAAACATCTCCGCAGATATAGCTCCCATCTAACATCTCCTCAGATATAGCTCCCATCTAAGCATTTACTCAGATATAGCTCCCATCTAAACATTTCCTAAGATATAGATCTCATCTAAACATTTCCTCAGATATAGCTCCCATCTAAACATTTCTCAGATATATCTCCCATCTAAACATCTCCGCATATATAGCTCCCATCTAAACATTTCCTCAGATATAGCTCCCATTTGAACATCTCCTCAGATATAGCTCCCATCTAAACATTTACTCAGAGATAGCTCCCATCTAAACATTTCCTAAGATATAGCTCCCATCTAAACATCTCCGCATATATAGCTCCCATCTAAACATTTCCTCAGATATAGCTCCCATTTAAACATCTCCTCTGATATAGCTCCCATCTAAACATTTCCTCAGATATAGCTCCCATCTAAACATTTCCTCAGATATAGCTCCCATCTAAACATCTCCTCAGATATAGCTCCCATCTAAGCATTTACTCAGATATAGCTCCCATCTAAACATTTCCTAAGATATAGCTCCCATCTAAATATCTCCGCATATATAGCTCCCATCTAAACATCTCCACAGATATAGCTCCCATCTAACATCTCCTCATATATAGCTCCCATCTAAGCATTTACTCAGATATATAGCTCCCATCTAAACATTTCCTAAGATATAGCTCTCATCTAAACATTTCCTCAGATATAGCTCCCATCTAAACATTTCCTCAGATATATCTCCCATCTAAACATCTCCGCATATATAGCTCCCATCTAAACATTTCCTCAGATATAGCTCCCATTTAAACATCTCCTCAGATATAGCTCCCATCTAAACATTTACTCAGATATAGCTCCCATCTAAACATTTCCTAAGATATAGCTCCCATCTAAACATCTCCGCATATATAGCTCCCATCTAAACATTTCCTCAGATATAGCTCCCATCTAAACATCTCCTCTGATATAGCTCCCATCTAAACATTTCCTCAGATATAGCTCCCATCTAAACATTTCCTCAGATATAGCTCCCATCTAAACATTTCCTCAGATATAGCTCCCATCTAAACATCTCTGCATATATAACTCCCATCTAAACATCTCCGCAGATATAGCTCCCATCTAAACATCTCCGCATATATAGCTCCCATCTAAACATCTCCTCAGATATAGCTCCCATCTAAACATCTCCTCAGATATAGCTCCCATCTAAACATCTCCGCATATATAGCTCCCATCTAAACATTTCCTCAGATATAGCTCCCATCTAAACATTTCCTCAGATATATCACCCATCTAAACATCTCCGCATATATAGCTCCCATCTAAACATTTCCTCAGATATAGCTCACATTTAAACATCTCCTCAGATATAGCTCCCATCTAAACATTTACTCAGATATAGCTCCCATCTAAACATTTCCTAAGATATAGCTCCCATCTAAACATCTCCGCATATATAGCTCCCATCTAAACATTTCCTCAGATATAGCTCCCATCTAAACATCTCCGTATATATAGCTCCCATCTAAACATTTCCTCAGATATAGCTCCCATCTAAACATTTCCTCAGATATAGCTCCCATCTAAACATTTCCTCAGATATAGCTCCCATCTAAACATTTCCTCAGATATAACTCCCATCTAAACATCTCCGCAGAAATAACTCCCACCCAAACATCTCCGCAGATGTATCTCCCACCCAAACATCTCCGCAGATATAGCTCCCATCAAAACGTTTCCTCAGATATATCTCCCACCCAAATATCTCCGCAGATGTAGCTCCGATTCAAACGTTTTCTCAGATATATCTCCCACCCAAATATCTCCGCAGACAAAATTCTCATATATCTCAGTGTAAACTTATCATTCATTTAGAAAGCACACAATTACCTGTCTGGCCAGAAAACTTCCTAGACATTAGTACTGTCGTAAATGTAAGGCACATAGCAAACACACACATACAGCAACAATGTTAAACTTTATGGAACAGGACAGTATAACATGTTTCTAACTTCAGCCACATACGACATACATACACGTAACGGATGTATACGCGATGAAATGACACGAGAACTTCCGCTAGACAGTCTGGAACACAATAAAGATCGAGGTTACTAGACTAGTAATCAATGATGTATACTATAAAAGTGCAAACAGACGGATATGTTGTCCAGTGGTAACACGCTGGACTGGTAATCGCAGGGGTCGCAGGATCGATCCCCCGTCTGAACCTAATACAATTAACAGTCTTTCAGATTGAACTTTAGACCGATATCTCATGTCGGTGCTGTACACAGTGCACGTTTAAAGAACTCTGGAATGTGCCTCTGTCTGTATCATTGTGCTATCCTCCAACAAATCTGAAATGACTAATCTCTTCAGGAGGCGTCGCTAATATGGGCAAACCGGTAGCGACGATAAATAAACGTAAAGCACACACATACATACATACAATGGAATTCACCAAGTACAGAACACACGCACGCACATATAACGTTCCGAATGTATATCCGAAACAAACGTGTGTGATTTACAATTACCCATATGAGGGATGCCTCCTGAAGAGATTAGTAATTTTATGATGTTGGGCGCTAGTGCATGATACAGACAGAGACTTATTCCAAAGTTTCCTCTGGTTCTTTTACGTGCACGGTGTACAGCACTGACACGAGACCTCGGTTTAAAAAGCCTCAGAAATACTATGATATAAGTCATTATAGTATGGTATACCGGGGGATCGAACCTCCATCCCCTGAGTTACAAACAAGTCCAGCGTGTCAGCAACTGGACCACTGCTCCGCTACATCGACGAGCTGCTCGTGTACAGTAATTAAATACTTTGTGACATTTTCGCAAATGTTGTCGTGGATTCGTGGATACTCCGTTGTGTAATGGATACTGTCTGAATTGGCTGTCCGATTAGCGCATTGGTTAGCACGCTCGCTTCTCAGCGACCCGGGTTCGATCCTCCGACCGGGAAGTATGTGAGATGGTACGGTGGTCGCCAGATCGGACATGTGGGTTTTCCCCGGGTACTCCGGTTTCCGTTCGGAATGTACTGGGTGGTTCGGATTTAATCTCCGTCAACGTTCAGAAGATAATGTGTTTTTCAGATTTAACCTTCGTCAACGTTCGGAATGTACTGGGTGGTTCTGATTTAACCATCGTCAACGTTCGGAATGTACTGGGTGGTTCAGATTTAATCTCCGTCAACGTTCGGAATGTACTGGGTGGTTCTGATTTAACCATCGTCAACGTTCGGAATGTACTGGGTGGTTCAGATTTAATCTCCGTCAACGTTCGGAATGTACTGGGTGTTTCAGATTTAACCTTCGTCAACGTTCGGAATGTACTGGGTGGTTCGGATTTAATCTCCGTCAACGTTCAGAAGGTAAGTGTGTTTCAGATTTAACATCCGTCAACGTTCGGAATGTACTGGGTGGTTCGGATTTAATCTCCGTCAACGTTCAGAAGGTAAGTGTGTTTCAGATTTAACATCCGCCAACGTTCGGAATGTACTGGGTGCTTCAGATTTAACCTTCCTCAACGTTCGGAATGTACTAGGTGGTTCAGATTTAACCATCGTCAACGTTCGGAATGTACTGGGTGGTTCAGATTTAATCTCCGTCAACGTTCGGACTGTACTGGGTGGTTTAGACTTGAGGGTGCCGGGTGTTTAAGATTTAACATCCGTCAACGTTCGGAGGGTGCCGGGTGTTTCAGATTTAACGTCCGTCAATGTTCGTAGGGTGCCGGGTGTTACAGATTTTACCGCAGATATGTTCAGAGTAGACATACTCTGTCTTCCAGATGTATCCTAATTGTGCTTTCCCGCCATATATTGAATGCTGAGAACTGTGAATAATGAATGGTCTGTTTCTGTAGAGATGGGAATATTCTCGATGTAAAACATGACGATGGCGATGAATACGTATTTCGTTCAGTTATAACGTTCTAGGCTAGTGTGAGCAATATGGCATGGAACCGATCTAAGACTCAATGTCTGTCCCTGCCTGTCCCTGCCTGTCTCTGTCTGTCTCTGCCTGTCTCTGCCTGTCTCTGCCTGTCTCTGTCTGCCTCTGCCTGTCTCTACCTGTTTATGTCTGTCTCTGCCTGTATCTGCCTGTCTCTGCCTGTCTCTGCCTATCTCTGTCTGTCTCTGTCTGTCTCTGCCTGTCTCTGTCTGTCTCTGCCTGTCTCTGTCTGTCTCTGCCTGTCTCTGCCTGTCTCATTACATGCTACAATGTACCACCACCATCACCACCAAGTTAGGCTGGAATAATCGATCGTATACCGAAATGTGACTACTTTAGGTCCTCGTACGTTACATACTATTATATTAGAGATAATTTGAAACACAGATGTACAAAGCATGCATTTTTCAATATATAGAGTTCATCCATCTGTGCTGTATATCTGTAAACTCAGACATAATCAGTTTTAAATATCGTGTTTCGAAATCCCGTAGAAGTATTTTTGAAATAATAGTTAGCTCTCAGACAAAAATGGATTTTGCTCTTACACTTTCTACTGTAATCGATATACAT
This sequence comes from Archivesica marissinica, assembly GCA_014843695.1. NCBI lineage: Eukaryota > Metazoa > Mollusca > Bivalvia > Venerida > Vesicomyidae > Archivesica > Archivesica marissinica. The sequence goes on from CM026391.1 coordinate 76,541,288, forward strand.
GTATTTGTGTTATGCGTTCGGAATGACCATCTACATACCCATCGGGATTTGAAAATAATTCTAGGTGTTATCCCATGTGGCCATAACCTAATTGTTTTGTATTCGTTGCAAAATATTGCTATTCGAAGTTATATCAATATATAATTGAAATTAATGTATTCCTTTCTGTGAATTCAAAGGCTGTTAAATGTGTTATTCAGTGAAACCATAGCAACCACAGCAAACACATACATAAGTTGTTCGTAGCATCCTGAGGTTGGTACATATATGGACGGTTACGTAGTCCAGTGGTTAACACGATGGACTGGGACTCCATAGATCGCAGGTTCGATCACCGCCTGCCCGTAATAAAATTAACAGTCTTTCAGATGGGACTTTAAACCGAGGTCTCGTGTTGGTTGGTGTTTTACACCTTGCACGTAAAAGAACCAGAGATGGAATGGTTCTCTGTCTGTATCATTGCACTATCCTCCAACAATCTAAAATGACTAATCACTTCAGGAGGCGTCGCTCATATGGGCAACCGGTAGCGACGATAAATAAACGCAAAACAAACACACGAGTTGGTATTGTTCCTTTGAACTCATGGATTGACCATAAACAGATAGGTGGGCGAGTGGTGTTAGTGTCAGCTAGCATGTACATGTATTTGTTAATGACAGTTGCAACATTGTCTAGACCCAGACGTTTATCTTGATAATAACTGTGTTCTATATTGGAACCCACTCAATATGCATGACACCTTGTGCTTTATGCGTTACGGGAAGCGTCGTAACTAATGCTGGTAGAACTTGTGGCCTGACACATTTGCTTTTCTTGAAATTGGCATGTTTTGCATTATAAATATAAGTAAAGTGAACCGAGCAATAAAAAAAGATTAACCTATGAGCTTAAACTTTATTTATTTTACAACGATTGCAAAGCAAGTTCTAACAACTTATATTAATCACTCTCGTTGGAGCGGATGAAAGCGTATATGTGGTCATTCGTGTGGGAGGAAACCGGAGTACCCGGAGAAAACCCACCTGTCCGATCTGGCGACCACCGTACCATCTCACATACCTCCCGGTCCGAGGGTCGAACACGGGTCGCATTGATGAGAAGCGAGCGCGCTAACTACTACGCTAATCGGATAGCCAAACTATGAGTTACTTGTACATTTAGTTAAGCATATTGTATTGCTTTCAAATAACATGCATATAGACAGACGGCACAATCATTGTTCAATAAATGAAATGTAACGAATATTATACGAGTGAACGAGTTACGTGTACATCAATATGCTCCCAACCAGAGAGCCCACTTCCGTAATACTGTGTAATGGATTTGCAACATCTGATAATACAGAAACATAACCTCTTCAACAATTATTTATCTGTGCACAAACTGCCATTGGTGACTCGACATTTCACTAATGACGCTAATCTTCATCATGTCGGCACTTTGAATGATATTGATAATCACCGCGATTAACAGTTTGCTGCTCTCAATATTCATTGCCTGCCTCTCGGGAAGTGATTCTTCATTGGTATCAAACTCTCATCCTATCGCATTTCTCAGTTATGTTGAAGGTTTTCGTACATATCGTTTTACATATAATAAAATATCTGCATGACCAATCTGTCTTAGCATCTCTGCAATTCCTGGAGATTCTACTACCAATTTCATATCATCAATTTTGTCAATCACTTGGCAATGACACGGAGGAGGTTCGAGTCGGTATTTTGTGATGACAGTAAGGCATTTGATAGATTGTGGCATCAAGGGCGCTTAGCAAAGCTACAGTCAGTAGGCTTTTGTGTTCAACTTCATCAGTGGTTTAAAGATTATCGTTCTGAGCATCATGAGTGTGTCCTTCCGGCTGGCGTACCACACACAATGCCCTATATTTGGCCTTTTTTTCCCTGAATACTAATTTTATTGCAGTGATAACAAAATACGCCCTTTTTCTGACTACACATCCATCTATCCTCCAATATCCTTAAAACATCAGGTTATTAATGAAGTTGTCAACCCCACCCAAAAGAAAGGGGATTCGAATAAGTTACTATTTAACTTTCCCCCCAATCCTAACTGTGCTGTTACAACTATTCGTATATTATGTACCATTCTTGAATAAAATATTGTTTAAATGAACCCCAAGCATCTTGATCTATACATTTACAAAAGATTACTTGAAGCTACCACATCGATTTTACGACATTCACTGCTCAACCTGGAAATATATCAATGTCTGCGAACATTAAAATTTGTTTCTGATCGTAAAATCATGGAATCTGGCTTATATTGTAGTATTTTGATGTCATTTGGGGCCATTGTAAGAAATATGAGAACGATCGGCTAGAATACATTCCACTTGCACAATAGCTACTGGTGCGACAAGACTCACATATGCCGATCGTCTCTATGGATCTACTGCTGACAGTCTCTTTAATGAATGTCTGAGTCGTAATCATTGCCGTATCTATAATTCGTCTCCGCAATATCTGTCTACCTTTAAGTTAGTTCTTCACAATACCCAATAAGCAATAGCAATTCATTTCAGCACCCATATTATCTGTGCACAAACTGCCATTGGTGACTCGACATTTCACTATTATTGCTAATCTTCATCATGTCGACACTTTGAATAATATTGATATTCACTGCGACTAGGACGAATTTATATCTACTTTTACTTCATCTACAATAAGACTTTTGAACCCAGTGTTGCATCTGTCAAGACTTTGGTGAGCCGAAATAAAGATTCTGAAATACGATATGACTATTACCGTGACATGTGTAATTGTCGCCTTCGTACCCTCTGCAGCTCGATAAAAATATAGTTGAATATTGAACGTGCTGTATGCATGGTTGAAGATGCATGCCACGTTTTTGTTCTGCATTGCCACAGGTATGCTCATTGCAGGCCCGGCTTATTAACGAATATTACAAACGTGCGAATTCCACAGACGGATCTGTAGTCCAGTGGTAACATGCTGGACATGTAATCCAGGGATCGCAGGTTCGATCCCCCGTCTGACCCTAATAAAATTAAGTCTTTCAGATGGGACGTTAAACCGAGGTCTCGTGTCAGTGCTTTACACCGTACACGTAAAAGAACCAGAGGAGACTCTGGAATGGGTCTCTGTCTGTATCATTGCACTATCCTCCAAAAATCTAAAATGACTAATCTCTTCAGGAGGCGTCGCTCATATGGGAAACCGGTAGCGACGATAAGTAAACGTAAAACACACAAACGTGCGAATTCCAGAGGCGAACTATAATGCTATATGGTGTTCATTTGTTTGATACCCAAATCAATATTTCACTAGTCGACGCTCAGTGTTCATACTTACATTCTCCGATCCGATTCACCTAGTGTTATCCACCGCATTGTATGAACTCCTGGAAAGCGATTAGGTGTGGGCTATCCTGAATTATGATATCAAAATGTACTATTTCTAAACAGTTCCATTGTTGCGTGTATCAATCCGGAATCGGTGTTGCAAAGCCGTGCGGGCGTAGTCACAATAGGGAATATTATGTGTAAGCGGCCCGGCTAACTCAGGCGGTAGGGCGTTCGCCCTGTAAGTGAAAAGTCTCTGGTTTAAGCCCCGGGATGGCACCACATTTCCTTACCCTTTGACATTTGACGTCCAACTAGGGACTACAACTGGATATATATGTCGATATCATGTTCACCTTGTTCTCTATTCCTGGAAATTCGTGGACGAAATTGCAATTTGGGGAAGAAGTATGTCGCGGTGCGGAATTAATCACAATAGGAGATATTATGTGTGAGCATCACGGCTAGCTCAGTCGATATATAATTCGCCCTGTAAGCGAAAGGTTCCGGGTTCGAGCCCCGGGTTGGCGGCACATTTTCTCACCACGTGACATTATCATACATTGCATTATATTGTGAAGTCACATGTTGGACAATATTGCAAATCAAAACACTTGGCATGAGAATTAAAGAACACTGTTCAGTGATTTCATCGCGCAGGAAATTGGAAACGTATATCATGAAATGCACACCCCCCAGTGAATATGGCAGAAAACATTACTCTAGATGGTGCAATGATAAGAACACACCATCGACATGTGATGATTCCGGAAAATCGGAAGTTCTTATTCCGGATATCGGAAGCATAATGTAATGAAACTCATATATTTGATGGTACAATTTAAAACCGCAAGTGTGATATTTTAAATATATCATGAACTCTTACTTGCATACTGCAGTGATATACTAATATCGGGTAAGTGGGTTTTTACAGGAAAAACAATAACTATATAAATACATAGTTTTAAACATTTTAGAATATTTTTAGTAGTTAGTGTTTTGTAATAAAGATGTGATATATCTTTGATGGAATCCTTCGTATTTCGTTTCCATGCAATACTAATCATGATGGTACGATTGTCGCCAGATCGGACAGTCCGGTTTCCTCCCACACGAATTACCACATATACGCTTTCATCCACGCCAACGAGAGTGATTAATATAAGTTGTTAGACCTTGCTTCGCAATCGTTGTAAAATAAATAAAGCTTAAACTTAACAAATGTAATATATGTGTGCGTTTTCTATGTTCTCTAGTATACATGCTTTTCATTTAAAATGTTTTGCTTCATTGCGTTTGTTTGTGGAATCAATTTAGTCCTTGCATCATACTTACGAGAATAAATTTCGCACGCCTACTGGCGACAAAACCAATTGTAGCTACATAGCATACTCTGTTTATTTATCACGTTTTGACTTCTTGATGTAAATCGTCTCTGTCGTGGCCCATACGTTCAATAAAGCGGTTAAACGTGCTGCATTGTTCTCTTCAGATTAATTACAGACGGATCTGTAGTCTAGTGGTAACACACCGGACTGGTAATCCAGGGATCGCAGGTTCGATCCCCCATCTGACCCTAATAAAATTAACAGTCTTTCAGATGTTACTTTAAACCGAGCTCCCGGTTCGGTGCTGTACATCGTGCACGTAAAAGAACCAGAGTAGACTTTGGAATGGGTCTCTGCCTGTGTCATTGCACAATCCTCCAACAATCTAAAATGACTAATCTCTTCAGGAGGCGTCGCTCATATGTGCAAAGCGGTAGCGACGATAAATAAACATAAAACACACGTATGATCATCGTCTCGGTCACTGATGTGTCATCACTGGAGAAGTGTGCTTACGGGACATTCACGCAACTGACAAAACAATACACATCTAGTTGGTCATAAGATCCAGATCATATGCAAGGAATTAACGATGTTATTGAATACGGTACTGTTAATCGGTCCAGACCTCACCAACCGTCGTATGTGTGCTTTCCTGCGCATAAGACAGGATCCGATAACTCTGAAAGCCGTCATTCAATACATGGTTTAGTGCTTCAAAGTAGGACAATTCATAGATGTTTGACGTAGGAACATACTGATTCAGGATTCTCGGGAAGTGCCGGGACTGATGTTGCTAGAACTTGTGGCGCGACCCGTTTACCTTTCTTACTATTGTCATGTCTTGCATCATATATAAGTAAAATGTATCGTGCTATGAAATATGAGTATACTAAACTGATCCAGAGAAACACCTCATTTAATATAATAATAATTTAATATAGTTTCAGCCATAATAGAAACACTGATATGAGAGGCGGTGACTTTGGGTTAGATGTCATAATATTAAATTAGTTTATATAAAATTATGCTGTTATGTTCATGATCGTATGACATATACTCCAACACCTGTCGAGGTAGCGTACCTAGAGAGAGAACGATATATATATAGAGATAGAGGGGGAGGGAGAGAAGGGGAGGGGGAGGGATAAAGTAACAACCAATGCATAAATGTGCACCAATATTAACATAGAGATATGCTCACCCACGCAAGAAGAGTCTGCCAATAACTCTGCCACATTGATATGTTCACAGTACAGAGAAATGTATGTCTCTACAACAGCGTAATGACTCTGGCACATCCTAATTTAGGATTTCACTTGAAAAGATGCATAGCAAAAGAGGTGGTCTTTCTACCATAAACAGCATCTATACTCACACTGTACTTATTGCACCATTATTTATAACAGTGAAATTGATTCACATGGAAATTGTGACTGGAAACAATGAATGAGGTCTATAAATCGTTAACTGCAGAAAAATATGTGGAGAGACGCCATTTCAGGCCTATAATAACTTGCAATCAGCACATCATACTTGCCTGATGAACAGTAATTTGAAAAGAGAGTTGCATGTTCTCATATGCTGACGTATCGGAGAAGGCGATTGCATCTCTAGCATATTTATTCGCTGAAATAGAAGACAAATGTGTCATAAAAGTGTTGTGTTACTTAGGCACATCAGTGCTCACAGAAGCGGGCACATCATTCCTGGGCTAGAATGATGTGCTGCTATCCTGGCAGTAGAACTAGAGGAGGTATTATCAAGACAACGGTACAACATTTTCGAAACAGTGTTGTTGTTCACATATATTAATGTTGTGTTAGGTTACATACATAATCAAACCAGCAGATTCTACACAAACAAACAAACAAACAAACAAAAAACAAACCGTTGATACAATCCATAGATCAACTACCACATATGATATATCTAGTCCATGGCTTAACGAGCCTGACCGTCATCAATGGACAATAGCGTGACACAGAAATATAGCGAGAAACACATACCACCACTGAAGGCATGTTAGGTCAAGGTAGATTTGAGAGATTTCCATCATGGCTCAGATTGATATTCGTTATTTGCTTGTTGTTATGTCTCAATAAATTATTTCAATAAATATAGAAGTTGTATGAACGCTTGCACGTGTGCCTGCCATTATGCACGGATTGGGGCACATTACGCAGAAGCAAAGTAGCACATGGGTCAGATTGAACAATTCTAAGCGGAAGATCAGACCATTCAACAAAGTGACCAAGCATCAAAGAATAGTTCATTTGTAGGATTCTAAATGAAAATGGACTGTTGAAATTAAGCGGTCGACTAATATCCTTGCAACTATATATTAAGAAGACCCACTAAATGTTCCCAAAACCAATCTTGGAATTGTTCTCGCACATCATATTCATGTAACATTCGTCATCTCACAGAGGGCGCGATAAGGTCGACAAGGTACAGGATTGCAATTTGTAAACGATCAGTGTCACCGGATTTTCATGAATATGCGAAATGCAGAATATATGCCTGGAAATGAAGTCCAGAGAATAGCCGACGTAACTGTAAACCGTCTAGAAGTCAACCCGCCTTTACTAAATGTTGAGGAGGACATGTTTGATCAATGGGAAGTTCGTACAAGGAAGACCTGGATGCCGCTAACAATAAAACGTGGACATATTGTTTACTTATCTAACAAGTAGTGCTGTACTGTCTAACAAGTAGTGTTGTACTGTCTAACAAGTAGTGCTGTACTGTCTAAAAAGTAGTGCTGTACTGTCTAACACGTAGTGCTGTACTGTCTAACAAGTAGTGCTGTAATGTCTAACAAGTAGTGCTGTACTGTCTAACAAGTAGTGCTGTACTGTCTAACAAGTAGTGCTGTACTGTCTAACAAGTAGTGCTGTACTGTCTAACAAGTAGTGCTGTAATGTCTACCAAGTAGTGCTGTACTGTCTAACAAGTAGTACTGTACTGTCTAATACGTAGTGCTGTACTGTCTAACAAGTAGTACTGTACTGTCTAATACGTAGTGCTGTACTGTCTACCAAGTAGTGCTGTACTGTCTAACAAGTAGTACTGTACTGTCTAATACGTAGTGCTGTACTGTCTAACAAGTAGTGCTGTAATCATTGACACCGGGTTCGGATATATCTATCTATCTATTTATCTATCTATCTATCTATCTATATATCTATCTATCTATCTATATATCTGCCTGCCTGCCTGCCTGCCTGCCTGCCTGCCTGCCTGCCTGCCTGCCTGCCTGCCTGCCTGCCTGCCTGCCTGCCTGCCTGCCTGCCTGCCTGCCTGCCTGCCTGCTGCCTGCCTGCCTGCCTGCCTGCCTGCCTGCCTGCCTGCCCTGCCTGCCTGCCTGCCTGCCTGCCTGCCTGCCTGCCTGCCTGCCTGCCTGCCTGCCTGCCTGCCTGCCTGCCTGCCTGCCTGCCTGCCTGCCTGCCTCCTGCCTGCCTGCCTGCCTGCCTGCCTGCCTGCCTGCCTGCCTGCCTGCCTGCCTGCCTGCCTGCCTGCCTGCCTGCCTGCCTGCCTGCCTGCCTGCCTGCCTGCCTGCCTGCCTGCCTGCCTGCCTGCGCCTGCCTGCCTGCCTGCCTGCCTGCCTGCCTGCCTGCCTGCCTGCCTGCCTGCCTGCCTGCCTGCCTGCCTGCCTATCTTCCATTAATGTCGAAGAAGTTAAAAGTATGAGTAGTATTATTTAAGAAAGTAATGGAAATAAGTTGTGGTAAAAGTTTAAAAACAGCTGCGCAGAACAATTAGGGACTGGCATGATCATTATGGCAAACTTCCGTATTGAATTGCTCTATGGTAGGGATATGGACAATGTCAGGAGGGAGATGGTTCCAATGGTAGATTGTTCTTGGAAAAATGGAAAACTTGTAGTAGTCTGTAGTTGCTGTAATTAACCTGTAGCTTAAGGAATGGCAATGGCGAGCAGTACGGGAGAGGGGAACTAGGTAATTTGCAATGGGAATAGCAACAATATCATTATGAATTGTATACATAAGGGTTAACCTATTGTCAATACGCCGTTGGTCTAGTCTGCGTAGATTTAGGGAATGTAGCATGTCTGTAACACTAGAGGTACGATAGAAGTCAGCCGTTATCCAACGGGCTGCTCTTAGCTGGACACCTTCAATTTAGTCTATCAATGTTTGGGTATGGGTCGACCAGATCTCGGAGCCATATTCAAGCTGGGGTCTCATTAGTGTCTGGTAAGCCATGGACTTAAGGATTTGACCTGGAGGTTTCTACGTAGAAATCCTAATGTTTGGTTTGCTTTCTTTGTTGACCTTTTTATGTGAGTATCCCACGACAGGTTACTTGAGATATCCACGCCAAGGTATTTGGCTGAGGTGACCGACTCAAGTAGGACTCCATGGGGTTTATATTTACTGGGAATAGGATGTTTCCTTCTGGTGACGTGGATAACTTGACATTTGGAGGGGTTAAATTCCATGTCCCACTCCAACTCCCACTCTTCTAATCTCTTAAGATCGTTTTGGAGTGTGACCGATTCATTTGCAGATGTCAGTGATAGATAGACTGCAGTATCATCTGCAAAGATACGGACTTTGGAACTTATGTTTTGTGGGAGGTCGTTTATGTAGGCTAGGAAAAGCAGGGGTCCAAGTACGGATCCCTGTGGGACTCCAGAGGACACCGGAATGGCCTCTGAACTAATACCATTAAGGACAACTGACTGGAGTCTATTATCTAGAAAACTCTTAATCCACCTTAATGCTTGACCTCTGACTCCATATGCATTTGTAGTAGTACTTTCTCGTGATTGACCTTGTCGAAAGCCTTACTGAAGTCTAATAGGATGAGATATACCTGATGTTTATTGTAGACAGAGGTAACCAAGTCATTGACTAGTATTACTAGTTGGGTCACGTATGACCGTTTTTCTCTAAAACCATGCTGCAAATGGTACAGAATACTGTGGTTAGTGAAGTGTTTTACTATCGAGGAGGAAACTATTATGTTCTAGTACCTTCATAGAACACATGTCAGTGAGATGCCAATGACAATTTCAACATCAACTTGTTACTGCCGAACAATCAGTCACGACTGTGGGATTATATCGTTCGGGTTTCTTGTGGGTGCTTGGTGATCGTGATCTACAGCAACTAGTTCACTTCTTATTTTGTATACAATATCAATGAGGCTTGATTTCGTCTATGTTCTAAGTTTTTACAATTAAGGGTGGATGCCATTAGTGATACACTACCAATGTAATTGTAATAATTGAATATATAACGGGCTGCAGATCTTTGGACCATTTCTAATGTATATGTAAGTGTTTCTGCGAGACATTCCAGACTGTGGAGCAGTATTCAACCTGTGGGCGGACATTCAAGTGGTATGTGCGTTTTCTTTGACATGTTTGTTATTAGTTTTGATTTTCATGTTGATGAAGCGGAGGGTGTTGTTCGCTTTTGAGGTACTTAATAATATTGATGTCTTGGGTCTAGTTGATGTTCTTACTAATCGTGACTCCGAGATATTTGGAGTGTTCAGTTGACCTTAAGTGCATGTTATATAACATGTATGGGTAAATGATGGAGTTTATTTTCCTATGGATTCTTAATATTTCACATTTATCAGGGTTGAATTCCATTGACCATTCCATTTCCCCAAGATTCTAAGAGGTGTAGGTCATGTTGTAGAGCTTCTGCTGAGGACTGGGATTTGATGGTGAGGTTGACGATGGTGTCGTCGGCAAAGAGGCGGGTCCGACTTTTGATGATGTTTGGTAGGTCATTTATATAAGATAGAAAAAGACATGGCCCCAGAACAGACAAGTCAGGGACACCCGAGAGAACTTGTAACCCGTCAGAGCATTTACCGTCGACTAGAACCTGTAGTAACATGTTTTTGAGAAAAGAGTGTATCCATGATAATAGATAGATAGATATTCTTTATTATCCTCCAATTGAAGAGATATTGAACATATATATACAATGTTATACATAAAAATCAAAGTAAATATGTACATGTAATTAAGCAATGGATGATATGTACATGTACAAGTAGTACAACATATAAGATCTAATGCATAGTATACAATGTAGTGGTACACAATACCACAATGCAATGCATGTCCGCAGACCCATGGTCACACAATAATGGTGTTTCTTGCGATGCGGTGCAAGGAATACCAGGACGTCGGCAATATAGTTAGCAGGTATTATAGTGACTATTGTCAAGCAGCATTGTTTCAGTGAAAGCGAAATGAAACGATGACTGAAGCACTAAAATATTTATATAAAATTACACAACATCAGTGCAAGGCCAATGAATTTGCAGATTTGCTTGTCGAATGCTTTACTGAAACATCTATTATGATGACATCCGTCTTGTGACCGAGCTCGAGATTGTCAGCTATATCTTGTGCGAAACCAATAAGTTGGGTTTCACATCTGTGTTTTAGTTTAATCATATTTTATTGCTCGATTCGTTTTACATATATATGTGAATACAAAACATGACAAATTAAATAAAGGCAAACGGATCGGGCCACACGTTCCAGCAATATTAGTTACGGCCCTTCCAGAACAGCTGTGGTTTGACCTAAACCCTGCTGTTGTGGTCTAATACTATGATGAGCGTCTAAGAATGGCATAGTGTTGGTGTTGGTAACCAGGATTTGTTCTAAGAGTTTGGAAGAAATGTATGTTAGAGAAATGAGGCGGTAATTGCTAGGTTTGGACTTTTTAACCGTTTTTGTATATGGGAAATATTCCAAGAGGTAGTTGGATCAGTGTGGCTTAACGGGTCATATTTTCAGAAATGATTCTCAGATCCTTCTTGAAGCTTGACCAATAGGTCGTACTGTATGATCTGACCACCATATATTTATTTTTAACACCGAGACAATTAATTGAGCCGTATTCAGTTTCTGATAATATCAACGTCGTTTTACAAGAAGTAAGAAATCGACAGAATGTAACCCAGGCTAACAGGTATAGTTTATACAGAACATTTTAGATATATAGTTTAAACACATTAATTTAGCTGGATTGCGAAACAAGAATTTACAATGTTAGATCAATCGCTCTCGAGACCTCATTCCTGATGGAATCCATCACCATGAGGGAAAGAGAAGTGGCAATGAGTAATTTGGGTACCCTGCCTAAGGGAACAATCGTAACAGATATAGCTGTGCATGAACTGCGGGCCTTTCGCACCTGAAGCACTTCACTGTTTAAACAATATTTTATTTCAATGAATATACATAGTATAATGATCACAATAAGAATATACATAGGATTGAGGAGAAAGCAACTTGCTTATACGATTACATCTGTCACGAGTTTAGATCTATATAGGCACATACACAATAATCAGATATCCTGTCCAATCAATCAAATAAAGATGTACTGACCCTCACTAGATCTCGTCATCACACTCGTGATCAGTTGCGCATCACCTGCACCAGAATCACACACTTCTGTACACGCTAGATCAGCTTTGCGACAAAAACATCGTCCATCTTTACATATTCCATTATCTCACTACACCCACACGTAACAAGCTCAATGACAGCATCTGGAGCAGCCAGACTAGACTAGACTAATAACTGAATTATATTTAGACTAATAACTGAACTATACTACCCCATTTCCTAATAGTTCATAGTTTTCAATGTCAATGTCTGGACGGGAACGTCCGACAATAGCCACACTGGCAAACACGTATTGGTTCTACGTCTGCTCAATCATCTTATCCCCCATCTTAGGAATATTCCCCGATTGAGCTCCATCTAAGTACTCTGATCTTAATCATCGGTTTCCATAGGTTGACTGAACCAGTTGCTCTCTCTTGGATCATACTGTCGCAGCAACCTCTCTGAACAACATCGTACAGAACAGCTTTGCTGGTCATATTTGTGCCCTCCATGTTCGAGTGGTTAAGTTTATTGACTTCAATTTGTTGCAGATTCGAATCCCACCGGAGGTGTTGATGTGGAAGCAATCCAAGTGCCCCTTATCGCTGCAGGTTCGAATCCCACCGGAGGTGTTGATGTGGACGCTATCCAAGTGCCCCTTATCGCTGCAGGTTCGAATCCCACCGGAGGTGTTGATGTGGAAGCTATCCAATTGCCCCTCATCGCTGCAGGTTCGAATCCCACCGGAGGTGTTGATATGGAAGCTATCCAAGTGCCCCTTATCGCTGCAGGTTCGAATCCCACCGGAGGTGTTGATGCTGTAGCTATCCAATTGCCCCTCATCGCTGCAGGTTCGAATCCCACCGGAGGTGTTGATGCTGTAGCTATCCAATTGCCCCTCATCGCTGCAGGTTGGTTCGAATCCCAACGGAGGCGTTATTGTGGAAGCTATCCAATTGCCCCTCATCGCTGCAGGTTCGAATCCCACCGGAAGTGTTGATGTGTAAGCTATCCAATTGCCCCTCATCGCTACAGGTTCGAATCCCACCGGAAGTGTTGATGTGGAAGCTATCCAATTGCTCCTCATCGCTACAGGTTCGAATCCCACCGGAGGTGTTGATGTGGAAGCTATCCAATTGCCCCTCATCGCTGCAGGTTCGAATCCCACCGGAGGTGTTGATACTGTAGCTATCCAATTGCCTCTCATCGCTGCAGGTTGGTTCGAATCCCACCGGAGGTGTTGATGTCGAAGCTATGCAATTGCCCCTCATCGCTACAGGTTCGAATCCCACCGGAGGTGTTGATGTGGAAGCTATCCAATTGCCCCTCATCGCTGCAGGTTCGAATCCCACCGGAGGTGTTGATGCTGTAGCTATCCAATTGCCTCTCATCGCTGCAGGTTGGTTCGAATCCCACCGGAGGTGTTGATGTCGAAGCTATGCAATTGCCCCTCATCGCTACAGGTTCGAATCCCACCGGAGGTGTTGATGTGGAAGCTATCCAATTGCCCCTCATCGCTGCAGGTTCGAATCCCACCGGAGGTGTTGATGCTGTAGCTATCCAATTGCCTCTCATCGCTGCAGGTTGGTTCGAATCCCACCGGAGGTGTTGATGTCGAAGCTATGCAATTGCCCCTCATCGCTGCAGGTTGGTTCGAATCCCACCGGAGGTGTTGATGTGGAAGCTATCCAGTCGGCACGTGGATCAGTGGTTCTACCCGGATACCCACCAATGTAGTAAATACTGCTCGGATGGGTCCCTGATGTCTTCCTCCACCAGTAATAGCTGGAGAGTCGCCATATAACCTAAGTTGTTGTTGCGACTGTAACTCGTAAATCACACAAACAAAAAACAAAACTAACCATGTTTACTAGTTTAGAGACTTCATCATGGAATGGATTTGATTGTTGTAGGTATGCTTTTAAAGGTTTAAATTTTATCTAATCATTGTTCATAACAGCCTTAGCCAATTGGTTTGCTGGGCAAACGTACAGTGATACCAGCCATCTCCTCTGCGTCCTTTGATAGGATCTACAATGAAAACGATTGCAAGTGAAGTAGGGTGACAGGTAAGGCCAGTGATTCCTCCTAGTACATCTTTCTTCATGTTTTCCTGCTCCAGTACATGACCCAACCCTTGATTCTTCTTCACAGAGAAGTCCCCATTCATCAGCTCGAACTATAATCCGGGATCTGACTGTTCTATATGTCACATAGAACAACCCATAAATGTGTATATAGGATCTTACATACGTTGTCTTATTTTTATTACAAAATTCGCAAATGAATTTCATAAAATATGATATGAAATCATCACGAGTGTGAGATCCTTTTTATCACATTACGATAGCGCGCTCGTTTGAATAAATAACGTTGCTATTTTCATTTTGGTGCCAAGTGTCAGCGTAAATTGTCATGACGTCACTACATGTTCATGACGTCCCTACACACAGCAGCGTTATATTTATGTTTTAAATAGCGCAAAATAATTGCGTCAAATATTCTTTTAAAAGATAGTGTGTCTTACCAGTAACGTTGTGTACGAATTCAAATAGAAATATGCATACTTTAATTTACAAATTATAAGGAGTATTCTCTCAATCAATCAGAATCCGTCCAGGTGTTATTAAACGTGTGGTCATATAAGAATGTATGTCATGACGGTATTACACTGAATACATGCGAAATTATGAAATTAATCTAAAGCAATAAACTGACAATCATTTTTTTTGTTTGCAATACGTTCACAGAACTGTACACTCCACTCCGTGTACACTCCTAGCACGTATACATTAATTCATTAATGCAATGAATGACGTATCGCTTCAATACATGTTATGGTCACACGACTACGATGTTTGTAAATATACGTCACATAGAATTAATCACTCTCATTGGCGCTGATGAAAGCGTAAATGTAGTCATTCGTGTGGGAGGAAACTGGAGTACCCGGAGAAAACCCACCTGTCCGATCTGGCGACCATCGTACCATCTCACATACTTCCCGGTCCGAGCATTGGTGAGACGCGAGCGCGCTAACCACTGCGCTAATCGGACAGCCATACATACCAGAGCTATGTTGGAACAGGATATTCTGGTGATATATGTTGGCCATTAATTTCAGAGACGAACAATTTAAAAGTGTTGCATATAGTTGCCATGGAAACCACAGTACTACAAATATATATCCATTTCATTTGCGCTAATTTAGTAAAGATCATTCCTGTGAAGTTTCTCTTTGTCGGCTTGCGAGATGTAGGAAGAATGAGAGACATCGCTAATTTTCTATTACCTCCCTTGGCAGATAATGTCTTGTCATCACAATGCGGTATATTCCTACATTTTGCCCTCACAATGCTGTATATTCCGACCTATTGCCCTCACAATGCGGTATATTCCGACCTATTGCCCTCACAATGCGGAATGTTCCTACATATTTCCCTCACAATGCGGTATATTCCGACCTATTGCCCTCACAATGCGGTATATTCCTATATATTGCCACACAATGCGGTATGTTCCTACATATTTCCCTCACAATGCGGTATATTCCGACCTATTGCCCTCACAATGCGGTATATTCCTACATATTGCTCTCACAATGCGGTATATTCCGACCTATTGCCCTCACAATGCGGTATATTCCGACCTATTGCCCTCACAATGCGGAATGTTCCTACATATTTCCCTCACAATGCGGTATATTCCTACAAATTGCCCTCACAATGCGGTATATTCCGACCTATTGCCCTCACAATGCGGTATATTCCTACATATTGCCTCACAATGCGGTATGTTCCTACATATTTCCCTCACAATGCGGTATATTCCGACCTATTGCCCTCACAATGCGGTATATTCCTACACCTTGCCCTCACAATGTGGTATATTCCTACATATTGCCCTCACAATACGGTATATTCATACATATTTCCTCACAATGCGGTATATTCCTACATAGTGCCCTCGCAATGCGGTATATTCCTGCATCTTACCCTCACAATGCGGTATAATCCTACATCCTGCCCTCACAATGCGGTATATTCCTACACCTTGCCCTCACAATGCGTTATATTCCTACACCTTTCCCTCACAATGCGGTATATGCCTACACATTGCCCTCACTATGCGGTATATTCCTACATCTTGCCATCACAATGCGGTATATTCCTATATCCTGCCCTCACAATGCGGTATATTCCTACACCTTTCCCTCACAATGCGGTATATTCCTACACCCTGCCCTCATAATGCGGTATATTCCTACATATTGCCCTCACAATGCAGAATATTCCTACATCTTGCCCTCACAATGCGGTATATTCCTACATCTTGCCCTCACAATGAGGTATATTCCTACATCTTGCCCTCACAATGCGGTTTATGCCTACATATTACCCTCACAATGCGGTATATACCTACATATTGCCCTCACAATGCGGTATATTCCGACCTATTGCCCTCACAATGCGGTATATTCCTACATATTGCCCTCGCAATGCGGTATATTCCTACATATTGCCCTCACAATGCGGTATATTCCTACATATAGCCCTCACAATGCGGTATATTCCTACAAATTGCCCTCACAATGCGGTATAATTCTACATCTTGCCCTCACAAGGCGGTATATTCCTACATCTTGCCATCACAATGCGGTATATTCCTACATATTGCCATCACACTGCGGTATATTCCTACATCTTGTCATCACAATGCGGCATATTCCTACATTTTGCCCTCACAATGCGGTATATTCAGACCTATTGCCCTCAAAATGCGGTATATTCCGACCTATTGCCCTCACAATGCGGAATGTTCCTACATATTTCCCTCACAATGCGGTATATTCCGACCTATTGCCCTCACAATGCGGTATATTCATACATATTGCCCTCACAATGCGGTATATTTCGACCTATTGCCCTCACAATGCGGTATATTCCGACCTATTGCCCTCACAATGCGGAATGTTCCTACATATTTCCCTCACAATGCGGTATATTCCTACAAATTGCCCTCACAATGCGGTATATTCCTACATCTTGCCATCACAATGCGGTATATTCCTACATATTGCCATCACACTGCGGTATATTCCTACATCTTGTCATCACAATGCGGTATATTCCTACATATTGCCCTCACAATGCGGTATATTCCGACCTATTGCCCTCACAATGCGGTATATTCCGACCTATTGCCCTCACAATGCGGAATGTTCCTACATATTTCCCTCACAATGCGGTATATTCCTACAAATTGCCCTCACAATGCGGTATATTCCTACATCTTGCCATCACAATGCGGTATATTCCTACATATTGCCATCACACTGCGGTATATTCCTACATCTTGTCATCACAATGCGGTATATTCCTACATATTGCCCTCACAATGCGGTATATTCCGACCTATTGCCCTCACAATGCGGTATATTCCGACCTATTGCCCTCACAATGCGGAATGTTCCTACATATTTCCCTCACAATGCGGTATATTCCGACCTATTGCCCTCACAATGCGGTATATTCCTACATATTGCCTCACAATACCGTATGTTTCTACATATTTCCCTCAAAATGCGGTATATTCCGACCTATTGCTCTCACAATGAGGTATATTCCTACATCTTGTCCTCACAATGCGGTATATTCCTACATATTGCCTCACAATGCGGTATGTTCCTACATATTTCCCTCACAATGCGGTATATTCCGATCTATTGCCCTCACAATGCGGTATATTCCTACATCTTACCCTCACAATGTGGTATATTCCTACATATTGTCCTCACAATGCGGTATATTCCTGAATATTTCCTCACAATGCGGTATATTCCTACACCTTGCCCTCACAATGTGGTATATTCCTACATATTGCCCTCACAATGCGGTATATTCATACATATTTCCTCACAATGCGGTATATTCCTACATAGTGCCCTCGCAATGCGGTATATTCCTGAATCTTACCCTCACAATGCTGTATAATCCTACATCCTGCCCCTAACAATGCGGTATATTCCTACACCTTGCCCTCACAATGAGGTATATTCCTACACCTTTCCCTCACAATGCGGTATATGCCTACACCTTGCCGTCACTATGCGGTATATTCCTACATCTTGCCATCACAATGCGGTATATTCCTATATCCTGCCCTCACAATGCGGTATATTCCTACACCTTTCCCTCCCAATGCGGTATATTCCTACACCCTGCCCTCATAATGCGGTATATTCCTACATCTTGCCCTCACAATGCAGTATATTCCTACATCTTGCCCTCACAATGCGGTATATTCCTACATCTTGCCCTCACAATGAGGTATATTCCTACATCTTGCCCTCACAATGCGGTTTATGCCTACATATTACCCTCACAATGCGGTATATACCTACATATTGCCCTCACAATGCGGTATATTCCGACCTATTGCCCTCACAATGCGGTATATTCCTACATATTGCCCTCGCAATGCGGTATATTCCTACATATTGCCCTCACAATGCGGTATATTCCTACATATAGCCCTCACAATGCGGTATATTCCTACAAATGCCCTCACAATGCGGTATATTTCTACATCTTGCCCTCACAAGGCGGTATATTCCTACATCTTGCCATCACAATGCGGTATATTCCTACATATTGCCATCACACTGCGGTATATTCCTACATCTTGTCATCACAATGCGGAATATTCCTACATTTTGCCCTCACAATGCGGTATATTCAGACCTATTGCCCTCAAAATGCGGTATATTCCGACCTATTGCCTCACAATGCGGAATGTTCCTACATATTTCCCTCACAATGCGGTATATTCCGACCTATTGCCCTCACAATGCGGTATATTCCTACATATTGCCTCACAATGCGGTATATTCCTACATATTTCCCTCACAATGCGGTATATTCCGACCTACTGCCCTCACAATGCGGTATATTCCTACATATTGCCCTCACAATGCGGTATATTCCGACCTATTGCCCTCACAATGCGGTATATTCCGACCTATTGCCCTCACAATGCGGAATGTTCCTACATATTTCCCTCACAATGCGGTATATTCCTACAAATTGCCCTCACAATGCGGTATATTCCTACATCTTGCCCTCACAATGCGGTATATTCCTACATATTGCCATCACAATGCGGTATATTCCTACATCTTGCCATCACAATGCGGTATATTCCTACATATTGCCCTCACAATGCGGTATATTCCGACCTATTGCCCTCACAATGCGGTATATTCCGACCTATTGCCCTCACAATGCGGAATGTTCCTACATATTTCCCTCACAATGCGGTATATTCCGACCTATTGCCCTCACAATGCGGTATATTCCTACATATTGCCTCACAATGCGGTATGTTCCTACATATTTCCCTCACAATGCGGTATATTCCGACCTATTGCCCTCACAATGCGGTATATTCCTACATATTGCCCTCACAATGCGGTATATTCCGACCTATTGCCCTCACAATGCGGTATATTCCGACCTATTGCCCTCGCAATGCGGTATATTCCTACATATTGCCCTCACAATGCGGAATATTCCTACAAATTGCCCTCACAATGCGGTATATTTCTACATCTTGCCCTCACAATGCGGTATATTCCTACATATTGCCATCACACTGCGGTATATTCCTACATCTTGTCATCACAATGCGGTATATTCCTACATATTGCCCTCACAATGCGGTATATTCCGACCTATTGCCCACATAATGCGGAATGTTCCTACATATTTCCCTCACAATGCGGTGTATTCCGACCTATTGCCCTCACAATGCGGTATATTCCTACATATTGCCTCACAATGCGGTATGTTCCTGCATATTTCCTCACAATGCGGTATATTCCTACACCTTGCCCTCACAATGTGGTATATTCCTACATATTGGCCTCACAATGCGGTATATTCATATATATTTCCTCACAATGCGGTATATTCCTACATAGTGCCCTCGCAATGCGGTATATTCCTGCATCTTACCCTCAAAATGCGGTATAATCCTACATCCTGCCCTCACAATGCGGTTTATTCCTACACCTTGCCCTCACAATGCGGTATATTCCTACACCTTTCCCTCACAATGCGGTATATGCCTACATCTTGCCCTCACTATGCGGTATATTCCTACATCTTGCCCTCACAATGCGGTATATTCCTACAGCCTGCCGTCACAATGCGGTATATTCCTACACCTTTCCCTCACAATGCGGTATATTCCTACACATTGCCCTCACAATGCGGTATATTCCTACATCTTGCCCTCACAATGCGGTATATTCCTACATCTTGCCCTCACAATGCGGTATATTCCTACATCTTGCCCTCACAATGAGGTATATTCCTACATCTTGCCCTCATAATGCGGTATATACCTACATATAGCCCTCACAATGCGGTATATACCTACATATTACCCTCACAATGCGGTATATACCTACATATTTTCATCACAATGCGGTATTTTCCGACCTATTGCCCTCACAATGCGGTATATTCCTACATATTGCCCTCGCAATGCGGTATATTCCTACAAATTGCCCTCACAATGCGGTATATTCCTACATATTGCCCTCACAATGCGATATATTCCTACATATAGCCCTCACAATGCGGCATATTCCTACAAATTGCCATCACAATGCGGTATATTCCTACATCCTGCCCTCACAATGCGGTATATTCCTACATCTTGTCATCACAATGCGGTATATTCCTACATATTGCCGTCACATTGCGGTATATTCCGACCTATTGCCCTCACAATGCGGTATATTCCAACCTATTGCCCTCACTATGCGGTATGTTCCTACATATTTCCCTCACAATGCGGTATATTCCGACCTATTGCACTCACAATGCGGTATATTCCTACATATTTCCTCACAATGCGGTATTTTCCTACATATTTCCCTCATAATGCGGTATATTCCGACCTATTGCCCTCACAATGCGGTATATTCCTACATCTTACCCTCACAATGTGGTATATTCCTACATATTGTCCTCACAATGCGGTATATTCCTGCATATTTCCTCACAATGCGGTATATTCCTACACCTTGCCCTCACAATGTGGTATATTCCTACATATTGGCCTCACAATGCGGTATATTCATACATATTTCCTCACAATGCGGTATATTCCTACATAGTGCCCTCACAATGCGGTATATTCCTGCATCTTACCCTCACAATGCGGTATAATCCTACATCCTGCCCTCTCAATGCGGTATATTCCTACACCTTGCCCTCACAATGCGGTATATTCCTACACCTTTCCCTCACAATGCGGTATATGCCTACACCTTGCCATCACTATGCGGTATATTCCTACATCTTGCCCTCACAATGCGGTATATTCCTACATCCTGCCCTCACAATGCGGTATATTCCTACACCTTTCCCTCACAATGCGGTATATTCCTACACCTTGCCTTCACAATGCGGTATATTCCTACATCTTGCCCTCACAATGCGGTATATTCCTACATCTTGCCCTCACAATGCGGTATATTCCTACATCTTGTCCTCACAATGCGGTATATTCCTACATATTGCCCTCACAATGCGATATATTCCTACATATAGCCCTCACAATGCGGTATATTCCTACAAATTACCATCACAATGCGGTATGTTCCTACATCCTGCCCTCACAATGCGGTATATTCCTACATCTTGCCATCACAATGCTGTATATTCCTACATATTGCCCTCACATTGCGGTATATTCCGACCTATTGTCCTCACAATGCGGTATATTCCGACCTATTGCCCTCACAATGCGGTATGTTCCTACATATTTCCCTCACAATGCGGTATATTCCGACCTATTGCACTCACAATGCGGTATATTCCTACATATTGCCTCACAATGCGGTATTTTCCTACATATTTCCCTCACAATGCGGTATATTCCGACCTATTGCCCTCACAATGCGGTATATTCCTACATCTTACCCTCACAATGCGGTATATTCCGACCTATTGCCCTCACAATGTGGTATATTCCTACATATTGTCCTCACAATGCGGTATATTCCTACACCTTGCCCTCACAATGCGGTATATTCCTACATATTGCCTCACAATGCGGTATATTCCTACACCTTGCCCTCACAATGCGTTATATTCCTGTATATTTCCTCACAATGCGGTATATTCCTACACCTTGCCCTCACAATGCGGTATATTCCTACATATTTCCCTCACAATGCGGTATATTCATACATATTGCCTCACAATGCGGTATATTCCTACATATTGCCCTCGCAATGCGCTATATTCCTGCATCTTACCCTCACAATGCGGTATATTACTACATCCTGCCCTCACAATGCGGTATATTCCTACACCTTTCCCTCACAATGCCGTATATTCCTACATCTTGCCCTCACAATGCGGAATATTCCTACATATTGCCCTCACAATGCGGTATATTCCTACATCCTGCCCTCACAATGCGGTATATTCCTACACCTTTCCCTCACAATGCGGTATATTCCTACACCTTGCCCTCAGAATGCGGTATATTCCTACATCTTGCCCTCACAATGCGGTATATTCCGACCTATTGCCCTCACAATGCGGTATATTCCTACATCTTGTCCTCACAATGCGGTATATTCCTACATATTGCCTCACAATGCGGTATGTTCCTACTAATTGTCCTCACAATGCGGTATATTCCTGCATATTTCCTCACAATGCGGTATATTCCTACACCTTGCCCTCACAATGTGGTATATTCCTACATATTGCCCTCACAATGCGGTATATT
The DNA here is from genome assembly GCA_014843695.1 of Archivesica marissinica. Classification (NCBI taxonomy): domain Eukaryota; kingdom Metazoa; phylum Mollusca; class Bivalvia; order Venerida; family Vesicomyidae; genus Archivesica; species Archivesica marissinica. The sequence continues at coordinate 76,564,158 of CM026391.1, forward strand.
CATACATATTTCCTCACAATGCGGTATATTCCTACATAGTGCCCTCGCAATGCGGTATATTCCTGCATCTTACCCTCACAATGCGGTATAATCCTACATCCTGCCCTCACAATGCGGTATATTCCTACATCCTGCCCTCACAATGCGGTATATTCCTACATATTGCCCTCACAATGCGGTATATTCCTACATATTGCCCTCACAATGCGGTATATTCCGACCTATTGCCCTCACAATGCGGTATATTCCGACCTATTGCCCTCACAATGCGGTATGTTCCTACATATTTCCCTCACAATGCGGTATATTCCGACCTATTGCCCTCACAATGCGGTATATTCCTACATATTGCCTCACAATGCGGTATTTTCCTACATATTTCCCTCACAATGCGGTATATTCCGACCTATTGCCCTCACAATGCGGTATATTCCTACATCTTACCCTCACAATGCGGTATATTCCTACATATTGCCCTCACAATGTGGTATATTCCTACATATTGCCCTCACAATGCGGTATATTCCTACATATTTCCCTCACAATGCGGTATATTCCTACATATTGCCCTCACAATGCGGTATATTCCTACATATTGCCCTCACAATGCGGTATATTCCTGCATCTTGCCCTCACAATGCGGTATATTCCTACATCTTGCCCTCACAATGCGGTATATTCCTACACCTTGCCCTCACAATGCGGTATATTCCTACATCTTTCCCTCACAATGCGGTATATTCCTACATCTTGCCCTCACAATGCGGTATATTCCTACATCTTGCCCTCACAATGCGGTATATTCCTACATCTTGCCCTCACAATGCGGTATATTCCTACATCTTGCCCTCACAATGCGGTATATTCCTACATATTGCCTCACAATGCGGTATATTCCTACACCTTGCCCTCACAATGCGGTATATTCCTGTATATTTCCTCACAATGCGGTATATTCCTACACCTTGCCCTCACAATGCGGTATATTCCTACATATTTCCCTCACAATGCGGTATATTCATACATATTGCCTCACAATGCGGTATATTCCTACATATTGCCCTCGCAATGCGCTATATTCCTGCATCTTACCCTCACAATGCGGTATATTACTACATCCTGCCCTCACAATGCGGTATATTCCTACACCTTGCCCTCACAATGCGGTATATTCCTACACCTTTCCCTCACAATGCGGTATATTCCTACATATTGCCCTCACAATGCGGTATATTCCTACATATTGCCCTCACAATGCGGTATATTCCTACATCCTGTCCTCACAATGCGGTATATTCCTACACCTTTCCCTCACAATGCGGTATATTCCTACACCTTGCCTTCAGAATGCGGTATATTCCTACATCTTGCCCTCACAATGTGGTATATTCCGACCTATTGCCCTCACAATGCGGTATATTCCTACATCTTGTCTCACAATGCGGTATATTCCTACATATTGCCTCACAATGCGGTATGTTCCTACTAATTGTCCTCACAATGCGGTATATTCCTGCATCTTTCCTCACAATGCGGTATATTCCTACATCCTGCCCTCACAATGTGGTATATTCCTACATATTGC
>CM026391.1:76566742-76582175 GCA_014843695.1 Archivesica marissinica
TGAGTATTCCATTTTTGTTCTGCCTTACAGTATTGTTGTCTATTTTCTGGAGATTTTTCAAGATACTTCTGGTAAAGAGATCTATTGTTTTTCTTTATTTTTAACATATTATTAATAAAACATATTTTGGGCTCAATGCTGTTAGCAGCTTGGGTGTTCAATTTAATTTTCCAATCATTTGGAATACTGTTCAATAAACTGTTATATATTAAGAATGCTCCATCAGATAGATTATATAGGTCTCTTAATTCAATAAAGTTATAGAAACGTTTAAGTCTGAAATCATATATATGTTCTATGAATTTTATACCTCTGTTAAAAAGTTCTTTGTTAAAAAACATTTTGTTATTTGCTTGTATGAACGAGTTATTCCAGATAATTTCTTTTGGAATATTCTCAGGTTCCATTTCAAAATGTATCTTTGTCCAGCTTAGTTACAATGTTACGAATAAAGTCATTTTTAAACATTTTCTTAACATCTATATCTTGTAAGTTAGATTCAAATACTAATATTCCTCCAAATCTATCGAGTTCTCTTTTATAATAATCTTTCCAGCTACCCATATTATTGTCGTCAAATAGTCTGTAAACCCAACTGCACTTAAAGGTATTTAAAGAGGCATTGACATCAATCATTTTTAGGCCACCTTTATCATATTCAAGCTTTATTGTTCTTCTAGCTATTTTTTCTGGCTTATTATCCCATAAAAATCGATAAAATATTCTTGTTATATCACTTATTACATATTCTGGGGGGTCATGTAATACTGTTAAGGGGTAAATCAATTTAGGCATAATAAACGTCTTTAATACTGTTATTTTTCCTAGCAATGATAAGTGATACTTTCCCCACAACTTAAGGTTTGAAGTTACCTGATTTATTTTCGGTGTTAAATTTAATTCATGAATTTTCTTTTTATCATTTACAAAAACTATTCCAAGTGTAGAAGCTTTTTCTGATGTCCAATTAAATTTTTTTCTCTTTGCAGTGGATTATTCCGCTATTTCTTAACGATCCTGCTCTTAAAACAACAGATTTTTTCACATTTAATTTCAGTCCTGAGACAGTACTATATGCGTCAATTGTTTTAATGAGATTACTAAAGGATGCCTCTGTGCCATCTGTTACAAATGTAGCATCATCAGCGAAAAGAGACTTCTTAATTTCTTCATTAACAAGTTTAATCCCACTAATCTCTTTATTGTTTCTTACTGATAGAGATAAAGTTTCTATCGCTATAACAAATAAATACGGAGATAACGGACATCCTTGACGTACCCCTCTTCCAACACTAAAGAACTCCGATAAGAAACCATTATTCGATATTGAACTTTGTATGTCAGTATAGAACGTTTTAATCCATTTGATCATTGATTCTCCAAAATTAAAATATTTAAGTGTTCTATAGATAAAATTATGATCTAAGCTGTCAAATGCTTTTTCAAAATCCGCAAAGAATAGTACCCCTGGTAGATTATTTTCATTTAAATGGTCTAGTACGTCATATAACAGTCTAATATTTTCACCTATATATCTGTTTTTGATAAACCCTGTCTGCGATTTGTGAATTATCTTTGGTAGTACTGATTTTATTCTATTAGATATTGCTTTTGTTGCAATTTTATAGTCGGTATTCAACAGGGAAATTGGTCTCCAGTTATTTAAAAAATTTAAATCGGTATCTTTTTTTGGTATTAAAGTAATTATTCCTTGTTTCTGCAACTGAGATAGATTACCAATTTCATACGCGTAATTAATTGATTTAAGGAAGAAATGTTTTATATCTTGCCAGAATATCTTGTAAAACTCAGCCGTAATGCCGTCAGAGCCAGGACTTTTATTATTTTGCATACTTAATAATGCTGTTGAACATTCATAATCAGTCAAAGTACCTTCGCAAGTATGTGTATCTTCCTCAGTTAACTTAGGAACACTTTCATCAGGTGGAAAGAAATCTTCATTATTATTATCAAGAGTTTTCCTTTCATATAGATTTCGATAAAATGATCTCGTTTCTGTTAATATCTCCTTAGGGTCAGTTATGTCTTTGTTGTCAACAGTTAATTTTGCTATAGTTTTTATTTCACTTCTCTTCTTTTCCAAATTCGAAAAATATTTTGAATTTCTTTCAAATCCCTCAATATGTTGTGCTTTTGAACGGATGAATATTCCTTTAGCCCTTCGTTCTACAAGTTGTTCAAGTTTTATCCTATTTTCTCTTAATAATTCATTTTTTTCATTATCTGGGTTTTCTGAAATTTCCAGCTCTAATGCATTAATATATGTTATTAAATCTTTTTCATCTTGAAGTTCACCTTTCTTTTTAAAACTACAATATTTTATACTAACATTTCTAATGGTTCCCTTAATCAATTCCCACAGTGTGACTGGATTTGCTTCTTTGTTAAAATCTACAGTTTCTTGTATTTGTTTCCTTATTTCTATTTGATAAGATTCATCTAGAATTACAGAGTTATTTAATTTGTAAAATCCCCGGCCCCTTAGATTTTTAGTTAAATCTATATTCATCATTACTATTGAATGATCCGATCGAAGTCCAGTTGATATTTTGCAGTTTAAGATCCTGTTAACTATATTGTTTGAAATTAGGAAAAAGTCGAGTCTGCAAAATATAGGGGCTCTGTTATTTGAATGCCAAGTGTATTGCTTTGAGTCGGGATTTTTGATGCGCCATATGTCACTTAGCTCGTAGTTTTCTATGATATGGTTTAATTTTTCTCTTGTTTTTTTGTTAGTGTCTACACGTCCATTTTTCTTATCTTTATTTACATCAATTACTCGATTGAAATCTCCCCCAATAATAAATGTTTCATTATCGTGTTCTGCAATATAATTTTCAATTAATTCAAAAAACTGAACATCGTCAACATTAGGTGCATAAATATTTAAAATAGATATATCAGAACCATTTATCTTTAACTTTAGCGATTGTAGTCTACCAACATATAACTCTTTATATTCAATTACCTCATAGTTTCTATCCAGCAGAATCCCTACACCCATGCTATTGGAACTATTTCCACTAAGAAAGATATTTTCACTCCATTCTTTTCTCCAGCTTTGAAGATTATTCTCCTTATAATGAATTTCTTGTAATAAGCAAATTGAGTATTTATTGTGTTTTAACCAGTCAAATATTTGATTTCTCTTTCTAGTATCACCTAGTCCTTTAACGTTAAAGGTACATAACTTAATAGTCATATCTGTATATGTGAGGTATATATTCTATGTAGCCGTTTAATATATCATAGGTTATGTTTTCATTCAGCATAAGTACATACATCAGGAATGTAAAGACAAGTATCCATAAAATAAAAAAGGGAAGTGTTGCTGACATATTGAATGTGTGTGCAAGGCAGCATATTTCAATATGTACAAATCTGTGCAATATACATCTATAAACATATACAAGTAAGTGGTATTATTTAGCCTAGCTTTATCGAAACGAAAAATAAAGAAGGCCAGTCGGTTAGCTTAGAGAATTTTAAATATCAATCACGTTTTACAAATATAAAATTGGACATAATTATGCTGTCGCATCTACTCCCGCTATCATGTTTGTATAAAATAATATTCCTCATCGAATGGCGTAGATGTTAGCAAGGGGAGTAAATGTAATATTCATAGTGATGAATAGCTTGATCAATGATCGCGTGGCAGGTGACATGGTGTTTACATTCGTAAGGGAGATAATTATGTCAATAGCTATAGCTTTCTTTAATAACGTAGTGGACGTAATTATAAATATCAATCACATTTTACAAATATAAAATTGGACATAATTATGCTGTCGCATCTACTCATAGGCTATCATGTTTTTATAAAATAATATTCCTCAACGAATGGCGTAGATGTTAACAAGGGGAGTAAATGTAATACTCATAGTGATGAATAATTTGATCAATGATCGCGTGGCATATGATCAGGTGTTTACATTATTTGCGTTAATAACGTAATGTAAGTAATTACATGTATAGTATTACCGTCCATCGGCCTATCTTTATATAGACCAAACATAAATGGTTATATCTATGCACACATAATCACTGTCTATACATATGTAATTATCGCTCATGGAAGTAAGAACACATTTACAATATACAACCAATTATGATGAGCACACTGAAGCGTATAATCGAGGTATTCAGCGTATTAGATAGTTTTCACCTGATGCATCAATGTATAACTATACCTCCATGTAGAGATATATTCAGTGAGTGTAACTATAAATCCATGTAGAGATATATTCAGTGAGTGATTGTTGCACTCAGTTCATTCCATTAACCGTTTGGTTTTATTTTTAAACTACAATATTTCAAACTTACAAGAATGTGCATATATGTAAGAAGGGAAATAATTGCAACAATACCACAATGTCCATATTCTCTACAGGATGTTAAACAATGCTTGATACAATTATGTAATGTTTGACATGATTATAGTTATATTGTCGCACCAAACTCACTATAATTTATTTAGAATAAAGACTATATTGTGAACAAATAGTTTTCAACAACAGACTTAGACGTTAGCACGTGGAGTAGTTGCAATAATATTAACAATGAGTAGTTCTATAAATAGCTATCAATAGGATTAAGGCGAGCACCTGTATTGAAATACTTAATCTCATACAGCAAAGTTGTCTGTAAGATGGTAATTCATATTATACGCATATACTATTTGACATGATTATATTGACGAATTAAGTCACATTGTCATTTATAAGCTATACTATAATGGGCAGACATACTTCTCAGTAAAAGGAGTGTGTGTTATAACAGAGATAAGGTGCGACATTACAAAAATAATTAATTTTAACATGTTTGATCAAAGTCGTTTGATAGGCAAACAGTTTATTTTGCCTTATTGCATTTAATCCCTTACAACTGTGATATAAACGATTATTATTTAGTATACAATGTGTGTTCTAGACAATACACAAATAACGTTAAACGGTGCATGTGAGTAACTTCAACAATACAAAGCTTTACGTCTTAAATTATAATACATAGTGTGTATTTAGCGCTCACTGTACTAATATAGTATGTTGACTTTTACATTAGCACTAGCAGTTCTGTTTTTAAAGCTCTATTTTTTAGAGGCTTTTCCTTTCGCCGGCATTGGAGGTGCTCTGTATGAGAGCCAATAGTTATAGTCTATGTAGGGCACTTGCTCCATATACACTTTCTTGTCTTCGTGGATAAATTTCGCATAGAGTTTACCCTCAAATGACCAACAATGTTCTATTTTATCCCTGGCGTTTCGTCGCATGGCCGCAAGTACTTCCTGGTTGATGTGAGTCAAATCTTCATTGAGATAAATATTTGTACCTTTCAGTTGTTTTGCTACCTTCATAATATTTACTTTCGTCTGTCTATGTACAAATTTAGCAAGGATCGGCCGGTGCTTTCCAACTTTATATGGCCCTATTCGGTGTGAAATATCTATGTCAGCGATTGTTAAGTTCAACTTTAACTTTTCGTTCAGTTGTTTGACAATGATATATGTTGTTGCATCCGATTGTTGTTTTTCGACGTCATCATTAATGCCCGTGATGCGTATGTTGTTCCTTCGCCCGTATTGTTCTAAATTATTTAGATTCTCGTCAAAATTTGATTTATTTCTCTTCAATTCATTTTTTAAATTTATGTTTTCGGATTGTAGCGAATCATTTATTTTTGCTTGTTTTTTTATTTCACTTCTTAATCGCTCGTTGTCTACCGCATTCACATGAACATCGTTTTCGAGCGCATCTAATCGCCTGTTCACAGTGCCTAGTATTTGCTCTTTAATTTCGTCAACTGTATCTTTTATCATATCTCGAATGAAGCTGCGATCTTTCTTTGTTAGAACTTCGGCAAGTTTATTGTTAATTTCTTCTAGTTTAGTTTCAAACGACAGGTTACTTGAGATATCCACGCCAAGGTATTTGGCTGAGGTGACCGACTCAAGTAGGACTCCATGGAGTTTATATTTACTGGGAATAGGATGTTTCCTTCTGGTGACGTGGATAACTTGACATTTGGAGGGGTTAAATTCCATGTCCCACTCCAACTCCCACTCTTCTAATCTCTTAAGATCGTTTTGGAGTGTGACCGATTCATTTGCAGATGTCAGTGATAGATAGACTGCAGTATCATCTGCAAAGATGCGGACTTTGGAACTGATGTTTTGTGGGAGGTCGTTTATGTAGGCTAGGAAAAGCAGGGGTCCAAGTACGGATCCCTGTGGGACTCCAGAGGACACCGGAATGGCCTCTGAACTAATACCATTAAGGACAACTGACTGGAGTCTATTATCTAGAAAACTCTTAATCCACCTTAATGCTTGACCTCTGACTCCATATGCATTTTTAGTAGTACTTTCTCGTGATTGACCTTGTCGAAAGCCTTACTGAAGTCTAATAGGATGAGATCTACCTGATGCTTATTGTAGACAGAGGTAACCAAGTCATTGACTAGTATTACTAGTTGGGTCACGCATGACCGTTTTTCTCTAAAACCATGCTGCAAATGGTACAGAATACTGTGGTTAGTGAAGTATTTTACTATCGAGGAGGAAACAATTATGTTCTAGTACTTTGCATAGAACACATGTCAGTGAGATGCCAATGACAATTTCAACATCAACTTGTTACTGCCGAACAATCAGTCACGACTGTGGGATTATATCGTTCGGGTTTCTTGTGGGTGCTTGGTGATGGTGATCTACAGCAACTAGTTCACTTCTTATTGTGTATACAATATCAATGAGGCTTGATTTCGTCTATGTTCTAAGTTTTTACAATTAAGGGTGGATGCCATTTGTGATACACTACCAATGTAATTGTAATAATTGAATATTTAACGGGCTGCAGATCTTTGGACCATTTCTAATGTGTATGTAAGTGTTTCTGCGAGACATTCCAGACTGTGGAGCAGTATTCAACCTGTGGGCGGACTTTCAAGTGGTATGTGCGTTTTCTTTGACATGTTTGTTATTAGTTTTGATTTTCATGTTGATGAAGCGGAGGGTGTTGTTCGCTTTTGAGGTACTTAATAATATTGATGTGTTGGGTCTAGTTGATGTTCTTACTAATCGTGACTCCGAGATATTTGGAGTGTTCAGTTGACCTTAATTGCGTGTTATATAACATGTATGGGTAAATGTTGGAGTTTATTTTCCTATGGATTCTTAATATTTCACATTTATCAGGGTTGAATTCCATTGACCATTCCATTTCCCCAAGATTCTAAGAGGTGTAGGTCATGTTGTAGAGCTTCTGCTGAGGACTGGGATTTGATGGTGAGGTAGACGATGGTGTCGTCGACAAAGAGGCGGGTCCAACTTTTGATGATGTTTGGTAGGTCATTTATATAAGATAGAAAAAGACATGGCCCCAGAACAGACACGTCAGGGACACCCGAGAGAACTTGTAACCCGTCAGAGCATTTACCGTCGACTAGAACATGTAGTGACATATTTTTGAGAAAAGAGTGTATCCATGATAATAGGTTGCCATTTATACCCAAGTGTTTGAATTTATGGGTGAGCGTGTGGTGATCTACTTGTCGAATGCTTTACTGAAAAATCTATTATGATGACATCCGTCTTGTCACCGAGCTCGATATTGTCAGCTATATCTTGTGCGAAACCAATGAGTTGGGTTTCACAGCTGTGGTTTAGTTTAATCATATTTTATTGCTCGATTCGTTTTACATATATATGTGAATACAAAACCTGAGAAATTAAATAAAGGCAAACGGATCGGGCCACACGTTCCAGCAATATTAGTTACGGCCCTTCCAGAACAGCTGTGTTTTGACCTGAATCCTGCTGTTGTGGTCTAATACTATGATGAGCGTCTAAGTATGGCATAGTGTTGGTGTTGGTAACCAGGATGTGTTCTAAGAGTTTGGAAGCAATGCATGTTAGAGAAATGGGGCGGTAATTGCTAGATTTGGACTTTTTAACCGTTTTTGTATATGGGAGATATTCCAAGAGGTATTTGGATCAGTGTGGTTTAACGGGTCATATTTTCAGAAATGATTCTCAGATCCTTCTTGAAGCTTGACCAATCGGCCGTACTGTATGGTCTGACCATCATATATTTATTTTTAACACCGAGACAATTAATTGAGCCGTATTCAGTTTCTGATAATATCAACGTCGTTTTACCAGAAGTAAGAAATCGACAGAATGTAACCCAGGCTAACAGGTATAGTTGATACAGAACATTTTAGATATATAGTTTAAACACATTAATTTAGCTGGATTGCGAAACAAGAATTTACAATGTTAGATCAATCGCTCTCGAGACCTCATTCCTGATGGAATCCATCACCATGAGGGAAAGAGAAGTGGCAATGAGTAATTTGGGTACCCTGCCTAAGGGAACAATCGTAACAGATATAGCTGTGCATGAACTGTATAATGATCACAATAAGAACATACATGTAGGATTGAGGAGAAAGCAACTTGCTTATACGGTTACCTCTGTCACGAGTTTAGATATATACTTAGGCACATACACAATAATCAGATATCCTGTCCAATCAGTCAAATAAAGATGTACTGACCCTCACTAGATCTCGTCATCACACTCGTGATCAGTTGCACATCACCTGCACCAGAATCACACACTTCTGTACACGCTAGATCAGCTTTGCGACAAGAACATCGTCCATCTTTACATATTCCATTATCTCACTACACCCACAGGTAACAAGCTCAATGACAGCATATGGAGCAGCCAGACTAGACTAGACTAATAACTGAACTATATTTAGACTAATAACTGAACTATACTACCCCATTTCCTAATAGTTCATAGTTTTCAATGTCAATGTCTGGACGGGAACGTCCGACAATAGCCACACTGGCAAACACGTATTGGTTCTACGTCTGCTCAATCATCTTATCCCCCATCTTAGGAATATTCCCCGATTGAGCTCCATCTAAGTACTCTGATCTTAATTATCGGTTTCCATAGGATGACTGAACCAATTGCTCTCTCTTGGATCATACTGTCGCAGCAACCTCTCTGAACAACATCGTACAGAACAGCTTTGCTGGTCATATTTGTGCCCTCCATGTTCGAGTGGTTAAGTTTGTTGACTTCAATGTGTTGCAGATTCGAATCCCACCGGAGGTGTTGATGTGGAAGCAATCCAAGTGCCCCTTATCGCTGCAGGTTCGATTCCCACCGGAGGTGTTGATGTTGAAGCTATCCAAGTGCCCCTTATAGATGCAGGTTCGAATCCCACTGGAGGTTTGATGTGGAAGCTATCCAATTGCCTGTCATCGCTGTAGGTTCGAATCCCACCGGAGGTGTTTATGTGGAAGCTATCCAATTGCCTCTCATCGCTGCAGGTTCGAATCCCACCGGAGGTGTTGATGTGGAAGCTATCCAATTGCCTCTCATCGCTGCAGGTTCGAATCCCACCGGAGGTGTTTATGTGGAAGCTATCCAATTGCCCCTCATCGCTGCAGGTTCGAATCCCACCGGAGGTGTTGATGTGGAAGCTATACAATTGCCCCTCATCGCTGCAGGTTCGAATCCCACCGGAGGTGTTGATGTGGAAGCTATCCAATTGCCCCTCATCGCTGCAGGTTGGTTCGAATCCCACCGGAGGTGTTGATGTGGAAGCTATCAAATTGCCCCTCATCGCTGCAGGTTGGTTCGAATCCCACCGGAGGTGTTGATGTGGAAGCTATCCAATTGCCCCTCATCGCTGCAGGTTGGTTCGAATCTCACCGGAGGTGTTGATGTGGAAGCTATCCAATTGCCCCTCATCGCTGCAGGTTCGAATCCCACCGGAGGTGTTGATGTGGAAGCTATCCAATTGCCCCTCATCGCTGCAGGTTCGAATCCCACCGGAGGTGTTGATGCTGTAGCTATCCAATTGCCTTTCATCGCTGCAGGTTGGTTCGAATCCCACCGGAGGTGTTGATGTGGAAGCTATGCAATTGCCCCTCATCGCTACAGGTTCGAATCCCACCGGAGGTGTTGATGTGGAAGCTATCCAGTCGGTACGTGGATCAGTGGTTCTACCCGGATACCCACCAATGTAGTAAATACTGCTCGGATGGGTCCCTGATGTCTTCCTCCACCAGTAATAGCTGGAGAGTCGCCATATAACCTAAGTTGTTGTTGCGACTGTAAATCGTAAATCACACAAACAAAAGACACAACTAACCATGTTTAATAGTTTAGAGACTTCATCAAGGAATGGATTTGATTGTTGTAGGTATGCTTTTAAAGGTTTAACTTTTATCTAATCATTGTTCATAACAGCCTTAGCCAATTGGTTTGTTGGGCGAACGTACAGTGATACCAGCCATCTCCTCTGCTTCCTTTGATAGCTTTGTTATTCTGTAGCTACAATGAAAACGATTGCAGGTGAAGTAGGGTGACACGTAAGGCCAGTGATTCATCCTAGTATATCTATCTTCATGTTTTCCTGCTCCAGTACATGACCCAACCCTTGACTCTTCTTCACAGAGAAGTCCCCATTCATCAGCTCGAACCATAATCCGGGATCTGACTGTTCTATATGTCACATAGAACAACCCATACATGTGTATGTATACATTTTTATTACAAAATTCGCAAATGAATTTCATAAAATATGATATGAAATCATCACGAGTGTGAGATCCTTTTTATCACATTACGATAGCGCGCTCGTTTGAATAAATATCGTAGCTACTTTCATTTTGGTGCCAAGTGTCAGCGCAAATTGTCATGACGTCACTACATGTTCATGACGTCACTACACACAGCAGCGTTATATTTATGTTTTAAATAGCGCAAAATAATTGCGTCAAATATTCTTTTAAAAGATAGTGTGTCTTACCAGTAACGTTGTGTACAAATTCAAATAGAAATATGCATACTTTAATTTACAAATTATAAGGAGTATTCTCTCAATCAATCAGAATCCGTCCAGGTGTTATTAAACGTGTGGTCATATAAGAATGTATGTCATGACGGTATTACACTGAATACATGCGAAATTATGAAATTAATCTAAAGCAATAAACTGACAATAATTTTTTTTGTTTGCAATACGTTCACAGAACTGTACACTCCACTCCGTGTACACTCCTAGCACGTATACATTAATTCATTAATGCAATGAATGACGTATCGCTTCAATACATGTTATGGTCACACGACTACGATGTTTGTAAATATACGTCACATAGAATTAATCACTCTCATTGGCGCTGATGAAAGCGTAAATGTAGTCATTCGTGTGGGAGGAAACTGGAGTACCCGGAGAAAACCCACCTGTCCGATCTGGCGACCATCGTACCATCTCACATACTTCCCGGTCCGAGCATTGGTGAGACGCGAGCGCGCTAACCACTGCGCTAATCGGACAGCCATACATACCAGAGCTATGTTGGAACAGGATATTCTGGTGATATATGTTGGCCATAAATTTCAGAGACGAACAATTTAAAAGTATTGCATATAGTTGCCATGGAAACCACAGTGCTACAAATATATATCCATTTCATTTGCGCTAATTTAGTAAAGATCATTCCTGTGAAGTTTCTCTGTGTCGGCTTGCGAGATGTAGGAAGAATGAGAGACATCGTCGAGATATAGTAATTTAAAACTCTTAAGAAGCGATAGTGGAATAAGATTGTTAGCATGTTGTGCAAAGGAAACAACGGTAAAAACAGAGGAAAACACTTAGTAGGACCTATCTACTTTTAGAGAGTATGCAGGGGCAGTAACTGACCGATGTCTCTCATTACTCTAGAACATAGCTCGCAATACCATCCAAATACATTCCAATTACCCTTCAAATATCCCCATAATACTTTCCACACACTTTACAAAATCTTCAGTAGACATTGTGTTTAATCAGAAATGTGGATTTTTTATGGAAGAAAAATGTACGAAGAAAAAATACAATGTGCTATACAGCTTATTATCATGGGTATTGTAATTAACGTTTGAATAATAAATAAATGTAATCCACGTTACACCATTGTTTTACAGCACACGACTGGACGTGTGCCGGAAAGTGTTACACGCATGATGTCCGCTTGCTATTAATGGAGCTGGCGAGAACATTTCGACCAAAATCAAGTTCGATATAAACGAACATGTATTTGGAATATCACTTTTACAGACATTCCGGCATTCGTACCATTGTCGTTTGCTCTTTCGATCATGCCAGCTCGTGGTTATAACCCGTTCAATGATATACACCATAGTGCGGGCCGGCAAGAACAGGGTTAGCATCGTGCATGCACAGTAAGTAATACGATAGAGTATGTGTACATATACCTTGAAAGCACACTATAAAGTCTGCCCTACAGCTGTCATCCACAATAATTCTGTTTCCTTCGAAATGATACGATATGAGTTCCAGACAAGGGCTTTTGGACCTCTGAGTTATAAATGATAATACGACATACATTTGTATATTAAATAATTTCTACCATCGTAACATGAGTGCATGTAATGTATTACAGTCAAAATACAATATCACATTGGCACGCGGATGGTTAGTGGTTCTAACCTGGTGCCCGTCCACGCCTGGAATTCAACTCGGGGTCTTTCTCTACCAATACTAGTTTGAGAGTCACCATATGACCACCTAAGACGTGATAGTGTACCTTGTGGTGTCTCAATAAACAGTTAGTACTTCGCAGTGCTTTTAATTGTATCAACACACAACATCGATACACACATTCTATAACTATCCCGAACATATCAACAATGTACGGTGATCAGCTCGAACCAAACCCACATGCAGTTTTCCCTACCATGGACTGCGCCCAACCATACTATGCATGATCTGATTGATTATCTAATATCACAAAGCTACCTTAAATCAATATATATATGTATTTAGGATAGATCACGAATTGGCCACGGGCCAATGAGTTGATCTATCTGACTTAGACAACGTACACAAGTAGGTTACGTCTATACAGTTTAGAAGCGAAAACTGTGGCTCTTTCATTGGACCACGTGAAAAAGTCGTTGTCTAAATATATATATATATATAATCTGCTTGTGCCACCGCACCTAATCGGTACGCATAGAATTACGTAACGCGGTCGAAATATGAATAGCCTATGTTAAATAATATTTATATTAATTGAATCCAATACATTGTGCTTAATTGTTAATTAGTTCGTTCTATTTACCCCACCCCGAGTCATCTGGGTAATAACACCCAAAAGCGACCTCTCGCTAACCAATGCAAGCGATATAACACACCACAAACTCAGTAACTGTGACTATAAGCTGACCGTATTAAATATTTAATATGTCCCATAATTATCCAAACCCCCCATTCGGACAAATGCACGAGGCATAGCAGCGATAAGTCGCCGTTATTAATGCCTATCACATGCATGCCAATGTAATAACAAGTTTATGTACTCCGTGTTGCCATATAAATGCAAGCTATGTGTCCCATCTATTATCACGTCGTCATGGTAACGAATATCAAGCCCTAGCGACTACCCAAGAATATAATGGATCGTCTGTTTTGTTACATACAATCAAATATATCTAGACTAGTATAAACACAATCAAGCATAATTATGTATATATGAACACAATGAAATAAAATGGATCACTATTATAATTATATCATAATAAGTAAATGTGGCTCACTTGATTTATAGGTGCAATCCTCTGAATACGCTCTCTAGTTTCACAGGAATTGAGCTGATACAACATACTTTCACAGCGCAATAGATCGCAGTTTTCTGAAACACACAAATACATGTAGTACGCACACGCAAACGCACACGCACGCACGCACGCACGAACCCCCACAGCACGCACGGCACGCCCACACGCACGCACGCACACCCGCACGCAACCCACACACACCACACGCACACCCCCACTGTCGACGTACTAGTTGGGGTGCCCGGTTTACTATACTTTATTTTATTCATTATTGTTTGGATTCCGTATTCGTGAGGTTATGAGATAGCCATACCTTGAGCCAGCGCGCCGCTTGTGCTCATTTATTCAGCTTAATTGTATGGTATCCCAAAATCGAATTATGTATATCCATATATAGCCAATAAATAGCAAAACGGCGCCCCATATAACAGTGCTTTAATAGTATCATTGTAGTTGAATAAAATTAACTCGCTATAAAATATTTGTTTTTCTTTCAATTTTCTTTAGTCAGTCCAATTATACTATGAAAGCAAATATGTGTTCTATATAACATTGTTTTTATTTTGTTTAATTAGTTTTTTAAGTATTTATTCAGTTCCAATAACACTATCAATGCACTGTATCGTGTTCATTAGCTTGGGCTCCAGTCAGTCGATTTGTCACATTTATACTTCTGGCAAAATGACATGATCAGAAACTCAATACTGGTATCGGATCATATATTTATATGACGGACCTGGCAAGATATATCAACACCTGTTCGCAGGCTACATATACACCAGCTATGGTAGCATATTACATCATTGGTGTCATCAAACATGGATTGAGTTCATATGCCGTATGGTCTTGGTGGCGACTCGATACATTTGTTACAGTGAGCAAAGGAGTATCACGCAAACTATGATATGCTACATATTGCAAACATATCAACATAACAGATATATTAACATAGCAGATATATCAACATATCAGATATATTAACATAGGCATATGGTATGTATATACATGTATATGAAACTCGTGCTGTGATGTATGAGAGAGCGATCGCCTTATGTAAAATAATATTGCGATCCGGCCTTTGCTGTATGTAAAATGGTATGGCAACCCAGCCTTTGCCGTACGTAAATTGGTATGGTGATCCCGCCTTTGCCGTATATAAAATGGTATGGCAACTCGGCCTTTGTCGATATAAAATTGCATAGAGATCCGGCCTTTGTCGTATATAAATTGTATGGCGTTTGTCAAATAGGAGTTGTGAGGCTTCTCATGCACTCCTGTATCCGCTACAGAAGGGACTACATTCTTACTGTAAACGGCGACAACGCCAGTAATTATTATAAGTTGATATAACTCGCATAGCAATCGCTACAAATGTAATAGAGCTTAAGTTAATAATATGTATATATAATAAATAGTAATGTAGTTATGACTGCTTCCGTTGAATCGGGTTCTGAAGTTATTTCTAGAAATAATAAACTGGTATTTGGAATACAATTAACAGTCATGATTAGTAATGTTTTCTATACATTTTGGTTTAAACATATTTATTCGACATTATATAACATAATTTACAACAAAATTTAATAATTATGTACACAATAATTTCAAGTGGATCGAAAGGAAAGCTAAAAGCTTATTGGATTTCTCTCTACCATGTATGTTTTACATAACGGAAGTCCTTTTCGTACATACAGACTATACATATGATTTTGAAACGTCTTGGGTGGGACCCCGGTGCGTGCCATATGATTGGTGGG
>CM026391.1:76583175-76737894 GCA_014843695.1 Archivesica marissinica
CCAATTAATGGTATCGATGTTAAACTATATGTATATGACTGACCAGGCAAAATATATCAACGCCTGTTCCCTTGCTATTGCGGAGTATGACAAGCCTTGAAAGCTGATGATCCAGTTGACTATGGTACGATTTGACCGCGTACGTGCATACATGTATATAATTATGCCAAGAGTTGCATGTGAGGTATTATGCAGTCGGCTACGTATGGAATCACCCGCCACACTGTTAATAGAGGTGGACCAGTTAGTAACACACGTGTTGTCATGCATAGGTAGCCTGGGTGCCAGTCTGTTGATTTTTAACTTCTGGCAAAATGACAGTTGATATGATCAGAAACTCAATACGGCACAATTAATAGTCTATATATGAATATATTTATTTGACTGACCAGGCCAAATATATCGACACCTGTTCCCAGGCTAATGATATTATATAGATATTATCTAAGTAACATCTGCAAAGAACTCCATGACATAACAAAACCAGTTGATAGGTATTATATGACCGCGTCAGCTTGTATGTGAGTGTATATCTCGGATAATTCAGCTATAATATACAGTCTACACCCGTTATGCCGGGCCGAACAAAATACTTCGTCATAGCCGAAGTTTTACTAAACGAAATTCAATATAAACGGAACCAGTTATATGTACAATGATAGTGACACTGTATGAAACGGGACTTTGATCCGACATAGATAACGCACACCTACATTATATACTAGAGGACACAGAAAACGCACACCTACATTATATACCAGAGGACACAGAAAACGCACACCTACATTATATACTAGAGGACACAGAAAACGCACACCTACATTATATACTAGAGGACATAGAAAACGCACACCTACATTATATACTAGAGGACACAGAAAACGTACACCTACATTATATACTAGAGGACACAGAAAATGCACACCTACATTATATACTAGAGGACATAGAAAACTCACACCTACATTATATACTAGAGGACACAGAAAATGCACACCTACATTATATACTAGAGGACAAAGAAAACGCACACCTACATTATATACTAGAGGACACAGAAAACGCACACCTACATTATATACTAGAGGACACAGAAAACGCACACCTATATTATATACTAGAGGACACAGAAAACGCACACCTACATTATATACTAGAGGACACAGAAAACGCACACCTACATTATATACTAGAGGACACAGAAAACGCACACCTATATTATATACTAGAGGACACAGAAAACGCACACCTACATTATTTACTAGAGGACATAGAAAACGCACACCTACATTATATACTAGATGACATAGAAAACGCACACCTACATTATATACTAGAGGACACAGAAAAATCACACCTACATTATATACTAGAGGACATAGAAAACGCACAGCTACATTATATACTAGAGGACATAGAAAACGCACACCTACATTATATACTAGAGGACATAGAAAACGCACACCTACATTATATACTAGAGGACATAGAAAACGCACACGTACATTATATATATAGAGGACATAGAAAACGCACACCTACATTATATACTAGAGGACATAGAAAACGCACACCTACATTATATACTAGAGGACATAGAAAACGCACATCTACATTATATACTAGAGGACATAGAAAACGCACACCTACATTATATACTAGAGGACATAGAAAACGCACATCTACATTATATACTAGAGGACATAGAAAACGCACACCTACATTATATACTAGAGGACATAGAAAACGCACACCTACATTATATACTAGAGGACATAGAAAACGCACACCTACATTATATACTAGAGGACATAGAAAACGCACACCTACATTATATACTAGAGGACATAGAAAACGCACACCTACATTATATACTAGAGGACATAGAAAACGCACACCTACATTATATACTAGAGGACATAGAAAACGCACACCTACATTTATACTAGAGGACATAGAAAACGCACACCTACATTATATACTAGAGGACATAGAAAACGCACACCTACATTATATACTAGAGGACATAGAAAACGCACACCTACATTATATACTAGAGGACATAGAAAACGCACACCTACATTATATACTAGAGGACATAGAAAACGCACACCTACATTATATACTAGAGGACATAGAAAACGCACACCTACATTATATACTAGAGGACATAGAAAACGCAAGCCTACATTATATACTAGAGGACATAGAAAACGCACACCTACATTATATACTAGAGGGCATAGAAAACGCACACCTACATTATATACTAGAGGACATAGAAAACGCACATCTACATTATATACTAGAGGACATAGAAAACGCACACCTACATTATATATTAGAGGACATAGAAAACGCACAGCTACATTATATACTAGATCATATAGAAAACGCACACCTACATTATATACTAGATGATATAGAAAACGCACACCTACATTATATGCTTATTATTACATGAAAACGAAATACGAACGATTCCAGTGGGTGGGTGGGTGGAGTGGGTGGGTGGGTGCGTGCGTGCGTGCGCGTGCGCGTTTATTTTACGTTTATTTTAGGGATGTCAACGAATATATGAATATTCGCTCGGACGTCCGAATATCCGAATACTATTCCAGTATTCGAATATTCGGGAAAAATAATATATTTGCAAAAATGAAATAAACTGACATAAATCAGATACTTTATTTTCTTTTGTATTGGACGGGTTTTTTTTCGAAATCAATAAATAAACTTTAAATCCAGAGTCTTATCTGGTTCGTTTACGTGTACAGTGCAAAGCACCGACACGAGACTTTGGTTTAATATCCAAATTGGAAGAATGTTAATAATAAAAGAGTAAGATTGAGCTCGAACATTCGATCCCTGGATTCACAGTCCAACGTGATAATCACTGCACTACTGAACCGTCTATAAACATATGTTGGACTGGTAATCCAGGGATCGCATGTTCGATCCCCCGTCTGACCCTAATAAAATTAGCAGTCTTTCAGATGGGAATCTAAGCCGAGGTATCGTGTCGGTGCTTTCACACCGTGCACGTAAAAGAACCAGATGAGACTCTGGAATGGGTCTCTTCCTTTATCATTGCACTATCCTCCAAAAATCTAAAATGACTAAAATCTTCAGGAGGCGTCGCTCATATGGACAACCGGTAGCGACGATAAATAAACGGAAAACACACACTAAACGATATTAGCCTCCTATATGAACTACATGGCGATCGAAATAGAGTACTTCATTATTTGCCTACGTCCTGGTTTTACTAGCGGACATTGCGGGCAGTCTTGCTACGAACAAAGAGTGGCTCAGATTTAACGAACGACAGTGTATTTACGCGTAATGTATAAAAGGCGTGCTATACAATTTGATGTCCACATTGTCGCGAGTATTTGAACGTGATTGAATCTTGACAGATTAAACATGTTTGCTTATATAACTGTGTGGTTGGTTTGTGTCACAATACCGTGTTATTTTGTTGCAGGAATGCCAGGTAAGTCACATAATGGCTAGAATTTAAATTTAATCTTTCAGAAACATATATTTATCTCAGTTGGATGTCAAAAATCGCCTTTATATATTATACAACATTTATATTGCACATAGGCCGTAATGCAAACTACATTGATGTCGCATTACACTAGTCACACTACACTAGTCGCACTACACTCAAGTCGCATTACACTAGTTGCAGTACACTCAAGTCGCATTACACTAGTCGCATTACACAAGTCGCATTACACTCAAGTCACATTACACAAGTCGCATTACACAAGTCACATTACACTAGTCGCATTACACTCAATTCGCATTACACTAGTCGCATTACACTAGTCGCATTACATTCAAGTCGCATTACACAAGTCGCATTACACAAGTCGCATTACAAAAGTCGCATTACACTAGTCGCATTACACAATTCGCATTACACTAGTCGCATTACACAAGTCGCATTTCACAAGTCGCATTACACAATTCGCATTACACAAGTCGCATTACACAAGTCGCATTACTCTAGTCGCATTATACTAGTCAAATTACACTAGTCGCATTACACTCAAGTCGCATTACACTAGTCGCATTACACTCAAGTCGCATTACACTAGTCGCATTACACTCAAGTCGCATTACACTAGTCGCATTACACAAGTCGCATTACACTCAATTCGCATTACACTAGTCGCATTACACTAGTCGCATTACACTCAATTCGCATTACACAATTCGCATTACACAAGTCACATTACACATGTCGCATTACACTAGTCGCATTACACAAGTCGCATTACATTAGTCGCATTACACAAGTCGCATTACACAAGTCGCATTACACAATTCGCATTACACAAGTCGCATTACACAAGTCGCATTACACAAGTCGCATTACACTAGTCGCATTACGCAAGTCGCATTACACAAGTCGCATTACACTAGTCACATTACACTAATGGGTGCGTGCGTGCGTGCGTGCGTTGTATATTTATCGTCGCTACCGGTTGCCCATATGTGTGACGCCTCCTGAAGAAATTAATCCTCTTAGACTGTTGGAGAATAGTGCAACGATACAGACAGAGACCCATTCCAGTCTCATGTGGTTCTTTTACGTGCACGGTGTACAGCACCGACACGAGACCTCAGTTTAAAGTCCCATCTGAAAGACTGTTCATTTTATTAGGGTCAGATGGGGAATAGAACCTGCGATACCTGGATTACCAGTCCAGCATGGGTTTTAATGGTGTCAATATATAGTTCATAGTTACAAATTAACATAAGTCCTGTAGCAGATTTAATGTGGCTAGCATTATGCCACTAAATGATACATTGTATTAACAGTAGCTGCTTTATGCTACTAAAGGTATTTATATTAAAGAAACCATAAATTCTAAATAATGTCAACTATGACAACTCTTCTAAGACATGTTATAGATAATAATATCAGATAACATCTGCTTAAGAAAATGCATCAGTGATGTCCTTTATATAAAATATAATGTAAAAGTCACCATTATACAAAGAAACTAAATGATTGAAATTATAGGATTGAAATAAAACAATGATTATGTAACTTCAATTTTATTGAAATTCTGACCGTTACATATATATGTACTGTACATTATGAATGAATAAATATGCCTAAACCAAGTCTTCGCTGGTTCTTTTAGTGTCCAGCTTAGGCACCGACACGAGACCTCGTCCGAAAGACTATTAATATTATTAGGGTCAGACGTGGATCAAGCCTACAATATCTAACCAGGATCCTTTTGATTGATTAACTAACTTACCAGTTGGTCATGGTACCCAGTTTATCCTGTGTTCTTCTATGAATGCATTGGACGATTGGTTAGGATCGCTGTCCTGTTGAAAAATGTGTGCTGTAGGCAATACATACTAATATCAATGTTGTATTATATTCATACGTACAGAGGGCCGTCGCATTTACATTACATATTTGTAAAAGCGATATTTCCTGTCTAAGCAACGTGGAGGACACCACATGGAGGGACACCCATATGTAGCCACACTCATACACATACATGCCAATATATATATATATATACATTCCAATACATTCCGATACATTCATATATACATGATACACACATATATATATATATATATATATTCCGATACATATTTGTAAATGTTAATCCTGTGATAATTGAAAGTTCCAATGAGAGACTTAGCAAAGTGACCCACAGGCAACATATGAAATGGTGAGATATCTACAGTCAAACATGTGTTAGTGGTCACCTCCATTAAACAGCCAAACCTGTATTAAGCAGCAAGTTTCCAGATTCCCATATCGGTTGTTTTATTATATATTTTACCTCCATTAAGCAGCCACCTGTGTTAAGCAGCCACTTTCTCTGACTCCCTTGGCTGGCTGCTTAAGACAGGTTTGACTGTATATCAACAGACCAGCATGAAATCATATATGTGAAGTCTAAATTGACTAATATTAGTTTGGTATTAATTATGCATTTTCGAATGAGACTTTCAATGCTCAGTGCTTGGGAATAAATTGTTGAACATGTGAGAATTGAAAGTTCCGGAGAGGAACGTATATAAAGTGACCCACAGGCATCAAATGAAGTGGTGAGATATCTATCTCACCTGACCAGCATGGAAACATTATGTCAAGTCTAAATTTACTAATAGTAGCTCGGTATTATGCATTTTCTGAGGTGACTTTCAATTCTCACGGCATGGAGTAAAATGTTGAAGCTATGAGACTTGCAAGTTCCTGTCTGTCAGGGACCTATCTAAAGTGATGCACAGGCATCATATGAAGTGGTGAGATATCTGTCTCCATTGACCAGCATAAAAACATTATGTCAAGTCTAAATTTACTAATATTAGCTTGGTATTATGCATTTTAGGATTAAACTTTCAATTCTCCCGGCCTGGGGAAAAATATCAAAGCTGTGAGAATTCAAAGTTCCGGCCAGGGACCTCTCTAAAGTGATCTACAGGCATCATATGAAGTGGTGAGATATCTATCTCACCTGACAAGCATGAAAACATTATGTCAATTCTAAATTTACTAATATTGGCTCGGTATTATGCATTTTCGGATCGAACTTTCAATTCTCACAGCCTGAGGGTAAATGTTGAAGCTGTGAGAATTGAACGTTCCGGCCATGGACCTATCTAAAGTGACTAACATGCATCATATGAAGTGGTGAGATATCTGTCTCAATTGACCAGCATGAAAACATTATGTCAAGTCTAAATTTACTAATATTAGCTCGGTATTATGCATTTTCTGAGGTGACTTTCAATTCTCACGGCTTGGAGAAAATACTGAAGCTGTGAGAATTGAAAGTTCCAGTCAGGGACATATCTAAAGTGACCCACGGGCATCATATGAAGTGGTGAGTATCTATCTCACCTGACCAGCATGAAAACATTACGTCAAGTCTAAATTTACTAATATTAGCTCGGTATTATGCAAGTTGGGATTGAACTTTCAATTCTGACGGCCTGGGGAAAAATGTTGAAGCTGTGAGAATTGAAAGTTCCGACCAGGGACCTATCTAAAGTGACCCACAGGCATCATAAAGTTTCAAAGTTTTATTTGTTTAAATCCAGAAGGTCTCAGACCCATGTGGCATACATGTACATATACAAAAATATGGCGACAGCAATTCATTATATCAATATATCTAATTAATTATATAATACTAAAGCAAATATTTATATGTGATAATATGCTATAATATAGATGAAATATCTTTAATAACATATGCATGCCATGTTAACTTACTTTAAAGGCTTTTATTTTTATAAGTAACACACCAAACATCGTTCATGCAATTATTAAGAAAGTATTAAGTAAATAATAAATTTATTATTAGTATATAAATAAAATTATTTTATTATATATTGCTCGAATATTGCTCGAAAGCGAAATCAGCAAGAAATTGCCTTTGGAAGGTGTGGTATAGGCTAATAAACAGAACTATTTAAACGTATAGAACGTACATTTTGATATGACATTCCTCATGCAGAATAAATAATTAGTTGCTGTTATAAAGTGCACATAATGACGAACTGATCAGATTATTTTTCTACATGGTATACACCTTATCTTAACGTTATGATATAACAGTATAGCATGTGAAAGTAATCAAACGAACAATAATTTAGCTTAATAAACTGTGTAGAAGTATGTTTCAGGCTTAACTAGAGTCGGTGCTTAAACGGCCGTGTTTAATTTACTACAATCTCGTTTCTACTAACCAACAAGTTACCGTGGGTACATTGCATCTCATATCTACAGTAAAGTTATGAACGTACAGAAAATGTACAATATGCATGTACTATTGACTTGATACATTGGAGAACATAAATAACACATATACTCTATTACTTTATTCTAACCTTAACATTTCAAGCATTTCTGCATTACATAACGTTCCATACAAAATATTTGACACTAAAGTATATGTATATTCTTTCATTCTTAACACCAATAACATTTACTTGTACTTACCATGTTTATGAAAGACGTCTATTAAAGTACATAAATCAAGTTGTATTGGTATTATATTGGACTTATGATATAACATATTATAATCTAACACGTTATTATCTAGTATACAACTCATTTGTCCTAATGGTAAATGATTTTTCTATATATATACATACATTTTTAATAACCTGTTTATTTTCACTATTAATTAATTCAACAAATTTATGCATATTGGGACGCCTCCAGTAATATTTCGGAATAAACAGCTTTCTCAAATCACAATACAAGTTACTTTCTAATACAAAGTGAAATTCATCTTCTAGACTATTACATGAGTTATATTTTATTTCGTTTACTGGTGTACTTAATGGTTTTGTCCATCGACCAGTTTCAATAAAAAGTCTGTGTGACGATAAACGTAAACGGGCTAAACATACACGAAATTTCTTAACAGTAACAATATCTAAATATGGTTGAAACCTATGATGTGAAACACTTCTATAAAATAACTCTCTACTCGATTCGTTCAGTCTACCTGACCAGTTTTGTAAGAACTGGTCTTTAATTCTTTGTTTTACAGTAATTAAAAATAAGTCAACATTTCCAACATTTTGAAAAAGCCAATCTTCATAAAACCCAAGAGTACATAATATATCTCTAATTAATGAACACCAGTTTGTCCTGTTAGGGTAAGCTGTTGCGTCTTGCATCAACATCAAATACACTTTTTTAGTATATTTATATTCATTTGTACTTAAAATCTTACTCCAACATGTTATAATATTGAAATATCTCATATTCTGTAGTGGCAATCTACCTAAATCACCGTAAATAAAATCATTTTGCGTGTTTTTCTTTACTCCTAATAAACGTTTGCAAAATGGCATATGTAATCGTTCTATCGACTTACCTTTATGTAAACCCCATATTTCACTGCCATAATTAAGAATGGGTAAGATTA
The DNA here is from genome assembly GCA_014843695.1 of Archivesica marissinica. Taxonomy (NCBI): domain Eukaryota; kingdom Metazoa; phylum Mollusca; class Bivalvia; order Venerida; family Vesicomyidae; genus Archivesica; species Archivesica marissinica. Next base: position 76,592,115 of record CM026391.1, read on the forward strand.
GCTTATCACACAAGTTTAACCTATGTTTAACAGATATATCAGTAAACTTATATAGATATTTTTCCACTTTAAAAATAGCTTTAAGTGCTTGACCAGCTAATGTACTTTGAGCTTCAGAGAATGAGCCACCTGTAGTGAAAACTATACCAAGGTAAACAAATTTATTGACAATTTCAACAATAATAATAAAAGTTCATGTTTTCTGGTAAACGACCATCTTTCCTGAATATCATAACCTTGGTTTTGTTGGTATTAACCACCAGTTTCCATTTATTACAATACTCCCATAATAAATCAAGACTACATTGTAATTCAGCACTATTAGTTGCAAATATGACTATATCATCAGCATACAGTATTAAAAACACTTTGAACATATTAACATCGATACCCTCAAGCCCATGTTTAATAAACATATATTCGATGTCATTGATATACATTGCAAAAAGGAAAGGTGATAAACATCCACCCTGTCTAACGCCTAGCATGACTTCGAAACTGTCACTTAACTGGTTATAATACTTAACTCTTGATTTCACAGCTATATACATCGATTTAATAATGTTTAAAATGTTTCCTCTGATACCTAGTTGAATTAATTTGGACCATAAATGATCACGATTTACATAGTCAGAGGCTTTACTAAAGTCTATAAATGCACACTATAAATGCGTACCACTATTAATCACATGATTTATTAAACCATGTAAAACAAAAATATTATCCACCGTACCTAATTTCGAACGGAAGCCTGCCTGTGCCTCTATATGCACACTATAAATGTCAGCCCATTCTGTTAATCGGTTATTTAAAACACGTGTAAAAAGCTTCCCTAATGTACTAAGCAATGTTATTCCTCTATAGTTATTTTCATCATTTATACTGACCTTTATATGTAACGGAACTACAAAACCATCTGACCAGGACTCGGGAAAATACCCAATTTCAAATATCTTATTAAATAATGATAATATTTATGGCATTAAAATGCATTTACCATGTACAAAGAACTAATTTAAGTACAAATCAGGACCGCCACTTTTATTTGGGCTTAACTTGGGCAAACATAATAGTAAACTCCTCTCTTTCATATATATCAACAAAATATAAGACATCTTCATCGGGACTAAAGAAATGATCATCAGGGTTATTCACTGATTTAAAATATTGTTCAAAAACATCCAATGAAATATTAGATTCCTTAACACCAGCACAGTTCTTCTGCATTTTCCAGTACAACTTTGCATGTTTATGTTTACTTTTAATTTACTAGTTTCACTTTTGTCATACTCATATCTAGCTGTACGTAAACAACTTTTATATTGTGATCTAGTATTAACCATGTATATTCTATTTATTTCCGTTTTGTCTACTCTATATAAATTTAACGCAGCGTAAAACAATCGTCGCTTGTCATCACATTCTGATGTATACCATTTCTGTCCTGACTCAACACTACAATAAGGCTGCATAGTATTATATATATTTTGTTTAAACAAAGGGGAGACAACTCCATCAACAATATCAGATAATTCACTAATACAACTATTAATATCGTTATTACAAGTGTTTTTGTCTATATTTAGCTGAAACGCTTCTAACTTAATTGTAGTATTATTTGAAGACAAGCTATCAATGTATTCGTCTGTCATTCCTCTGTGCCATGTTTACTTATAATCAATATGCTCGCGTTCTTTATTTTCAAGTTTAATATTCAATCCTGGTACATCAAATACTAATGTAAAATCAACTAAACAGTGATCAGATAATATACTAGGATCAGCAATATTAAAATAATCAACATACTGAAATAAATTCTGTATGCTAATAACATAGTCAACAACACTTGACCCTCTATTTCCAACAAATGTATAGCAACCAATATTGTTGTCGTTACCAAATATACCATTTAAAATACGTAAACTTGTTTGTCTACACAAATCCAACAAAACTAAACCATTATTATTCAAGCGGCCTTTATCTTGTGAATAACGTTTAATATGTCCATCAGTATAATAATCGTCTGGCAAAACATCAACATGAGAGTAATTATCATCAACGACATAGTCTGGACACTCAGAGGTATGCGAGATCATATCGCCGCAGAGAATAAAATAAAGCCATTTTCATGTTTTGAATCTAAACTAACAATATGCTCGAATAATCTGTCATAGGTACTGGATTCGATCATGGTTTGTCGGCTGCTCTGTTCAGGTATAATGTAGCATAAACAAACAAATAAGTCATTATGTAGGCTAAGTTTAAAACCGTTTATCTTAATACAAATAATATCATCTTCACTATGAAAAATTACAGTATCACAGGTGACAAACTCATTTCTAACGTATATAATTATACCACCTGAGGAGCGTTTGCTAGAGGCTTTATTTTCCGACCTGTTTAGATTAAAATGCTCGAAACATTCAACAGATAAATCCGAAAATTGATTGGCCCAAGTTTCCGTAAATAACACAATGTCATGATTGTTAAATATATATTTTATTTCTGGAGACAGTAATTTCTTTGTCCGTTTTGTTGAAATACCCTGAATGTTCATTAATGCACAACGCAGCAAGACCTTCTCAGTGTTGACCTATTGTCCTCGATGCGCACCTGTAGGGGAAACCCCATCACGTGTCAATTGCCCACGATCCGCTTGTTTGTTTTGATTCACTTGAGTACACGGTTTATTTATAGCATCAGGTAAAACCCGATCATCTCTTTCTTCGTGTTGTACTTACACTTTCTCTCCTGTACGGGATGGCGGATTTTGAACGTTTTTCTGACCTTGATACTGCACATGAGTTTCGTGCACGTCCCCTTGCTATGGGTAATGTTGACGTTTCACCACAGTGTGATTCGGTTGGCTGACTCGCACTATCACTAGTGGCCACGGATTTGAGTTCTGTTTCGTCAGTTTCAACAGTATTTTGTAAATGTGGAAGTGCAGCTATGACTGGGATGTCCTACTTATAGGGATATGTGATGTGGGATTTACTGACAGAGTATTTTCAGCGGGGGGAAGTGTGATTGTGGTACAGCACGGGACGTCACAAACTGGATTTACCGAAGGAATAGATCCGTTCTGACATTGTGCAGTTTGTGGGATGTCAACAGGTGTACCTGGATTGTCAACATTTCCGCAGTCTGTCTGACTACATGTGGCATGTGTTTGAGTCTCCATTGGATATATTCGGGACGCAATATCCTGGGTAATAGGGGAGCTGACCATGATGTGCGCTGGGACTAAATGAGTCGGTTGGAGTTGCAACTGAGGGTTCGATTGCTGGAAAACACCCAGGACTGATCACAGGGATTCGGCACGTTTGGGGGTACTAGTATATATATTTTAGTACAGGGATTCTACTCTGTAACAATTGCCACAGACATTGGCCATAGCAGGTCACATTTCCATACTAGGACACGGGTTCTGTCAGCAACAACAAAATATCTTCGACGGGAGAGTTTTAACTGTGAATAACATTATCAATAAAATGTGTTTTCACTAACGTGTAGGTTTATTCGGCAAAAATGTACGTCAAAAAGAGATTTCGTAGAATTTTTCAATTTGTTTTGGAAATTTCTAAAGCGGCGCAATTCGCGTTGAAACGAGCGTTGAAACGAGCGTTCTTATTGGATTATTAGATTGCAACAAGATGCTTGTTTTTTATATGAAGAATAATCATAATCCAATCAGAACGCTCGTTTCAACGCGAACTGCGCCGCTTGAGAAATGTTCAAAACAAATTGAAAAATTCTCCGAAGTCTATTTTTGACGTACATTTTTGCCGAATACACCTACACGTCCTGAGTTATGCACACAATGCGATAAATGTGTTGTGAACTTAGTTGTTCATAAGCTGTTATTATGTACATCTCAGGATAAATTAAGAAAGTGCTTATGGCAGAACATAAGTTGTGTGACTGGTATTAAGACATACATTGATTTTATCAAACAACCACCCGAGACACAGATATATGATATACTTGCAGGACTGGAGACACATGTACTTCCAGACACCGCAAGCGAAACACTTATGATAATGTGTTTTAGGGCATTCTGGCAAATGCTCCAAACTTATGGTTGTGGTAAATCAGTAATCTAAACATGTGTGCTTCTATTTAAATACCATTGTGTTGCTTTTAGGTACCTGAACCGTTTTCTTTACTGAAGAATGGTGTTCCGGTTATAAACACTGTAACAGCTTTTGTGTGCGCTACCATCATCTCTTTCCCTTGCATTTCGTTTCGGCAAGTAATGATGATCGGTATATACTAATTAATAGCTGCATGGTTATGTCAGTTCTTATGACCATTATTATACACTTGTACTACTTTGTATATATGTATGTTTATATGTGTCTTTGTAAAACGTGTAATTGTATATTATGTATGTTCACTTGTGCTCTTCATGTATATGGAGGTAATAAAAGGATTATTGCCTGTACTTAAATATATATACTAGTACCCCCAAACGTGCCGAATCCCTGTGGGACTGATAAGTGCATGTGAAAGGGATTCTTAATCTGGCCTGGATTTTCTTTACTTTGAGCCACATTCGGGTGAGCAAAAGGGCTAAAGAATGGGAAAGGGGCCTGTGGGTTATTGTTTACATTCAGTGATCCATGTGCACTGACCTGTGGCACCTGTGGCACCTGTGGTATGTTAGTTATACTGTTACTGTTACTGATTTGTTCATTTATATGTATTTTGCCACTGTGTTGAGTTGTAGATCTAGTCGTAGGCACTGAATCACATTATAGTTGTCCCTCCTGTGCGATCATTCTTGGTGTTGATTGGTCGCATGTTAATTGATCAATCTGTGACAATCTGCTGATGCGTGTATATTTATTCCAATCTGGCATTTCATCTTTTACCAATTTTCCATCTTGTAATAGTTTGGCTGGGAACTCAATCTGTATTTTTGACTGAGGCGAGTTATTTTTCAACAGTTTGTACTGAGGCCAAATACGGGATCGAGCCTCCTGGATTTCACGAGGCAGGTTGAAATCTACAGAAAATGGTGTTCCTTTCAACATTGTAACGCGACTCATAATTGACTCAGTGTCGCAGTAGTCCATGACATTCACAATAATTGACCTTCTCTGATGTTGTTGTCTGGTATTTCCTTGACCTAATATGTGTGCACGGGCCATGTATATGTCTCTAGGGTCAATATCTAGGTGATTAGAGGCCTCTAGGCCTTTGTTCTCACTGAAACCCCTGAATATAAGGTTGTTTCTTCTCGATCTGGCTTCTATATCAATGGACCGATATGCCAGTAATTTCATGAAGTCAGTTTGTCTGTTAGTTGTGCTAACTACCTGCTTGATCTTTTCATTCATACCTGTTAGGGATTTTTCAAACATTTTCATTCCAGAACTGCAACTCATCTGCTCAATTCTAATGTTTCTAAGTTTAACAAACATGTGGTTCAACTTACTATCAATGGAACTATTCATACAATCTTGTTTAGTTATTTCAATGTTCTAAGGTCGCTGACTTGTATACCACTGTAAACTATCATCACTGATAGTCACGGGTTCGAGCCCCGCTCAGGCCGTGTCTCATTTATATGAAAAAGTTGGCAGTTTCCTACGGAGGTTGGTTCACCCAAGTACTGGTTAACCGCTGGAGCCTGCCCAGGAAAGGTGTTGTTAGGTAAACTGCCCACCGGCGATATTGCCCAAAAATGGTGCTGATGCAGGCGTAAAACCCGAAATATAACATAATATTTCAATGTTCGTTGAATAATTCATGGTGTTCATGGTGCTGTTTTCCCGCTCTTGCAAAAGTTCAAAACGATTCTGTATTGGAACAGCAAAATCCATATTTATTTCATAAATTTCCACTAAGGCACAAATAGACACTATATATCACAAATAGTATACTTTTAATCAAAAGTTTATCCACAAAAATTATAGGAAACTGTCATTTTTTATCACTTTTTTCGTCAGTAAAGAAAGAATGTGACTATGCTGTCCGCCATATTTAATTGCATATGAAGTGGTGATATATCTCTCTCCATTGACCAGCATGAAAACATTGTGTAACGTCTAAATTTGCCAATATTAGCTCAGTATTATGCATTTTCTGAGGTGACTTTCAATTCTAAATTTACTAATATTAGCTTGGTATTTTGCATTTTCGGATTGAACTTTCAATTCTCACTGCCTGGGGGAAAATGTTGAAGCTGTGAGAATTGAAAGTCCCGGTAGCAAAGGCCGGATCACAATATTATTTTACATACGGCGATCGCTCTCTCATACATCGCAGTACGAGTTTCATATACATGTATATACATACCATATGCCTATGTTAATATATCTGATATGTTGATATATCTGCTATGTTAATATATCTGTTATGTTGATATGTTTGCAATATGTAGCATATCGTAGTTTGCTTGATACTCCTTTGTTCACTGTAACAATCGTATCGAGTCGCCACCAAGACCATACGACATATGAACTCAATCCATGTTTGATGACACCAATGATGCAATATGCTACCATAGCTGGTGTATATGTAGCCTGGGAACAGGTGTTGATATATTTTGCCAGGTCCGTCATATAAATATATGATCCGATACCAGTATTGAGTTTCTGATCATGTCATTTTGCCAGAAGTATAAATGTGAAACATAGACTGACTGGAGCCCCAGCTAATGTACACGACACAGTGCATTGATAGTGTAATTGGAACTGAATAAATACTTAAAAAACTAATTAAACAAAATAAAAACAATGTTATATAGAACACATATTTGCTTTCATAGTATAATTGGACTGACTAAAGAAAATTGAAAGAAAACCAAATAGTTTATATGCGAGTTTAATTTTATTCAGCTCCAATGACACGATTAAAGCACTGTTATATGGGGCGCCGTTTTGCTATTTATTGGCTATTTATGGATATCCATAATTCGATTTTGCGATATCCATACAATTTAATGCTGAATAAATAGCAAAGCGGCGCGCCTGGAATTATGGATATCCATAACTCGAATTACGGATATCCAAAAATAACGAATAAAATAAAATAGTAAAACGGCACCCCATACTGATACATCTGCCAGTGGTGTGTGTGTTTGTGTATATATATATATATATATATATATATATAAACTTGCATGCTTGTGACCATTTGCGTACTACATGTATTTGTGTGTTTCAGATAACTGCGAGGTATTGCGCTGCGAAAGTTGGTCGTATCAGCCCAATTCCTGTGAAACTAGAGGGCTTATTCAGAGCATTACACCTGTAAATGAAGTGAGTCACATTTACTTATTATGATATAATTATAATAGTGATCCATTTTGTTTGATTGTGTTCATATATACATAATTATGCTTGATTGTGTTTATACTAGTCTAGATATGTTTGATTGTATGTAACAAAACAGACGATCCATTATATTATTGGGTAGTCGCTAGGGCTTGATATTCGTTACCATGACGACGTGATAATATATGGGACACATAGCTTGCATTTATATGGCAACACGGAGTACATAAACTTGTTATTACATTGGCATGCATGTGATAGGCATTAATAACGGCGACTTACCGCTGCTATGCCTCGTGCATTTGTCCGAATGGGGGGGGGGTTGGATAATTATGGGACATATTAAATATTTAATACGGTCAGCTTATAGTCACAGTTACAGAGTTTGTGGTGTGTTATATCGCTTGCATGGGTTAGCGAGAGGTCGCTTTTGGGTGTTATTACCCGGATGACTGGGGGTGGGGTAAATAGAATGAACTAATTAACAATTAAGCACAATTTATTGGATTCAATTAATATAAATATTATGTAACATAGGCTATTCATATTTCGACCGCGTGACGTAATTCTACGCGTGCCGATTAGGTGCGGTGGCACAAGCAGATTATATATATATATATATTTAGACAACGACTAAGTCACGTGGTCCAATGAAAGAGCCACAGTTCTCGCTTATAAATTGCATAGACGTAACCTACTTATATACGTTGTCTAAGTCAGATAGATCAACTCATTGGCCCGTGGCCAATTCGTGATCTATCCTAAACACACATATATATATTGATTTAAGGTAGCTTTGTGCTATTAGATAACCAACAAGATCATGTATAGTATGGTTGGGCGCAGTCCATGGTAGGGAAAACTGCATGTGGGCTTGGTTCGAGCTGATCACCGTACACTGTTGATATGTTCGGGATAGTTATAGAATGTGTGTATCGATGTTGTGTGTTGATACAATGAAAAGCACTGCGAAGTACTAACTGTTTATTGAGACACCACAAGGTACAATATCACGTCTTAGGTGGTCATATGGCGACTCTCAAACTAGTATTGGTAGTGAAAGACCCCGAGTTGAATTCCAGGCCTGGACGGGCACCAGGTTAGAACCACTAACCATCCGCATGCCAATGTGATATTGTAATTGGACTGTAATACATTACATGCACTCATGTTACGATGGTAAAAATTATTTAATATACAAATGTATGTCGTATTAATATTTATAACTCAGATATCCAGCATCCCTTGTCTGGAATACATATCGTATGGTTTCAAAGGAATCAGCATTACTGTGGAACAAGGCTGTAGGGCAGACTTTAGAGTGTGCTATCAAGGTATATGAACACATACTCTATCGTATTACTTACTGTGCATGTACGTTGCTAACCCTGTTCGGGCCGGCCCGCACTATGGAGTATATCATTGAACGGGTTAAAACCACGAGCTAGCATGATCGAAAGAGCAAACGACAATGGTACGAATGCCGGAATGTCTGTAAAAGTGATATTCCAGATACATGTTCATTCATATCGAACTTGATTTTGGTCGAAATGTCCTCGCCAGCTCCACTAATAGCAAGCGGACATCATGCGTGTAACACTTTCCGGCACACGTCCATTCGTGTGCTGTAAAACTATGGTGTAACGTGGATTACATTTATTTATTATTCAAACGTTAATTACAATACCCATGATAATAAGCTGTATAGCACATTGTATTTTTCTTCATACATTTTTCTTCCGTAAAAAATCCACATTTCTGATTAAATACAATGTCTACTGAAGATTTTGGGAGGTGTGTGGAAAGTATTATGGGGGTATTTGAAGGGTAACTGGAATGTATTTGGATGGTATATAAGTAGTAAGAACTTGTTGTGCAATCAAGCTCAAATATATGTGTATAAACTAATTCCCACCAATCATATGGCACGCACCGGGGTCCCACCCAAGACGTTTCAAAATCATATGTATAGTCTGTATGTACGAAAAGGACTTCCGTTATGTAAAACATACATGGTAGAGAGAAATCCAATAAGCTTTTAGCTTTCCTTTCGATCCACTTGAAATTATTGTGTACATAATTATTAAATTTTGTTGTAAATTATGTTATATAATGTCGAATAAATATGTTTAAACCAAAATGTATAGAAAACATTACTAATCATGACTGTTAATTGTATTCCAAATACCAGTTTATTATTTCTAGAAATAACTTCAGAACCCGATTCAACGGAAGCAGTCATAACTACATTACTATTTATTATATATACATATTATTAACTTAAGCTCTATTACATTTGTAGCGATTGCTATGCGAGTTATATCAACTTATAATAATTACTGGCGTTGTCGCCGTTTACAGTAAGAATGTAGTCCCTTCTGTAGCGGATACAGGAGTGCATGAGAAGCCTCACAACTCCTATTTGACAAACGCCATACAATTTATATACGACAAAGGCCGGATCTCTATGCAATTTTATATCGACAAAGGCCGAGTTGCCATACCATTTTATATACGGCAAAGGCGGGATCACCATACCAATTTACGTACGGCAAAGGCTGGGTTGCCATACCATTTTACATACAGCAAAGGCCGGATCGCAATATTATTTTACATAAGGCGATCGCTCTCTCATACATCACAGCACGAGTTTCATATACATGTATATACATACCATATGCCTATGTTAATATATCTGATATGTTGATATATCTGCTATGTTAATATATCTGTTATGTTGATATGTTTGCAATATGTAGCATATCATAGTTTGCGTGATACTCCTTTGCTCACTGTAACAAATGTATCGAGTCGCCACCAAGACCATACGGCATATGAACTCAATCCATGTTTGATGACACCAATGATGTAATATGCTACCATAGCTGGTGTATATGTAGCCTGCGAACAGGTGTTGATATATCTTGCCAGGTCCGTCATATAAATATATGATCCGATACCAGTATTGAGTTTCTGATCATGTCATTTTGCCAGAAGTATAAATGTGACAAATCGACTGACTGGAGCCCAAGCTAATGAACACGATACAGTGCATTGATAGTGTTATTGGAACTGAATAAATACTTAAAAAACTAATTAAACAAAATAAAAACAATGTTATATAGAACACATATTTGCTTTCATAGTATAATTGGACTGACTAAAGAAAATTGAAAGAAAACCAAATAGTTTATATGCGAGTTTAATTTTATTCAGCTCCAATGATACTATTAAAGCACTGTTATATGGGGCGCCGTTTTGCTATTTATTGGCTATTTATGGATATCCATAATTCGATTTTGGGATATCCATACAATTTAATGCTGAATAAATAGCAAAGCGGCGCGCCTGGAATTATGGATATCCATAACTCGAATTACGGATATCCAAAAATAATGAATAAAATAAAATAGTAAAACGGCACCCCATACTAGTACGTCTGCCAGTGGTGTGTGTGCGTGTGTGTGTGTGTGTGTGCGTGCGTGTGTGCGTGCGTGCGTGTGTGCGTGCGTGCGTGCGTTTGTGTGCGTGCGTGCGTGCGTGTGCGTTTGCGTGTGCGTACTACATGTATTTGTGTGTTTCAGAAAACTGCGATCTATTGCGCTGTGAAAGTATGTTGTATCAGCTCAATTCCTGTGAAACTAGAGAGCGTATTAAGAGGATTGCACCTATAAATCAAGTGAGCCACATTTACTTATTATGATATAATTATAATAGTGATCCATTTTATTTCATTGTGTTCATATATACATAATTATGCTTGATTGTGTTTATACTAGTCTAGATATATTTGATTGTATGTAACAAAACAGACGATCCATTATATTCTTGGGTAGTCGCTAGGGCTTGATATTCGTTACCATGACGACGTGATAATAGATGGGACACATAGCTTGCATTTATATGGCAACACGGAGTACATAAACGTGTTATTACATTGGCATGCATGTGATAGGCATTAATAACGGCGACTTACCGCTGCTATGCCTCGTGCATTTGTCCGAATGGGGGGGTTGGATAATTATGGGACATATTAAATATTTAATACGGTCAGTTTATAGTCACAGTTACTGAGTTTGTGGTGTGTTATATCGCTTGCATGGGTTAGCGAGAGGGCGTTGTTGGGTGTTATTACCCGGATGACTGGGGGTGGGGTAAATAGAACGAACTAATTAACAATTAAGCACAATTTATTGGATTCAATTAATATAAATATTATGTAACATAGGCTATTCATATTTCGACAGCGTGACGTAATTCTACGCGTGCCGATTAGGTGCGGTGGCACAAGTAGATTATATATATATATATTTAGACAACGACTAAGTCACGTGGTCCAATGAAAGAGCCACAGTTCTCGCTTCTAAATTGTATAGACGTAACCTACTTATGTACGTTGTCTAAGTCAGATAGATCAACTCATTGGCCCGTGGCCAATTAGTGATCTATCCTATACACATATATATATATATTGATTTAAGGTAGCTTTGTGATATTAGATAACCAACCAGATCATGTATAGTATGGTTGGGCGCAGTCCATGGTAGGGAAAACTGCATGTGGGCTTGGTTCGAGCTGATCACCGTACATTGTTGATATGTTCGGGATAGTTATAGAAATTGTGTGTATCGATGTTGTGTGTTGATACAATGAAAAGCACTGCGAAGTATTAACTGTTTATTGAGACACCACAATGTACAATATCACGTCTTAGGTGGTCATATGGTGACTTTCAAACTAGTTTTGGTAGAGAAAGACCCCGAGTTGAATTTCAGGCGTGGACGGGCACCAGGTTAGAACCACTAACCATCCGCATGCCAATGTGATATTGTAATTGGACTGTAATACATTACATGCACTCATGTTACGATGGTAAAAATTATTTAATATACAAATGTACGTCGTATTATCATTTATAACTCAGATTTCCAAAAGCCCTTGTGTGGAAAACAGATCGTATAGTGTCCACGGAAACAGACTTATTGTGGAACACGGCTGTAGGGCAGACTTTGTAGTGTGCTTTAAAGGTATATGAACACATACTCTATCGTATTACTTACTGTGCATGCACCATGCTAACCCTGTTCTGGCCGACCCGCACTATGGAGTATATCATTGAACGGGTTATAACCACGAGCTAGCATGATCGAAAGAGCAACGACAATGGTACGAATGCCGGAATGTCTGTATAAGTGATATTCCAGATACATGTTCGTTTATATCGAACTTGATTTTGGTCGAAATGTCCTCGCCAGCTCCACTAATAACATGCGGACATCATGCGTGTAACACTTTCCGGCACACGTCCATTCGTGTGCTGTAAAACAATGGTGTAACGTGGATTACATTTATTTATTATTCAAACGTTAATTACAATACCCATGATAATAAGCTGTATAGCACATTGTATTTTGTCTTCGTACATTTTTCTTCCGTAAAAAATCCACATTTCTGATTAAACACAATGTCTACTGAAGATTTTGGAAAGTGTGTGGAAAGTATTATGGGGGTATTTGAAGGGTAATTGGAATGTATTTGGATGGTATTGCGAGCTATGTTCTAGGATAATGAGAGACATCGGTCAGTTACTGCCCCTGCATACTCTCTAAAGTAGATAGGTCCTACTAAGTGTTTTCCTCTGTTTTTACCGTTGTTTCCTTTGCACAACATGCTAACAATTTTATTCCACTATCGCTTCTTAAGAGTTTTAAATTACTATATCTCGACAGATCTCATACAGTATGTATACATGTATGCAATGGGTACTTATTTCTAAAAGAATAATTAACACGATTTTGATAAAATCACATTTATCATACCGCAACATCTGGTTAGGGCACAACAGTAAAAACAAAGGATTCTAACTAAAAGGACCTATTCACATTTTGAAATAAATCAGACATTATCTGCCAAGGGAGGTAATAGAAAATTAGCGATGTCTCTCATTCTTCCTACATCTCGCAAGCCGACAAAGAGAAACTTCACAGAAATGATCTTTACTAAATTAGCGCAAATGAAATGGATATATATTTGTAGCACTGTGGTTTCCATGGCAACTAAATGCAACACTTTTAAAATTTTCGTCTCTGAAATTAATGACCAACATATATCACCAGAATATCCTGTTCCAACATAGCTCTGGTATGTCTGGCTGTCCGATTAGCGCAGTGGTTAGAGCGCTCGCTTCTCACCAATGCTCTGACCGGGAAGTATGTGAGATGGTACGATGGTCGCCAGATCGGACAGGTGGATTTTCTCCGGGTACTCCAATTTCCTCCCACACGAATGACTACATTTACGCTTTCATCCGCGCCAACGAGAGTGATTAATTCTATGTGACGTATATTTACAAACATCGTAGTCGTGTGACCATCACATGTATGGAAGCGATACGTCATTCATTCCATTAATGAATTAATGTATTCGTGCTAGGAGTGTACACGGAGCGGAGTGTACAGTTCTGTGAGTGTATTGCAAAAAAATATTATTGTTAGTTTAGTGCTTTAGATTAATTTCATAATTTCGCATGTATTCAGTGTAATACCGTCATGACATACATTCTTATATGACCACACGTTTAATAACACCTGGACGGATTCTGATTGATTGAGAGAATACTCCTTATAATTTGTAAATTAAAGTATGCATATTTCTATTTGAATTTGTACACAACGTTACTGGTAAGACACACTATCTTTTAAAAGAATATTTGACGCAATTATTTTGCGCTATTTAAAACATAAATATAACGCTGCTGTGTGTAGTGACGTCATGAACATGTAGTGACGTCATGACAATTTGCGCTGACACTTGGCACCAAAATGAAAGTAGCTACGATATTTATTCAAACGAGCGCGCTATCGTAATGTGATAAAAAGGATCTCACACTCGTGATGATTTCATATCATATTTTATGAAATTCATTTGCGAATTTTGTAATAAAAATGTATACATACACATGTATGGGTTGTTCTATGTGACATATAGAACAGTCAGATCCCGGATTATGGTTCGAGCTGATGAATGGGGACTTCTCTGTGAAGAAGAGTCAAGGGTTGGGTCATGTACTGGAGCAGGAAAACATGAAGATAGATATACTAGGATGAATCACTGGCCTTACGTGTCACCCTACTTCACCTGCAATCGTTTTCATTGTAGCTACAGAATAACAAAGCTATCAAAGGAAGCAGAGGAGATGGCTGGTATCACTGTACGTTCGCCCAACAAACCAATTGGCTAAGGCTGTTATGAACAATGATTAGATAAAAGTTAAACCTTTAAAAGCATACCTACAACAATCAAATCCATTCCTTGATGAAGTCTCTAAACTATTAAACATGGTTAGTTGTGTCTTTTGTTTGTGTGATTTACGATTTACAGTCGCAACAACAACTTAGGTTATATGGCGACTCTCCAGCTATTACTGGTGGAGGAAGACATCAGGGACCCATCCGAGCAGTATTTACTACATTGGTGGGTATCCGGGTAGAACCACTGATCCACGTACCGACTGGATGGCTTCCACATCAACACCTCCGGTGGGATTCGAACCTGTAGCGATGAGGGGCAATTGGATAGCTTCCACATCAACACTTCCGGTGGGATTCGAACCAACCTGCAGCGATGAAGGGCAATTGGATAGCTACAGCATCAACACTTCCGGTGGGATTCGAACCTGCAGCGATGAGGGGCAATTGGATAGCTTCCACATCAACACTTCCGGTGGGATTCGAACCTGCAGCGATGAGGGGCAATTGGATAGCTTCCACATCAACACCTCCGGTGAGATTCGAACCAACCTGCAGCGATGAGGGGCAATTGGATAGCTTCCACATCAACACCTCCGGTGGGATTCGAACCAACCTGCAGCGATGAGGGGCAATTTGATAGCTTCCACATCAACACCTCCGGTGGGATTCGAACCAACCTGCAGCGATGAGGGGCAATTGGATAGCTTCCACATCAACACTTCCGGTGGGATTCGAACCTGCAGCGATGAGGGGCAATTGTATAGCTTCCACATCAACACCTCCGGTGGGATTCGAACCTGCAGCGATGAGGGGCAATTGGATAGCTTCCACATAAACACCTCCGGTGGGATTCGAACCTGCAGCGATGAGAGGCAATTGGATAGCTTCCACATCAACACCTCCGGTGGGATTCGAACCTGCAGCGATGAGAGGCAATTGGATAGCTTCCACATAAACACCTCCGGTGGGATTCGAACCTACAGCGATGACAGGCAATTGGATAGCTTCCACATCAAACCTCCGGTGGGATTCGAACCTGCAGCGATGAGAGGCAATTGGATAGCTACAGCATCAACACCTCCGGTGGGATTCGAAACTGCAGCGATGAGGGGCACTTGGATAGCTTCCACATCAACACCTCCGGTGGGATTCGAATCTGCAACAAATTGAAGTGAACAAACTTAACCACTCGAACATGGAGGGCACAAATATGACCAGCAAAGCTGTTCTGTACGATGTTGTTCAGAGAGGTTGCTGCGATAGTATGATCCAAGAGAGAGCAATTGGTTCAGTCAACCTATGGAAATCGATGATTATGATCAGAGTACTTAGATGGAGCTCAATCGGGGAATATTCCTAAGACGGGGGGTAAGATGATTGAGCAGACGTAGAACCAATAAGTGTTTGCCAGCGTGGCTATTGTCGGAGGTTCCCGTCCAGACATTGACATTGAGAACTATGAGCTATTAGGAAATGGGGTAGTATAGTTCAGTTATTAGTCTAAATATAGTTCAGTTATTAGTCTAGTCTAGTTTGGCTGCTACAGATGCTGTCATTGAGCTGGTTACCTGTGGGTGTAGTGAGAGAATGGAATATGTAAAGATGGACGATGTTCTTGTCGCAAAGCTGATCTAGCGTGTACAGTAATGTGTGATTCTGGTGCAGGTGATGCGCAACTGATCACGATTGTGATGACGAGATCTAGTGAGGATCAGTACATCTTTATTTGACTGATTGGACATGATATCTGATGATTGTGTATGTGCCTATATATATCTAAACTCGTGACAGAGGTAACCATATAAGCAAGTTGCTTTCTCCTCAATCCTACATGTATTTTCTTATTGTGATCATTATACAGTTCATGCACAGCTGTATCTGTTACGATTGTTCCCTTAGGCAGGGTACCCAAATTACTCATTGCCACTTCTCTTTCCCTCGTGGTGATGGATTCCATCAGGAATGAGGTCTCGAGAGCGATTGATCTAACATTGTAAATTCTTGTTTCGCAATCAAGCTAAATTAATGTGTTTAAACTATATATCTAAACTGTTCTGTATCGACTATACCTGTTAGCCTGGGTTACATTCTATCGATTTCTTATTTCTGGTAAAACGACGTTGATATTATCAGAAACTGAATACGGCTCAATTAATTGTCTATGTGTTAAAAATAAATATATGATGGTCAGACCATACAGTACGGCCGATTGGTCAAGCTTCAAGAAGGATCTGAGAATCATTTCTGAAAATATGACCCGTTAAACCACACTGATCCAAATACCTCTTGGAATATCTCCCATATACAAAAACGGTTAAAAAGTCCAAATCTAGCAATTACCGCCCCATTTCTCTAACATGCATTGCTTCCAAACTATTAGAACACATCCTGGTTACCAACACCAACACTATGCCATACTTAGACGCTCATCATAGTATTAGACCACAACAGCAGGGTTCAGGTCAAAACACAGCTGTTCTGGAAGGGCCTAATGTTGCTGGAACGTGTGGCCCGATCCGTTTGCCTTTATTTAATTTGTCATGTGTTGTATTCACATATATATGTAAAACGAATCGAGCAATACAATATGATTAAACTAAAACACAACTGTGACACCCAACTCATTGGTTTCGCACAAGATATAGCTGACAATCTCGAGCTCGGTCACAAGACGGATGTCATCATAATAGATTTTTCAGTAAAGCATTCGACAAGTAGATCACCACAAGCTCACCCATAAACTCAAACATGTTGGTATACATGGCAACCTATCATCATGGATACACTCTTTTCTCAAAAATATGTCACTACAGGTTCTAGTCGAAGGTAAATGCTCTGACAGGTTACAAGTTCTCTCGGGTGTCCCCGACGTGTCTGTTCTGGGGCCAGGTCTCTTTCTATCTTATATAAATGACCTACCAAACATCATCAAATGTCGGGCCCGCCTCTTTGCCGACGACACCATCGTCTACCTCATCATCAAATCCCAGTCCTCAGCAGAAGCTCTACAACATGACCTACACCTCTTAGAATCTTGGGGAAATGGAATGGTCAATGGAATTCAACCCTGATAAATGTGAAATATTAAGAATCCATAGGAAAATAAACTCCATCATTTACCCATACATGTAATATAACACGCAATTAAGGTCAACTGAACACTCCACATATCTCGGAGTCACGATTAGTAAGAACATCAACTAGGCCCAACACATCAATATTATTAATTACCTCAAAAGCGAACAACACCCTCCGCTTCATCAACATGAAAATCAAAACTAATAACAAACATGTCAAAGAAAACGCACATACCACTTGAATGTCCGCCCACAGGTTGAATACTGCTCCACAGTCTGGAATCCCTCGCAGAAACACTTACATACACATTAGAAATGGTCCAAAGATCTGCAGCCCGTTATATATTCAATTATTACAACTACACTGGTAGTGTATCACAAATGGCATCCACCCTTAATTGTAAAAACTTAGACCATAGACGAAATCAAGCCTCATTGATATTGTTTACAAAATAAGAAGTGAACTAGTTGCTGTAGATCACCATCACCAAGCACCCACAAGAAACCCGAACTATCTAATCCCAGTCGTGACTGATTGTTCGGCAGTAACAAGTTGATGTTGAAATTGTCATTGGCATCTCACTGACATGTGTTCTATGCAATGTACTAGAACATATAGTTTCCTCCTCGATAGCAAAACACTTCACTAACCACAGTATTCTGTACCATTTGCAGCATGGTTTTAGAGAAAAACGGTCATGCGTGACCCAACTAGTAATGCTAGTCAATGACTTGGTTACCTCTGTCTACAATAAGCATCAGGTAGATCTCATCCTATTAGACTTCAGTAAGGCTTTCGACAAGGTCAATCACGAGAAAGTACTACTAAAAATGCATATGGAGTCAGAGGTCAAACATTAAGGTGGATTAAGAGTTTTCTAGATAATAGACTCCAGTCATTTGTCCTTAATGGTATTAGTTCAGAGGCCATTCCGGTGTCCTCTGGAGTCCCACAGGGATCCGTACTTGGACCCCTGCTTTTCCTAGCCTACATAAACGACCTTCCACAAAACATAAGTTCCAAAGTCCGTATCTTTGCAGATGATACTGCAGTCTATCTATCACTAACATCTGCAAATGAATCGGTCACACTCCAAAACGATCTTAAGAGATTAGAAGAGTGGGAGTTGGAGAGGGACATGGAATTTAACCCCTCCAAATGTCAAGTTATCCACCTCACCAGAAGGAAACATCCTATTCCCAGTAAATATAAACTCCATGGAGTCCTACTTGAGTCGGTCACCTCAGCCAAATACCTTGGCGTGGATATCTCAAATAACCTGTCGTGAGACACTCACATAAAAAGATCAACAAAGAAAACAATCCAAACATTAGGATTTCTACGTAGAAACCTCCAGGTCAAATCCGAACCCCTTAAGTCCATGGCTTACCAGACACTAGTGAGACCCCATCTTGAATATGGCTCCGAGATCTGGTCGACCCATACCCAAACATTGATAGACCAAATTGAAGGTGTCCAGCGAAGAGCAGCCCGTTGGATAAAGGCTGTCGTACCTCTAAACCTGCTACATTCCCTAAATCTACGCAGACTAGACCAACGGCGTATTGACAATAGGTTATCCCGTATGTATACAATTCATAATGATCTTGTTGCTATTCCCATTGCAAATCACCTAGTTCCCCTCTCCCGTACTGCTCGCCATTGCCATTCATTAAGCTATAGGTTAATTACAGCAACTACAGACTACTACAATTTTTCCTTTTTTCCAAGAACATTCTACCATTGGAACCATCTCCCTCCTGACAGTGCCCATCTCCCTACCATAGAGCAATTCAATACGCAGTTTGCCATATTGATCATGCCAGTCCCTAATTGTTCTGCGCAGCTGCTTTTAAACTTTTACCACAACTTATTTTCATTACTTTCTTAAATAATACTACTCATACTTTTAACTTCTTTGCGGTTTTTGACGCGCAACATGTCTAGGTCCCCGCGAGGGGCTTGACATTAACGGAAGATAGATAGATAGATAGATAGGTAGATATGCAGGCAGGCAGGCAGGCAGGCAGGCAGGCAGGCAGGCAGGCAGGCAGGCAGGCAGGCAGGCAGGCAGGCAGGCAGGCAGGCAGGCAGGCAGGCAGGCAGGCAGGCAGGCAGGCAGGCAGGCAGGCAGGCAGGCAGCAGGCAGGCAGGCAGGCAGGCAGGCAGGCAGGCAGCAGGCAGGCAGGCAGGCAGGCAGGCAGGCAGGCAGGCAGGCAGCAGGCAGGCAGGCAGCAGGCAGGCAGGCAGGCAGGCAGGCAGGCAGGCAGGCAGGCAGGCAGGCAGGCAGGCAGGCAGGCAGGCAGGCAGGCAGGCAGGCAGGCAGGCAGGCAGGCAGGCAGGCAGGCAGGCAGGCAGGCAGGCAGGCAGGCAGGCAGGCAGGCAGGCAGGCAGGCAGGCAGGCAGGCAGGCAGACAGGCAGGCAGGCAGGCAGGCAGGCAGGCAGGCAGGCAGGCAGACATATAGATAGATAGATAGATAGATAGATAGATAGATCCGAACCCGGTGCTCCAACCATGTCAATGATTACAGCACTACTTGGTAGACAGTACAGCACTACTTCTTAGACAGTACAGCACTACCTGTTAGTCAGTACAGCACTACGTGTTCGACAGTACAGCACTACTTGTTAGACAGTACAGCACTACTTGTTAGACAGTACAGCACTACTTGTTAGACAGTACAGCACTACTTGTTAGACCGTACAGCACTACTTGTTAAACAATACAGCACCGACACGAGAGCTCGGTTTAAAGTCACATCGGAAAGTCTGTTAATTTTATTAGGGTCATATGGGGGATCGAACCTGCGATGCCTGGATTACCAGTCCAGCGTGTTACCACTAGACTACAGATCCGTCTGTAATCAATCTGAAGAGAACAATGCAGCAAGTTTAACCACTTTATTGAACGCATGGGCCACGACAGAGACGATTTACATCAAGAAGTCACAACGTGATAAATAAACAGAGTATGCTATGGCGCTACAATTGGTTTTGTCGCCAGCGTGCGAAATTTATTCTCGTAAGTATGATGCAAGGAATAAATTGATTCCGCAAACAAACGCAATGAAGCAAAACATTTTAAATGAAAAGCATGTATACTAGAGAACATAGAAAACGCAAACCTACATTGTATTTTTAATGTTTAAACTTTATTTTATAACGATTGCTAAGCAAGTTCTAACAACTTATATTAATCACTCTCGTTGGCGCGGATGAAAGCGTATATGTGGTCATTCGTGTGGGAGGAACCCGGAGTACCCGGAGAAAACCCACCTGTCCGATCTGGCGAAAATCGTACCCTCATGATTATTATTACATGAAAACGAAATACGAAGGATTCCATCAAAGATATATCACATATTTATTACAAAACACAAATACTAAAAATATTCTAAAATGTTTAAAACTATGTATTTATATAGTTATTGTTTTTCCTGTAAAAACCCACTTATCCGATATTGATATATCACTGCAGTATGCAAGTATGAGTTCATGATCTATTTAAAATATCACACTTGCGGTTTTAAACTGTACCATCAAATATATGGGTTTCATTCCACTATGCTTCCGATATCCGGAATAAGAACTTCCGATTTTCCGGAATCATCACATGTCGATGGTGTGTTCTTATCATTGCACCATCTAGAGTAATGTTTTCTGCCATATTCACTGGGGGATGTGCATTTCATGTTATACGTTTCCAATTTCCTGCGCGATGAAATCACTAAACATTGTTCTTTAATTCTCATGCCAAGTGTTTAGATTTGCCATATTGCCAAACATGTGACTTCACAATATAATGCAATGTATGATACTGTCACGTGGTGAGAAAATGTGCCGCCAACCCGGGGCTTGAACCCGGAACCTTTCGCTTACAGGGCGAATTCTATATCGGCTGAGCTAGCCGTGCAGCTCACACATAATATCCCCTATTGTGATTAATTCCGCACCGCGACATACTTCTTCCCCAAATTGCAACTTCGTCCACGAATTTCCAGGGCAAATAGAACAAGGTGAACATGATATCGACATATATATCCAGTTGTGGTCCCTATTTGGACGTCAAATGTCAAAGGGTAAGGAAATGTGGTGCCATCCCGGGGCTTAAACCAGAGACTTTTCACTTACAGGGCGAACGCCCTACCGCCTGATTTAGCCGGGCCGCTTACACATAATATTCCCTATTGTGACTACGCCCGCACGGCTTTGCAACACCGATTCCGGATTGATACACGCAACAATGGAACTGTTTAGAAATAGTACATTTTGACATCATAATTCAGGATAGCCCACACCTAATCGCTTTCCCGGAGTACATACAATGCGGTGGATAACACTAGGTGAATCGGATCGGAGAATGTAAGTATAAACACTGAGCGTCGACTAGTGAAATATTAATTTGGGTATCAAACAAATGAACACCATATAGCATTATAGTTCGCCTCTGGAATTCGCACGTTTGTGTGTTTTACGTTTACTTATCGTCGCTACCGGTTGCCCATATGAGCGACGCCTCCTGAAGAGATTAGTCATTTTAGATTGTTGGAGGATAGTGCAATGATACAGACAGAGACCCATTCCAGAGTCTCCTCTGGTTCTTTTACGTGTACGGTGTAAAGCACTGACACGAGACCTCAGTTTAACTTCCCATCTGAAAGACTTAATTTTATTAGGGTCAGACGGGGGATCGAAACTGCGATCCCTGGATTACATGTCCAGCATGTTACCACTAGACTACATATCCGTCTGTGTAATTCGCACGTTTGTAATATTCGATCCGGGCCTGCATTGAGCATACCTGTGGCAATGCAGAACAAAAACGTGGCGTGCATCTTCAACCATGCATACAGCACTTTCAATATTCAACTATGTTTGTATCGAGCTGCAGAGGGTACGAAGGCGACAATTACACATGTCACGGTAATAGTCATATCGTATTTCAGAATCTTGATTTCGGCTCACCAAAGTCTTGACAGATGCAACACTGGGTTCAAAATTCTTATTGTAGATGAAGTAAAAGTAGATATAAATTCGTCCTAGTCGCAGTGAATATCAATAGTATTCAAAGTGTCGACATAATGAAGATTAGCAATAATAGTGAAATGTCGAATCAGCAATGGCAGTTTGTGCACATATAATATGGGTACTGAAAATAATTGCTATTGCTTATTGGGTATTGTGAAGAACTAACTTAAAGGTAGACAGATATTGCGGAGACGAATTATAGATACAGAATACGCCAATGGTTGCGACTCAGACATTCATTAAAGAGACTGCCAGCAGTAGATCCATAGAGACGATCGGCATATGTGAGTCTTGTCGCACCAGTAGCTATTGTGCAAGTGGAATGTATTCTAGCCGATCGTTCTCATATTTCTTACAATGGCCACAAATGACATAAAAATACTACAATATAAGCCAGATTCCATGATTTTACGATCAGAAACAAATTGTAATGTTCCCAGACATTGATATATTTCCAGGTTGAGCAGTGAATGTCGTAAAATCGATGTGGTAGCTTCAAGTAAACTTTCGTAAATGTATAGATCAATGATGATGATGCTCTTGTTTAAGGTCGCCACCGCAATAAAGCATTTGGGCGACCGAATATTTCTAAGTTGGTTAGATCCTAAGGTGATTCTTTCTTCTGTGCTGGTTATTCAATGATGCTTATTTCCGTGTTCTACGATGATTATTTCTATCTTCTACGATGATTATTTCTATCTTCTACGATGATTATTTCTGTATTCTATGACGATTCTTCTTCTGTGACGCTTATGAAGACATCCTCAGGTGGCTACTTCTTTCCGTGCCAGGGTGACAAGGCCTGGTCTGTACGTGGTCCTTTGTAGGGCCACCCTCCTCACTGTTGGTCACCCCACAGCAACAGTTATACGGATCTGATAGTTAGACATCTGGTCGTCGATTGTCACTCAAGGCAGCGTGGATGCCACGACCGTTGCCGCTCCCTCAGGTCCACCGTCTCGTCTATCTGCCGGAGAAATAGAAGAAAGATCTAAAGCTCAAAAACGCCAGCGAAGATATCGTGAGGCACCCGAAACAATATCTAGAAGAGGGGGTGGATCTGTCCTGATGTGCCATAGCAATGGATACACGCTGGTTCCTATTCGCAAGATCGACGACCAGAAGATCCCATAATCCTACGCTGCTGCTGCGGGATGTGCACCGGTCACGACGTGCACGTCGTGAGGAGATCGACCGGCTGTATAGATCAAGATGCATGGGGTTCATTTAAACACTATTTTATTCAAGAATGGTACATAATATACGAATAGTTACAAAAGTACGGTTAGGATTGGGGGGAAAGTTACATAGTAACTTATTCGAATCACTTTTCTTTTGGGTGGGGTTGACAACTTCATTAATAACCTGATGTTTTAAGGATATTGGAGGATCGGTGGATGTGTAATCAGAAAAAGGGCGTATTTTGTTATCACTGCAATAAAATTAATATTCAGAAAAAAAGGGCCAAAAATAGGGCATTGTGTGTTGTACGCCAGCCGGAAGGACACACTCATGATGCTCAGAACGATAATCTTTAAACCACTGATGAAGTTGAACATAAAAGCCTACCGACTGTAGCTTTGCTAAGCGCCCTTGATGCCACAATCTATGCCAAATAAAAAATAACAAATGCCTTACTGTCATCACAAAATACCGACTCGAACCTCCTCCTTGTCATTGTCAAGTGCTTGACAAAATTGATGATATGAAATTGGTAGTAGAATCTCCAGGAATTGCAGAGATGCTAAGACAGATTGGTGACAGAAAGTGTGGAAGTCGTGATAGCGCAGTGGATGCGCGTTCGCTTCAGGTGCGAAAGGTCCTGAGTTCGAGCCCCACTGGAGCCGTTACGATTGTGCCCTTAGGCAAGGCATTTAAATTCCACATTGCCTCTTCTCTCTCCCTCGTGGCGATGGATTCCATCAGGAATGAGGTCTCGAGAGTGATTTATATAAGTTGATATAACTTGTTTCGCAATCGAGCTAAAATAAATTTGTATAAACTAAGACAGATTGGTCATGCAGATATTTTATTATATGAAAAACGATATGTACGAAAACATTCAACATAACTGAGGAATGCGATAGGATGAGAGTTTGATACCAATGAAGAATCCACTGATTTGAATATTGGACTACTGTGTGCCTTTTTCAAGATATCGGCAACCATTCACCATTCGAGAAAGTAATTAAAGAGATGACACAGTGGGACTGACAATGCATGTTCTAATTCACGAAGCACCCGGTTATTGACATTGGCTGGGCAAGATGCTTTCCTGAGACGGATCTGTAGTCCAGTGGTAACACGCTGTACTGGTACTCCAGAGATCGCATGTTCGATCCCCCGTCTGACCCTAATAAAATTAACAGTCTTTCAGAACCGAGGTCTCGTGTCGGTGTTTTACACCGTGTACATAAAAGAACCATACGAGACTCTGGAATTGGTCTCGGTTTGTATCATGCACTATCCTCCAAAAATCTAAAATGACTAATCTCTTCAGGAGGCGTCGCTCATATGGGCAACCGGTAGCGATCAGACATAAACGTAAGACACACTTTCCCGAGAGGCCGGCTATGAATATTGAGAGCAGCAAACTGTTAATCGCGGTGAATATCAATATCATTCAAAGTGCCGACATGATGAAGATTAGCGTCATTAGTGAAATGTCGAGTCACCAATGGCAGTTTGTGCCCAGATAAATAATTGTTGAAGAGGTTATGTTTCTGTATTATCAGATGTTGCAAATCCATTACACAGTATTACGGAAGTGGGCTCTCTGGTTAGGAGCATATTGATGTACTAGTAACTCGTTCACTCGTATAATAGTCGTTACATTTCATTTATTGAACAATGATTGTGCAGTCTGTGTATATGCATGTTATTTGAAAGCAATACAATAATTATGCTTAAACTAAATGTACAAGTAACTCATAGTTTGGCTGTCCGATTAGCGCAGTGGTTAGCGCGCTCGCTTCTCACCAATGCGATCCGGGTTCGATCCTCGGACCGGGAGGTATTTGAGATGGTACGGTGGTCGCCAGATCGGACAGGTGGGTTTTCTCCGGGTACTCCGGTTTCCTCCCACACGAATGGCCACATTTACGCTTTCATCCGCTCCAACGAGTGATATGCCATGGCCATGGGGGTGAATATGCAATACTACCCAAAGACATCAACAACGTTGTTCTGACATGGATCGAACGTACAACCTCTCGAGTATCCATTAAAAAAGTTTAAACTTTATTTATTTTACAACGATTGCGAAACAAGCTCTATCACCTTATATTAATCACTCTCGTTGGCGCGGATGAAAGCGTAAATGAGGTCATTTGTGTGGGAGGAAACCGGAGTACCCGGGGAAAACCCACCTCTCCGATCTGGTGACTACCGTACAATCTCACATACTTCCCGGTCCGAGGATCGAACCCGGGTCGCATTGGTGAGAAGCGAGCGTGCTAACCACAACGCTAATCGGACAGCCAATTCAGACAATATCCATTACACAAGGGAGAATCCACGAATCCACGACAACATTTGCGAAAATGTCACAAAGTATTTAATCACTGTATACGAGCAGCTCGTCGATGTAGCGGAGCAGTGGTCCAGTGGCTGACACGCTGGACTTGTTTGTAACTCAGGGGATGCAGGTTCGATCCCCCGGTATACCATACTATAATAACTCATATCATAGTATTTCTTATGCTGTTTTAGACCGAGGTCTCGTGTCGGTGCTGTACACCGTGCACGTAAAAGAACCAGAGGAAACTTTGGAATAAGTCTGTCTGTATCATGCACTAGCCCCCAACATCATAACATTACTAATCTCTTCAGGAGGCTTCCCTCATATGGGTAATGGTAAAACACACACGTTTGTTTCGGATATACATTCGGAACGTTGTATGTGCGTGCGTATGTTCTGTACTTGGTGAATTCCATTGTATGTATGTATGTGTGTGCTTTACGTTTATTTATCGTCGCTACAGGTTTGCCCATATTAGCGACGCCTCCTGAAGACATTAGTCATTTCAGATTTGTTGGAGGATAGCACAATAATACAGACAGAGGCACATTCCAGAGTTCTTTAAACGTGCTCAGTGTACAGCACCGACATGAAATCTCGGTCTAAAGTCCAATCTGAAAGACTGTTAATTGTATTAGGGTCAGACGGGGGATCGATCCTGCGACCCCTGCGAGTACCAGTCCAGCGTGTTACCACTGGACAACAGATCCGTCTGTATGCACTTTTATAGTATATATCATTGAATACTAGTCTAGTAACCTCGATCTTTATTGTGTTCCAGACTGTCTAGCGGAAGTTCTCGTGTCATTTCATCGCATATACATCCGTTACGTGTATGTATGTCGTATTTGGCTGAAGTTAGAAACATGTTATACTGTCCTGTGCCATAAAGATTAACATTATTGGTGTATGTGTGTGTTTGCTATGTGCCTTACATTTACGACAGTACTAATGTCTAGGAAGTTTTCTGGCCAGTCAGGTAATTGTGTGCTTTCTAAATGGATGATAAGTTTACACTGAGATATATGAGAATTTTGTCTGCGGAGATATTTGGGTGGGAGATATATCTGAGGAAACGTTTGAATCGGAGCTACATCTGCGGAGATGTTTGGGTGGGAGCTATATCTGCGGATATGTTTGGATGGGAGCTATATCTGAGGAAATGCTTAGATGGGAGCTATATCTGAGGAAATGTTTAGATGGGAGCTATATCTAAGGAAATGTTTAGATGGGAGCTATATCTGAGGGGATGTTTAGATGGGAACTATATATGCGGAGATGTTTAGATGGGAGCTATATCTGAGGAAATGTTAAGATGGGAGCTATATCTGAGGAAATGTTTAGATGGGAACTATATCTGAGGAAATGTTAATATGGGAGCTATACCTGAGGGGATATGTGTACGTAGGAGAACAGTGCCGTGATATTGGGTGTATAATTATGTTAAATGCTCAATTGTAAATGTGTATTAATTTATAATTAATGCAATTTTAATGAGGATAATTCCTATTTCTAAGATAAGATTGAGAAACATTAGGCAGCATATATTCGTTGTTTTCCTCCTATATACAATAACATTATAATACTGTCACATACTGACGTCATGTTCCATGACGTCATGTTCCAGGACGTCACACAATGTTTCAAACACTATATAGTATAGTGGACCAACTCATTTCTTGTGTCGGATGAACATTCGGCTACTATCTTCTTATATGTGTCAACATTATTTTTATTTAAGTTTATTTGACTTCGCTACTGGTTGTCCATTTGAGCGTCGGGCAGTTACCGAACACCATCTTTCCTGGGCAGGCTCCAGCGGTTAATCAGTACCTGTTGTACCAACCTCTGTAAGAAACTGCCAACTTTTTCATATAAATGAAACACGGTCTGTGCGGGGCTAGAACCCGTGACCATCAGTGATGATAGGTTACAGTAGTATTCAAGTCAGCGACCGTAAGCACTCGACCACGGAGGCGGACATATTTCAAATTTTATTTTACGTTTATTTATCGTCGCTACCGGTTGCCCATATGAGCGACGCCTCCTGAAGAGAATAGTCATTTTAGATTGTTGGAGGATAGGAAAATATGGGCAACCGGTAGCGACAAGTAAAACACACACGACTATGCAAAGTAGGACAAACGGGCCGGGTCACAAGTTCGAGACACAGTTGCTGCTATTCCGTGTGGCTATTTTAGCTAGTCGTTCTAATACGGAATCAATGAGTGCATCATTCGAGTAATTAAGTTATGGACAAAGCCTACATATGTTTGCTAATTACGCACACGTATATTACATGAGTATTTAATTTATCAATCTAAATTATAGCAAATGAACTGTATATATAATATCTATATTCCGTGTAAATTGCTACGATACATTAGACAGCCATGGGATATCCAGATAGGAACTAATCCAACAATTCTGCATCAATTCATTTAAGTTTCGTGTTAGAGATTAATTCAAATGACCCCGAGGCCCTATGGGATGGACTGGTTATCTGTGTAGAGCTGTTTCAATTCATTTAAGACTTGTTTGAGAGATTGTCTTTATATGCACAAACATAATAGTATGTATTTAGGTCATGCTACAGAGGCATTCCGTTGATCAGTGATTTGCCAAATATATATATAGTAACCATGATCACTTTAAAGCGACACTACATCGGTGAAAACGCAAATAGCTGTATAATGTAATTTCCTATTATATTGTATAATTTATTTTCCAAGAGTTGCCTCAAAAACTGAGTATTTCAACAAATAAACAAGCATCGTGTCGTATACGCGGTTTGTTGACATAACACAATAATGTAAATATGATCGACATTCATGCCTAATACAATGCGTGTATCCTGAATAACACGATTTATCGTACATATTTACCGTTATATCTCACATGTATGCGTGTGCTATGCATATTTCTTTGTAGACTAATCTTAGTTAAAATTTTAATTATCTCTAAACGAAAGTATCGCGCACTTGGTATTGACTCCAATGACAAACAAATGTCATTTCAGGAGCATGGATGACCGTTATATGAAATCTTACTTTCACTTTTGAAAGTTTGTAGACAACAAAAATCCCTGTTTATTGATTCAATGTTAGTGTTCGAATGTATTCAGAAGAATGTGTAGTAGCTATGCATGTATACACGAAATCAATCATTTGATTTGCTTTTGGCGATGTAGTGTCGCTTTAATGGCCGTCTGGAAAGATGCGCATCTTTTAGATTACACGTATGTACGTGTATGATCGCAGCCATGTATATATCAATTCACTCTTAGCCGCAGCTGTTTAACGCATACTGTAGAAGAACTATCCATTCTTAGTTGATTTTGTCGCTTGTGTAATGTATAACGTGAAGGAACGCGGTAACCATACACACAGGTTGCATTCTCCCCTCAACCCTACATGCATGTACATGTTATATAAAGTGCTACTAGTTCATGTTTTAATTTGATTTAGTCTTAACGGATTACTAGAATCCTAGTTATATATATGTATACAGTTTTATTTATATTCCCACACATGGTCTTCCTCCATAATAATAGCTGGAAAGTTGCCATATGACATAGGCTGTGTCACTTTAAGGGGGCCCTATAGAATATTAAATCAGAACTAATTAGGTCACCCTTTATAAATAAAGAAATATATATATATCTACACTACCACACGTGACACCCTAACACGTGACACCCGTAACACGTGACTCCGCTTGCTCATGAACTCGCAGAGTGGCGTTCTCAATAGTCAGTACTTCACGTTGTTTTGATATATAGTATTGTGTGTGTGTTTTACGTTTAATTATCATCGCTACCGGCTGCCCACATGAGCGACGTCATTATAGATTTTGGAGGATATAGTGCAGTGATACAGACAGAGACCCATTCCAGAGTCTGGTTCTTTTACATGCACTGTGTAAAGCACCGACACGAGACCTCGGTTTAGCGTCCCATCTGAAAGACTGTTAATTTTATTAGGGTCAGACGGGGGATCGAACCTGCGATCCCTGGATTACCAGTCCAGCGTGTTACCACTGGACTACAGATCCGTCTGTGTATAGTATTATTAACAATAGCAATACATATACAGCCCAATGTACAATGTTATATCAAACACCGTCTCACTCTCAGCAGTTCTCGTCCAGGTTGATTCTCTAGCTCTATGCAAATTACACGTTCCTATGCACGTAATACGTTCAGTACATCATATATATATACCCTTTCGATGCTCCCTAGTCCACCAAGTCTATATACTTAGGTAGCCTATCCATGGATGTGTACTACGTATTATAGAACAAGAATCCATTCTCAACCATGGCTGTGTACTGAGTATTATAGAACAAGAATCCATTCTCAACCATGGCTGTGTACTGCGTATTACAGAACAAGAATCCATTCTCAACCATGGCTGTGTACTGCGTATTATAGAACAAGAATCCGTTCTCAACCATGGCTGTGTACTGCGTATTACAGAACACGAATCCATTCTCAGCCATGGCTGGGTATTGCGTATTACAGAACATGAATCCATTCTCAACCATGGCTGTGTATTGCGTATTATAGAACACGAATCCATTCTCAACCATGGCTGTGTACTGCGTATAATAGAACACGACTCCATTCTCAATCATGGCTGTGTATTGCTCATTATAGAAAAGGAATCCATTCTCAACCATGGCTGTGTAATGCGTGTTATAGACAAGGAATCAGATCTCAACCATGGCTGTGTAATGTGTAATATAGAACAAGAATCCGATCTCAACCATGGCTGTATAATGCTTATTATAGAACAAGAATCCATTCTCAACCATGGCTGTGTACTGCGTTTATAGAAAAAGAATCCGTTCTCAACCATGGCTGTGTAATGCGTATTATAGACAAGGAATCAGATCTCAACCATGGCTGTGCAATGTGTAATATAGAACAAGAATCCATTCTCAACCATGGCTGTGTATTGCGTATTATAGAACAAGAATCCATTCTCAACCATGGATGTGTATTGCGTATTATAGAAAAAGAATCCATTCTCAACCATGGCTGTGTATTGCGTATTATAGAAAAAGAGTCCATTCTCAACCATGGCTGTGTACTGCGTATTATAGAACAAGACTCCATTCTCAACCATGGCTGTGTAATGTGTAATATAGACAAAGAATCAGATCTCAACCATGGCTTTGTACTGCGTATTATAGAACAAGAATCCATTCTCAACCATGACTGTGTATTGCGTATTATAGTAAAAGAATCCGTTCTCAACCATGGCTGTGTACTGCGTATTATAGAACAAGAATCCGTTCTCAACCATGGCCGTGTACTGCGTATTATAGAAAAAGAAAAATGTAGACTGTAGACCTGTCACCTTATACGATTTGTCTTGTTTCGAAGTCAAGTTGAACACGTGTGTTATTTGTTCCATAGACCGTAATGCAAAATGAAGTGCCGTCGCTTGACATTACGACTTATGGAAGAACTAATAACCGAGGATTTGATATCACATCATTTTATATTATGCCTTATGGGAAAAATAACAAATGTATATTATGACTTAAACAATTAATTGAGCTGAGAATTGGAAACGTGACAAACGTGAATTCTCTTTATTTCATTCCGGTTATCATGATATTAAATGAGTGAAATTTACTAGTCTATGGCAATCCAAAATGCTGTCCACGGATAGGAGGGTAAGACCATAGTCACAAGTCATTTAGTCGATCGTAATTATTCACAAGTCAAGTCATTTAGTCGATTGTAAATATTCACAAGTCAAGTCAGTTAGTCGATTTTAAATATTCACAAGTCAAGTCAGTTAGTCAATTGTAAATATTCGCAAGTCAAGTCAGTTAGTCGATTGTAAATATTCACGAATCAACTCATTTAGTCGATTGTAAGTATTCGTAAGTCAAGTCATTTAGTCAATTGTAATTATTCGCAAGTCAAGTCAGTTAGTCGATTGTAATTATTCACAAGTCAAGTCATTTAGTCGATTGTAAATATTCGCAAGTCAAGTCATTTAGTCGATTGTAAATATTCACAAGTCAGTTAGTCGATTGTAATTATTCACAAGTCAAGTCATCTAGTCGATTGTAAATATTCACAAGTCAGTTAGTCGATTGTAATTATTCACAAGTCAAGCCATTTAGTCGATTGTAAATATTCGCAAGTCAAGTCATTTAGTCGATTGTAAATATTCGCAAGTCAAGTCATTTAGTCGATTGTAAATATTCGCAAGGTATGTCAGTTGTAGTCGTACGTTAACTGTTCTTATCCAGCTGGTTCGTGGAAGGTCGGTGGTTCAACACGGGTGACCGAGCTAGTAAGGACATCATCCAGGACCTGCCTCCGCCTTTAACAGCTAGATAGTCGTCATATCAACTGCTATGTCTGTGACACTAACAGCTAGATAGTCATCATATCAAGTAATATGTATGTGACACTAACAGCTTGATAGTCGTCATATCAACTACTATGTCTGTGACACTAACAGCTAGATAGTCGTCATATCAACTAATATGTCTGTGACACTAACAGCTAGATAGTCGTCATATCAACTAATATGTATGTGACACTAACAGCTTCGTAGTCGTCATATCAACTAATATGTCTGTGACACTAACAGCTTAGTAGTCGTCATATCAACTAATATGTATGTGACAATAAGAGCTTGGTAGTCGTCATATCAACTAATATGTCTGTGACACTAACAGCTAGATAGTCGTCATATCAACTAATATGTATGTGACACTAACAGCTGGACAGTCGTCATATCAACTAATATGTATGTGACACTAACAGCTTGTAGTCGTCATATCAACTACTATGTCTGTGACACTAACAGCTTGGTAACAGCTTGGTAACAGCTTGGTAGTCGTCATATCAACTAATCGTCATATCAACTAATATCACTAACAGCTTGTAGTCGTCATACTATATGACCATAGGGCAACAAAAAAACATGTTGTGTCTTGTGCCTGTGTGTTTTACTTACGCCATGTTTTACTTACGAGCCCTGTTTTACTTAGGCCCTGTTTTACTTACGCCCTGTTTTACTTACGAGCCATCTTTTACTTACGCCCTGTTTTACTTACGAGCCCTGTTTTACGTACGCCCTGTTTTACTTAAGCCCTGTTTTACTTACGCCAGAACGGACAATAGTGTGCATCAAAGATATAAAAAGCAAATTTCAACAATGCAAGATCGATTTAATTTGTAGTGCATTACAGTTTTATTGAGATATTTTTCAAGGGTTGGAAACTGTCGAATTAACTTATAACCATAACGAAACCCAATACAGGGAACCATCCTGTAGTAGCAAATGTTAGTTTTGCCGATGATCAGCGTAATATAAGCAAAATGTATATGCGTAATATAAGCAAAATGTATATGCGTAATATAAGCAAAATGTATATGCGTAATTGTAAGCAAAATGTACATGCGTAATTGTAAGTAAAATGTGCATGCGTAATATAAGCAAAATGTATATGCGTAATTGTAAACAAAATGTACATGCGTAATTGTAAGCAAAATGTACATGCGTAATTGTAAGCAAAATAGTACATGCGTAATTGTAAGTAAAACGTACATGCGTAATTGTAAGCAAAATAGTACATGCGTAATTGTAAGTAAAATGTACATGCGTAATTGTAAGTAAAATGTACATGCGTAATTGTAAGCAAAATAGTACATGCGTAATTGTAAGTAAAACGTACATGCGTAATTGTAAGCAAAATAGTACATGCGTAATTGTAAGTAAAACGTACATGCGTAATTGTAAGCAAAATGTACATGCGTAATTGTAAGTAAAATGTACATGCGTAATTGTAAGCAAAATAGTACATGCGTAATTGTAAGTAAAACGTACATGCGTAATTGTAAGCAAAATGTGCATGCGTAAATGTAAGTAAAATAGTACATGCGTAATTGTAAGCAAAATAGTACATGCGTAATTGTAAGCAAAATGTACATGCGTAATTGTAAGTAAAACGTACATGCGTAATTGTAAGCAAAATAGTACATGCGTAATTGTAAGTAAAACGTACATGCGTAATTGTAAGCAAAATAGTACATGCGTAATTGTAAGTAAAACGTACATGCGTAATTGTAAGCAAAATGTACATGCGTAATTGTAAGTAAAATGTACATGCGTAATTGTAAGCAAAATAGTACATGCGTAATTGTAAGCAAAATGTACATGCGTAATTGTAAGCAAAATAGTATGTCTTCTTGTATCGCTTTTCCTGGATAACTCATGGTGCTGGTGGATAGCATTTCCTTTTTATGTTAGCTCGATGGCGTAACAAGTTCTTGCAACATTTATTAATCGCTCTCTCTAGACATTATTCCTGATGGAATCTATCGCCACGAGGGAGAGAGAACAACGTGGAATTTAAATGCATGATTTTCCTGACATGTTCTATTCGCCAGTACTACAAATTATTCAGATATGCGATGGGTCTAGTGATTAAGGCGTCCGGCGACGGAGCGGAAGGTCGTTGGTTCGAACCGGTTCGAAGACCATCAGGGCTTCATTCAGATATGACCGGTTGGTGAGCGGCCAAACCGCGTAAATAGTGGTTACCTATTTCCAATCAGCCGGGCACCTGACATAAAGTGATACGATTCTGGAAGTACTGATGTTCATAAGAGGTGTTTCGTAAGTCATAAATGTATGACCCTTTCAGTAAGGGGTGGGACTATAATAAACGAACGCTATACATTTACTTCTACAAGCCAGTATCAAGGCTGGTATTAGGATGAAGGCCGCATATTTCCAATACGGTCTACGATAATCTGTCACGGTCTACGATAAGCTGTCATCATCATCTTTAGTAATCGCATCACTCTGTCTAGAGCATACTCGCGATAGAGATTAAAAGCATGCCCAGCTGGAGAGGTGGATTTGTAAATTTAAAAGTCTGTCTATGTATAATTTTTAAAAACAGATTAAAAACGAGTGTGCCATTTTTACAGGTTATGTATGCCATGGCGGTCTTGAAGCCCTCTAGGGTGGACTGGTTCACGGCGTGTTGAGGCAATCGGTTCCAGATGGTGACGGTGGCAGGAAAGAAGCTGTGATGATAAGTAGATTTAGCACAGGATATCTGTGTGTACTGTTGATTGTGATACCTGGAATATCTAGATTGTCGGAGTGGTGGTTCAGGGTTGATGTCGACGAGCTCATGCTTGATTGTATATAGCATAGTGGCCCTGGCTACGTTTCGTCTGTGCTGTAGAGTGTTCCACATGGCCTACGATAAGCTGTCATGGTCTACGATAAGCTGTCATGGTCTACGATAAGCTGACATGGTCTACGATAAGCTGTCAATGTCTACGATAAGCTGACATGGTCTACGATAAGCTGTCATGGTCGACGATAAGCTGACACGGTCTACGATAAGCTGTCAATGTCGACGATAAGCTGACACGGTCTACGATAAGCTGTCAATGTCTACGATAGGCTGACATGATCTACGATAAGCTGTCACGGTCGACGATAAGCTGACCAGGTCTACGATAAGCTGTTACAGTCTACGATAAGCTGTCATTGTCGACGATAAGCTGTCACGGTCTACGATAAGCTGGTATGGTCCACGATAAGCTGACATGGTCACCGATAGGCTGTCACGGTCTACGATAAGCTGCCGTGGTCTACGTTATGCTGGCATGGTCTACGATAAGCTGTCATGGTTTACGATAAGCTGATAATGGTCTATGATAAACTGTCATGGTATACGATAAGCTGACACGGTATACGATAAGCTGTCATGATTTACGATAAGCTGACACGGTCTACGATAATCTGGCATGGTCTACAATAAGCTGTCATGGTTTACGATAAGCTGACATGGTCTACGATAAGCTGTCTTGGTTTACGATAAGCTGACACGGTCTACGACTTAGCTCATTGAGTTGATGTGTTGGTGCAACTGAATAGATTTCCGAGATTTATATAAAAGGGAGGCAAATCTGGTAATATTGGTTACAATGGTCAGTGTAAGAGTTGTCTACTTGATTTTGTTACTCTTCTGCGATTTGTCTTCTGGGAGATAAATATAGCGGGATTTTTCACATTTGACGTCATCTTTCCTAAATGTTTTATAAGTTTTAATCTTTGTTCTTCAATTGTTTAAAGGGTAATATTTAACCTTGCAGTTGTTGATGGTATTAACCATGTTTACATCAACATACATCTGTTTAACAGATCAGTAATACTGTATGGTGAATAGTAATTGGACACTCGTCGTTCGTATTCATAATTCGCGACTGACTTTCGGAATGGCATCTATTTCTTATTACAAATATATCCTCTATCTCATGTTAATCTCATTTACAGTTCTAACAGACACCCCGGGCAGAGTTGTGAGAATGCGACTCTGAGACACACTTATTCTCTTAGCTTAGTCTATACAAATTTATTTTAGCTCGATTGCGAATCAAGTTCTTACAACTTATATTAATCACTCACGAGGGAGAGAGAAGAGTCAATGTGGAAATTAAATGCCTTGCCTAAGTGCACACTCGTAACGGCTCCAGCGGGGCTTGAATTATGGGCCTTTCGCACATGAAGCGAACGTGCAGTCGCTACCACGGCGCTATCACGACTTCCACTTATGCCCTTAGTTAGGTTATTTTAGATTTTGGAGGATAGTGCAATGATACAGACAGAGACCCATTCCAGAATCTCCTCTGGTTCTTTTACGCACACGGTGTAAAGCACCGACACGAGACCTCGGCTTAACGTCCCATCTGAAAGACTGTTCATTTTATTAGGGTCAGACGGGGGATCGAACCTGCGATCCCTGGATTACCAGTCCAGCGTGTTACCACTGGACTACATATCC
Organism: Archivesica marissinica; assembly: GCA_014843695.1. Lineage (NCBI taxonomy): Eukaryota > Metazoa > Mollusca > Bivalvia > Venerida > Vesicomyidae > Archivesica > Archivesica marissinica. Next base: position 76,629,120 of record CM026391.1, read on the forward strand.
GTCTGTACACGTAGCTTGCTTAGTACTGACATGCAACACTATCATAAATCAATCATAACTTGAGGTGTTGGATTGTTGTAAAGCTACTAGTGTTGTTACACCTAAGCAAAGCGCCACAATAAAGTCATACATTTAGAAGGCACGTGACCTACGTTGTTGTTGCGACTTTGAATACCCAATCCCATCGTCCCACCAAACGAAACATTGTGTCGTAGAAAATACATAGTCGGTGTGTAAATAGAGGACACACTTATAATTATACTAGAAAACATAGAAAACGCACACCTACATTATATACTAGAAAACATAGAAAACGCACACATACATTATATACTAGAAAACATAGAAAACGCACACCTACATTATATACTAGAAAACATAGAAATCGCACACCTATATTATATGATTATTATTACATGAAAACGAAATACGAAGGATTCCATCAATAGAGAGAGAGAGAGAGAGAGAGGGGAAGGGGAGAGCAGGGGAGATAGGATAGGAGCATAGAGGAGAGAGAGAGAGAGAGTAGAGGAGAGAGAGGGGATATAGATGAGGGGAGAGGAGAGAGAGGGGAGATTTGAGGAAGAGAGTGGAGACGAGACGAGATGTGATTACCGGACAATAACCTAACACACCATTATTACAAAACACAAATACAAACAACTAAATATATTGCAAAATGTTTAAACCCTTTTCATGTAAAAACACACTTATCCGACGTGTGCGTTTTCTATGTCCTCTGGTTTAAATCACACATACTTACTTGATTTTTGATCATGTACATTGTAATCATATTTCTTTATTAAAGTGAAACTCAGTAGGGATATACCCGCTATTAGACTACTAACGTTATTCAGAAGTGAAGATCAATGCATCCCAGCTGCTTTCCTCCCATTAACATATCTATTGTAACGTCGAATGTACCTCGCAGTTGAAATGGAATTGGCTTTATTGGAACGGCTATCGGTATGATAGGGTACGTGCCCTGCAATATTAACATGCATGTTAGTGCTTTATTGTCCGGTAATCACATATCGTCTCCACTCTCTTCCTTATATCCCTCATCTCTCTCTCCCCCCTCTCTCTCTCTCTCTCCTCTCTCTCCTATATTATCCTATCCTCTCGCCACTGCTCTCCCCTTCCTCCCTCTCTCTTTCTCCTCTCATATGCCCTTCTCTCTCTCCTCTCGTCTCACTCTCTCTCCTCTATTATCCTATCCTCTCTACTCTGCTCTCCCCTTCCTCTCTCTCTCTCTCTCTCACGTTCTCCTCTCATCTGCCCTTCTATCTCTCCTCTCGTTTCACTCTCTCTCCTCTATTCTCCTATCATCTCTCTCCTCTTCCCTCATCTCTCTCCTCTCTATCTCTCCTCCCTATGCTCCTATCCTCTCCTATCCCCTTCCTCTCTCTCTCTCTTTCTCCTCTCCTCTTTCTCCTCTCCTCTTTCTCCTCTCTCTCTATGTCTCTCTCTCTCCTCTCCCACCCTCAGATATATATAATATAAGCATATATTTTTAATTATTTGAATATCATCTATAAAAGTAGGTATGTTGAATGTCAGACCCTCTACACCTAGGTATGTTGAATGTCAGACATTCTACACCTATATATGATGAATGGCAGACCGTCTACACCTAGGTATGTTGAATGTCAGACCCACTACACCTATATATGATGAATGTCAGACCTTCTACACCTATATATGTTGAATGTCAGACCGTCTACACCTATATATGATGACTGTCAGAGCGTCTACACCTATATATGTTAAATGTCAGGTCTTCTACACCTAGGTATGTTGAATGTCAGACCTACCTTTCTGAACGGGCACTTGCACTGCGAGCGTAGTACAGTAGGACATTTCGCACTCTCCGTGGCTAATACACGACACAGATCGCTAAAATGGCAAACCTCCTCGCCCAAAATGTTACAAAGCTCTGTGTAACCCGTCGCTGTCGTCAATCGTATACTCAAATCAGCCTAAATATATACAGGCATAAGTTTCACAAATTATACAAGTTAGTTTTTATCTTTCCCTACAAATGGGCTGATGATGATTGAGCTTATTTACCCTCGCCGCCGGCGAACCATATGGGCGAGCGTACTAAGAAGTTTAGTTATTACTCATAGATTATAAACTAAGGTGATTAAGTTGTGTGTGTTAATAATACGATTTGAATGCTCAGCCCGGCCATAGATTAGGCTACAAGCACCAACATGTATAGGGTCAGTACAGGAGTCACTCTATACTGTCTCACATCTCATATTCATAAATGTATGAATATGTTTGATGTATAATATTATTTGCATGCTCAGCCCGGCCATAGATTAGGCTACAAGCACCAACATATATAGGGTCAGTACAGGAGTCACTCTATACTGTCTCACATCTCATATTCATAAATGTATGAATATGTTTGATGTATAATATTATTTGCATGCTCAGCCCGGCCATAGATTAGGCTACAATCACCAAATTATATAGAGTCGGTACACGAGTCACGCTGTACTAACACGCATCTTAATTATATAATGTGTGAATTAGATGAGTAATGTTATTTGATAACTCAGCCCCACCATAACTTAGGCTACAAGCATCAACATACATAGGGTCACTCTAAACTGTCCTCGTATCTCTTGTAATTATATATCTTTTCCATGTTCGATGATCTCTATGTCCTCGCACGCGACGCGCGACCAATTATCGACCCGATTTATTATGTTTCTCGCCGTTTATATGTCATTTTTTTATGGTTCAAATGGGCATACCATTATTGCATATTTATATAACCAATCCAATGGCCACTAAATTGTTCACTTAATTCTAAGTTGAAATTGAAGATTGTTCGTGAATGAGGCCTCATGTATATGAATAGGTTTACCGTGTGTGCTGAGGTTGTGTGTGTATAATATTATAACTAAGTGTGGAAAGTACTATTTATTTTGTTTGTTTTGAGGTAAACATCACACACTTAGCGTATGTCATATGGCGACTCTATTATTGGTGGAGGAAGACCCCGACACCACTCACAGCACTATTTCAGACATAGACTGGCACTCTGGTAGAACGCCGACATTCCATAATAGTCCAAACAAACTAATTCATTTGAAAGGTCAACTTGGAAAAAAAGCAACATAAATGATTTTTCCACAATGCATTTCTATGATGTCTCCAGCACACTATGCTAAAAGTCCCAAAAAGTCCCATCATGCAAATGTTCATAATTTGCATAAATCCAAGATGGCCGACTTTAGAATACCAATTTTTGCCTTTGGAAGTACTTCCTCAAATGAAATATTTCGACACTGTGTGATTCGAACCTGCAGCGGTGAGAGGCAAATTATTTGAAGTCAACAACATTAACAACCCTGCCACGGTGTCCTCATGGAAAAGACAAACTATCGTGTAGTTTTAGTTTGCACACACCTGCCTACACCCAATTATGACCCGAATTGAACGTTAATGAAGGTTAATGTGCCACTTAGGGGGTTGCAGAAACAAACAAAATACAATGTACCACTTATTATGAACATGTGTCTTTAATATTTCAGCGGAAACCACAACATACATATATACACTATAATGCTCACTAATTCAAATACAATAACGTAATAGCGTCAATGTTTACAGGTGTGCGTATGTAGCGTAGGTAGCACCACTAAACGTCATAAACTCCGCTATACGTCATAAGACCACTAAACGTCATAAACATTCCGCTATACGTCATAAGACCACTAAACGTCATAAACTCCGCTATACGTCATAAGACCACTAAACGTCATAAACATTCCGCTATACGTCATAAGACCACTAAACGTCATAAACTCCGCTATACGTCATAAGACCACTAAACGTCATACACATTCCGCTATACGTCATAAGACCACTAAACGTGATAAACTCCGCTATACGTCATAAGACCACTAAACGTCATAAACTCCGCTATACGTCATAAGACCACTAAACGTCATAAACTCCGCTATACGTCATAAGACCACTAAACGTCATACACATTCCGCTATACGTCATAAGACCACTAAACGTCATAAACATTCCGCTATACGTCATAAGACCGCTAAGCGTCATAAACTCCGCTATACGTCATAAGACCACTAAACGTCATAAACACCGCTAAACGTCATAAGACCACTAAACGTCATAAACTCCGCTATACGTCATAATACCACTAAACGTCATAAACTCCGCTATATGTCATACGACCACTAAATGTCATAAACTTCGCTATACGTCATAAGACTACTAAACGTCATAAACTCCGCTATACGTCATAAGACCACTAAGCGTCATAAACTCCGTTATACGTCATAAGACCACTAAACGTCATAAACTCCACTATACGTCATAAGACCACTAAACGTCATAAACATTCCGCTAAACGTTTTCAACTAGTAACCGCAAAACGTCATTAAAGATACCTTTACCGGAAATGTTAATGACGTTTAGCGGAATCGTTTTATTTAACGTATTGTGTATTTTCTTATGACATTTAGCGATTACGAGTTTAAGACGTTTAGAGGATATTTTTATGACGCTTAGCAGTCTTATGACGTTAACCGGAGTTATAACTGTGCTACATCGTCCATCGTTAATTTAAAGTGGAAGTCGTGATAGCGCCGTGGATGCGCGTTCGCTTCAGGTGCGAAAGATCCGGAGTTCGAGCCCCGCTGGAGCCGTTACGATTGTGCCCTTAGGCAAGGCATTTAAATTCCACGTTGCCTCTTCTCTCTCCCTCGTGGCGATGGAGTCCATCAGGAATGAGGTCTCGAGAGTGATTCATATAAGTTGTAACAACTTGTTTCGCAATCGAACTAAAATAAATTTGTATAAACTATTGTTAATTTAATAACGATCCTTTGCTGGAGTTGTCTACCTTTAGTGCGATGTGTGATCATTAGTCGCAGGCCACAAAGCCTTATTCACGTCTCATCGTTACAAAACATTGACACTCATGACATATTTCATGAACAATACACAGCTGAAGTCGTGATAGCGCAGTGGTAGCGCATTCACTTCAGGTGCGAACGGTTCTGAGTTCTAGCCCCGCTGGAGCTGTTACGATTGTATCGTACCTTTAGGCAAGTCATTTATATTCCACATTGCCTCTTCTATCTTTCCCTCGTTGCGATGAATTCCACCAGGAATGAGATCTCGAGAGTGACACATGTATCTCTCCTGATCACGTTTAAATGATAAAATCAAGAGAGTCGACTAGATGTAATAATATTAGCCTAACCTCAACTATACTGTCTTCTTCAATATCCTTGTCAAATTCAATGAGTCCACTGAATGTCACCTTTTCGTCCAAGAATATTGGGTCCGGTAAAACATTCAATTCTTTTACATACAATGGAACCGCTGATCTGTTGCAGTTGGCAAAGTGAAAATTGCCCTCTCTCAATGGGTGCTGCAAACGGATATAAATGAATAGGCTACATGCAGTTACATTTGTTATCAGCTCTAATAAATAAACACGTGTGCTTCCTGCAAACTAGACTGGAATACAAGAACACATATCATATAGTAAACCACCTCTTCCAATACCCGTCTGAGTCCATCACAGATCATATCGCAAAACACCACTTCCAATACCCGTCTGAGTCCGTCACAGATCATATAGCAAATCACCACTTCCAATACCCGTCTGAGCCCATCACAGATCATATAGTAAACCACATCTTCCAATACCCGTCTGAGTCCATCACATATCATATAGCAAACCACCTCTTCCAATACCTGTCTGAGTCCATCACATGTATATCATATAGCAAACCATCTTTATCAGTATCCGGCTGAGCCCGTCACATGTATATTATATAGCAAATCACCTCTTCCAATACCCTTCTGAGCCCGTCACATGTATATTATATAGCAAACCACATTTTCCAGTATCCGGCTGAACCCGTCACATGTATATCATATAGTAAACCACCTCTTCCAATACCCGTCTGAGTCCGTCACAGATCACATAGCAGACCACCTCTTCCAATACCCGTCTGAGCCCGTCACATATCATATAGCAAACCACCTCTCCCAATACCCGTCTGAGTCCATCACATATCATATAGCAAACCACCTCTTCCAATACCCGTCTGAGCCCGCCACAGATCAAATAGCAAACCACCTCTTCCAATACCCGTCTGAGTCCATCACATATCATATAGCAAACCACCTCATCCAATACCCGTCTGAGTCCATCACAGATCATATAGCAAACCACCACTTCCAATACCCGTCTGAGCCCGTCACAGATCATATAGCAAACCACCTCTACCAATACCCGTCTGAGTCCGTCACATATCATATAGCAAACCACCTCTTCCAATACCCGTCTGAGTCCATCACATATCATATAGCAAGCCACCTCTTCCAATACCCGTCTGAGTCCATCACATATCATATAGCAAACCACCTCTTCCAATACCCGTCTGAGTCCATCACATATCATATAGCAAACCACCTCTTCCAATACCCGTCTGAGCCCGTCACAGATCATATAGCAAACCACCTCTTCCAATACCCGTCTGAGTCCATCACAGATCATATAGCAAACCACCACGTCCAATACCCGTCTGAGCCCATCACAGATCATATAGCAAACCACCACTTCCAATACCCGTCTGAGCCCGTCACAGATCATATAGCAAACCACATCTTCCAATACCCGTCTGAGCCCGTCACAGATCATATAGCAAACCACATCTTCCAATACCCATCTGAGCCCGTCACAGATCGTATAGCAAACCACCTCTTCCAATACCCGTCTGAGCCCGTCACAGATCGTATAGCAAACCACCTATTCCAATACCCATCTGAGCCCGTCACAGATCGTATAGCAAACCACCTCTTCCAATACCCCTCTGAGTCCATCACATGTATATTATATAGCAAGCACTTCCTACCGTACCTACTCCATTGACACTTCTCCGAATATCACTTAGCCCTATCCATACCCAACATACTCTAGCCGGTCGATTTGAATTCCCTTCATATCCAGCAAAACAATATGCACTTCCAGACGCGAACGGATCCTGTATCATATAGCCTCTAAATGTGCTTACATATATTGCTGTACATGCATGTATATACATGTATATAGCAACAACTGTCCTTCCAGGAATAATAGAACTAATAATATATATAGTTAATACAAATTGATTTTATTACATATAATAGAGGGTGTAGTTTTATGATACACTATTTCGACGTAGTTACACGGGATAGAATGCTGATGTCATTCTAGTACAGACATTCCAAGAAAACAATGATGATTACTCTCAGGAAGACCACATTGACAGAGCTGCATTGGAGCAAGGCATTTAAATTCCACATTGCCTTTTATCTCTCCGTCGTGGCGATGGATTCCATCAGGAATGAGGTATCGATAGTGATTAATATAAGTTTTAAAAATTGATTTCGCAATCGAACTAAAATAAATGTGTATAGACTAAATAGTTGACGCATGTTGAGGCTCTTTAGCTGAGATTTGAATGAGACATGGGAGGATGGGTTTCAAAGTTCGCTCCAGTCTCTCAGAGCCGATGGCAGAAACGCATGGGTACATAGAGATGTTCTTGTGCGTATAAATAAGTTTCCCCAACAGTAGGTGGGACTATATCTAAAATGAGTAATCTCTTCAGGAGGCGTCGCTCATATGGGCAACCGGTAGCGACGATAAATAAACGTAAAACACACACAGGTGGGACAAGAGAAAAACGATAAACAGGAGCATCTTGTAGAGCATAATTAGTATATCATTATTATTATTACTTCGACTCTCAAGTGATTCCCATGACACTCTATGGCGTGAAGTGATACCAGTTTGGTAGCCCCATAAACAATACGAGAAGCTTCCTGCTGAACTTTAGCGAGTTCGTATTTCTCATATTGCGTACAGTGTCGGAGGTTATAAAACTGTTCTCAAATCTCAAGCTCCATTGATTTGATTGGTTGATTCTGAGTTTTACACTAGGCTGAATCAATCAGAAGCTGGAGACTGAGTTTGAGATTGGAGAAACGCTTTATAACCTCCAGGCCAGATACTGTAAAACACGTCAACGTATTCAATAATAGGTATCTAATCTGAATTAAACTATATCTAAGCTTCAATATCAGGCAACTACATCCACGGTATAGTAATGGGATTGAGTAATGAACACATTTTACTTCCGGATACTGGTTAACAGTTTCGGTAATTCCTACTTTCACTGTTGAGAGCATGTAGATCGCTTAATCTCGTTTACTGGTGAACCTACTTTCACTTTTGCGAGCGTGTAGATCGCTTAATCTCGTTTACTGGTGAAACCTACTTTCACTTTGGGGTGAGCGTGTAGATCGCTTAATCTCGTTTACTGGTGAAACCTACTTTCACTTTTGCGAGCGTGTAGATCGCTTAATCTCGTTTACTGGTGAAACCTACTTTCACTTTGGGGCGAGCGTGTAGATCACTTAATCTCGTTACTGGTGAAACCTACTTTCACTTTTGCGAGCGTGTAGATCGCTTAATCTCGTTTACTGGTGAAACCTACTTTCACTTTTGCGAGCTTGTAGATAGCTTAATCACGTTTACTGGTGAAACCTACTTTCACTTTTGCGAGCGTGTAGATCGCTTAATCTCGTTTACTGGTGAAACCTACTTTCACTTTTGCGAGCTTGTAGATAGCTTAATCACGTTTACTGGTGAAACCTACTTTCACTTTTGCGAGCGTGTAGATCGCTTAATCTCGTTTACTGGTGAAACCTACTTTCACTTTTGCGAGCTTGTAGATAGCTTAATCACGTTTACTGGTGAAACCTACTTTCACTTTTGCGAGCGTGTAGATCGTTTAATCTCGTTTACTGGTGAAATTTAATTGATCAAATTATTTCGCAAGAATGTGTAGTTGCAATGCTATATATATTATCACAGGAACTTGAAATGTTATCCCTAAGCCACCATAAGCCACCAAAGGTCTCGTACCTCTATCCTAGGTGTCCTAGGATAGAGGAATAGAGGGGGGTCTCCTAGGATAGAGGTACGAGACCTTTGGTGGCTTATGGCGGTTTATGGATACAATTTCAAATAGAGGGGGTGTCCTAGGATAGAGATACGAGACCTATGGTGGCTTATGGATAACATTTCAAGTTCCTGTGATATTATATACGTGAAAACGTGGTTTTAGCGATGCTATGTCTCTATGTGTAAATAACACAGGATTTATATCTGATTCAATAAAATAAAAAATAAATCGTTCAATATGATTAATTTCTATTTAGTCAGCAATTTAAACATAAAAAAGGAAATTACCTGAAACCCAATTTGCTGGGTAGAAACAATAAGGAATGCACAATTGCAGGCAAACGCAGATACCCACAATAAACACGCCATGTTGTGTTCAGATTTGAAACATTTACGTTATTATATAAAATATACGTGTATTACAAATCGAAACCGGAAGTAAAGTTTAAGGAAATAAATCTTCAATAGGACGACAAACACTCGAAACTATGCACCGTGTCAGAATGTGTTATTCATCAGATCATTTTAATCACTTGATCCGTGTAGCATGGAGAATGCTCGTTGTCCAGTGGTTACGGTAGCTGATCTGCATACCACTATAATCTATCATCACTGATGGTCACGGGTTCGAGCCCCGCTCAGACGTCGTCTCATTTATATAAAGAAGTTGCATGGCAGTTTCTTACGGACGTGTGTGCATCAAGTACTGGTTAACTGCTGGCGCGTGCCCAGGAAAGATGTTGTTTGGTAAACTGTCCGTCGCTCAAACGGACAACCGGTAGCTCTGTTAAATAAACGTAAATAAAAACAAGAGAATGCCCATGCCTGGTTAGATACGTCTCTCCTCATACTGAACACTGAAGCACAGCGTTGGTCATTTTGGATTCGGCTCAATAAAACACGAGGATAGCGAAAACATATACATAACATTGATATTGCAGACCCTTGGTCTTTCGGATAAGATTTTAAACCGATGTATCGTGTCGGTATTTTAGCACAGTGGTAGCGTGTTTCCTTCAGGTGCGAAATGTCTGTAGTTCGAGCTCCGCTGGAGCCGTTACGATTGTGCCCTTAGGCAAGGCATTTAAATTCCACGGTACATCTTCTCTCTCCCTCGTGACGATGGATTACATCATTACATCAGGAATGAGGTCTCGAGCGTGATTAATATAAGTTGCAAGACTTGTTTCGCAATCGAATTAAGATACATTTGTATGAACTAAACATCGTGCACGTAAAAGAACCAGAGGAGACCTAGGGACTCGAACCACACACACCCACACTGAACACAGTGGTCCAGTAGTTACCACGTTGAACTTTTCATTCAGGTTCGATCCCCCCGCCAAAATGATTCGTACCACACAGTTTCGGATGAGATTATAAACCAAGTTCTCGTGTCGGTGATATATAGTATAGCCTCTATCGTGGTTCTAGACTCTTCATAGCGCAATGCTCATGGTAGAGGTATCATTAGCCTGGGTGCCAGTCTGTCGATTTTTCACTTTTTAACTTCTGGCAATATGGCAGAAACTCAATACGGCCCAATTAATAGTCTCGGTGTTAACATATATTTATTTGACTGACCAACATATATCGACGCCTGTTCCCTGGCTAGTATAGCAGGTATTGTCAAGTTTAATTCACCATGAAACCAGTGTTTTATCACTTCCCATGGGAAAAACAATCCTAAGTAATGTACTAGTATACTACTTTTCTATAGGCGTATGCAATCTGTAATACATGTATCAAACTCAAATGTTCAACACAAATGTTGAATAACTTCCTCAAAACGTTATCAAATGATTCGAAACCTCTTCAGGGTTAAGGACAGAATGAGCGTACAATGTGTATTAATATAGGATCCTACACGGGTGGTGATGTCATACCATAGTTTATGAAACGAGTTTTGGAACGCTATCGGGCGTACACGAGATATTCAAACATAACACACTCTGATTCATGTTTTACGGCATCCAGATATGTCGACACTAGACGATCCGGCAGCGTACATGAGGTATTCAAATATACCACACCCTGATTCACGTTTATGACATCCATATATGTCGACACTAGACGATCCGGCAGCGTACATGAGGTATTCAAACAGTACACACCCTGATTCACGTTTTATGGCATCCAGATATGTCGACACTAGACGATCCGGCAGCGTACAAGAGGTATTCAAACATAACACACTCTGATTCATGTTTAATGGCATCCAGATATGTCGACACTAGACGATCCGGCAGCGTATATGAGGTATTCAAACATAACACACACTGATTCACGTTGTATGGCATCCAGATATGTCGACACTAGACGATCCTGGACCATTGCTCTTCGGTCCCTCTTTCCACTGAGTGTTGGACATTTTATGTTAATTATATTGTTAGCACACAATTCGATCCTCGGACCGGGAAATATGAGATGGTACGATGGTCGCCAGATCGGACAAGTGGGTTTTCTCCGGGTACTCCGGTTTCCTCCCACACGAATGACCACATACATATACGCTTTCATCCGCGCCAACGAGAGTGATTACTATAAGTTGTTGGAACTTGCTTCGCAATCGTTGTAAACTAAATAATGTTTAAACTTAGCACACAATTTTATTTCTAACATAGATCGACAAATCATGTTTAAAATTGATCTTAGCTGTAACAGTTAATTGTTAGCATTTCAAAGAATAGTAACAACATTCAGACTCAGTGCACGGAAGTGCATATGGAGTAAGGACCAACATGTATTTGGGTCGATATTTCCTATGCAGAGGTTTCTATGGGTCGAAGTGTCTACGGCCGAATTGCCATTGCATCGAAGTGTATATTGCCGAAATGTCTGAGTAGATGTGTCTGTAGATCGTTGTAATAATGGTATCATCGATGCATAGCAAATCCCAACTCTACATCTAATAAGTCATGAAAGCTAGTTAGTATTCGATCCCCCGTTTGACCCTAATAAAATTAACAGTCTTTCAGTTGGGACTTTATTCCAAGGTCTCGTGTCGGTGCTATAAACCGTAAGCGTAAAAGAACCAGAGGAGACTCTGGAATTGATGTGTAGAAGAGATGTGGTATAGGAAATCAGGCCATTAAAATTGAAGGTTGGTATACTGTATTATTTGGCGGAGGAATACAGTGTGTAAACACAGTGATGTTATTCACAGGTGAGTACTGGCATTAAACATTAAATTTGAAATAGTGTTGGTGTGTTTCAGGCTGATATGAATACCTCTTCACAGTGTATGTGGTATGAGAAGAAATGAAAGATTGGAAATATAAATGAACAGACTCTATGATTTTACTTTTTACTATGTAAATAATAATAGGCAATTTATTCGTTGTTTTACAACCAGAAGAACTTCCTTCAGCCTGGCATGTAGTACAGTGGTTAACGCGTTGTACTGCGAATCCAGGTATTCGAATTCTTCCATTTAGCCAGCGCAATAATTGGCACTGAGAGCAAATCCAGTATGTTTATGCGGGTTGCAAATTGTGTTCAAATTGTTCTGATATCGGCAAAAAACCAACTTTATTATAGTTTATTGACTTTAGCAATAATTTACTAACGTGTTTCCATTCAATTTGGTTATTGTTTTACCAGTTGATGCGTTTGTATACTTCGCCCGTTTCTTGTGCATCAAGTTGACGTACTATTGTTGGTGAATATGTTCGCCATTATTTACAGCATTGTATTATGACCACTTATGTGGTAGAGTGGTTACGGTTGCCGACTTATATACCACTGTAACCTGTCATCACTGACGGTCACTGCTCCGCTCAGGCCATGTATGTTTATATGAAAACGTTGGAAGATTCTACGGAGTTTGGTGTAACCGCTGGAGCCTGCCCAGGAAAGGTATTGATAGGTAAACTCGAATTATTTCGGATGCATTTTTAGTAGCTATTTACACGTAAACATGCTCTTATTTGTGTTACAGACGGATCTGTAGTCCAGTGGTAACACGGTGGACTGGTAATCCAGGGATCGCTGGTTCAATCCCCCGTCTAACCCTAATAAAATTACCAGTCTTTCAGATGGGATTTTAAGATGACTAATCTCTTCAGAAGGCGTCGCTCATATGGGCAACCGGTAAATAAACGTAAAACACACACATATTTTTGTTTTGCTTTTTGCTTTAAGCATGCGCAGTTTATCAGTATGTTTACATAACATGAGATTATTGCTGAACATATAAGCAAGAGGGATATACCATCATTACATAGATCGTATTTACATCAGAAATCATACATTCCAACCAAACATACACACATTGCGTACAAGAAAAGTAAAGTGTTTGTTTATTATAGTGTCACCGCATCTCTATTTAATGGGCTAGCCATTTCTGACTTATGAGACACCTCTTTTTAAGAATATCAGTACTTCCCGATTCCTATGCTTGTATGCCAGGCTCTAGGCTGGCAGGCAATCGGTAGCCATTATTTAACTAGCTGGTGGCTCATCAACCGGCCATATCAGAACTAACCCAATTCGAGGTTCGAACCTTCGACCTCCCGCTCCATAGGCGGACGCCTTAACAACTAGGCCACGGAGACGGTTTGACATCTCACACAAAACTCCGGAGAAATACCTCATTATCAAACCAAGTATACAAACACAAGTTGTACAATTATATCTGAGTGTGCATACATGTAGATTGGACTGTAATAAAGATGAGATATATATAAAGGGCATGTCACACATATATGCAAATTATTGCGCTACGTTAGCATAACGATAGAAAAAAAGTGAATAATACGTTGTGAAAACTAACTTCATTGAATGCAAGGACGCCATGCTTGCGTTGGACTGTTGGACAAATTGCTTGCTTCCATGTTCTAACAAGAACGGGAGACCGACTAGTTGTGAACTCGGTACGAATGTCACACACACGCCATTGACGTATCGACAACTCGGAGGCTGACGGGAGTAACGTAATGACAACTGCCAGAACGTGTATGCACGAGGACAGCGCGTATCCTCTGTGTCGCCTACAGCTATGCCGTTCTCACCGACTGTCTATGCGGACGTAATTGACGTCATGCGTACTTGTAGCTTGTCTTCACTGGGACTCAAAGAAACGGGATAGGGAAGGGATAGACTGCCCGTGAACAGGTAAATGGAAGGGATAGACTGCCCGTGAACAGGTAAAAGGAAGGGATAGACTGCCCGTGAACAGGTAAAAGGAAGGGATAGACTGCCCGTGAACAGGTAAAAGGAAGGGATATAGCATTCAGAGCTATGACGCATGACAGCAAGTCAATGGCTGCTTTATATTGTTTACGTCCTGATAACTTTTAACGTCATATTTTAAGAACTTAAACAACGTCTCAGGAACGCCATGGGAGGAGTATTAGGTGTGTGACAGGGGCCTAATAAACATACTCCTAGCACAGTTACCGTACCATCCCCTAACCGCACAACTTCTTCTACAAAATGTGCATAAGATATTCATTATTGTTTGTACATAGTGTTTTTATCTGATACACATTTATATTAGCTCGATTTCCTACAGCTTAATCGCTCCCGAGAACTCTTGGTGGAATTCATCGCCATGAGGAAGAGAGAATATGTGGAATGTGGAATGTACGTCCCTTGTCTATGGGCACAATCATAACAGTTACAGCTGTACGCTAACTTCACACCAATCACACCTGAAACAAACGCGCTAACAACTCACTATCACCTGCATACGGATACGTAGTCCAGTGGTTAACACGATGGACTGGGAATCCAGGTTCGATCCCCCGTCTGACCCTATTAAAAATAACAGTATTTCAGATAGGACTTTAAAAAATGGTCTCGTGTCGGTGCTTTACACCATGCACGTAAGTACAAAAAACCAGAGGAGACTCTGGAATGGGTCTCTGTCTGTTTCATTGCACTATCCTCAAAAAATCTAAAATGACTAATCTCTTCAGGAGGCGTCGCTCATATGGGCAACCGGCAGCGACGATAAATAAATCGTGCGGGTCGTTGTCTACTATTGTTAAACGTGTGATCCAAACCATTTGTATTTTCATGCTCTGTATTGTATCTGTATGTGTATGACATTATGTACTATTGATTTGCAATAAAATATGATAAAATTAAATAAAAAGTAAACCATACAATGTAAGATATTCGTTTTCTATGTGTACACAATGTATATAAGTTTGGACAGAGTGTATGTTAGGTATTCGTTGATTACAGTTAGCTGTTATTAGTGTTAGTTGCATTCTGGGAGATGGGCTGTAGCTCAACACGACATGAAATATTAAGAATATGCATAGCGAGTTGAGACAGAAAATGTCATAGTAGTACAGTATGTTCCATTAAAGTTGTATGTTCCATTAATGCCAAACCCCTTGCGGGGACCTATACATGTTTTCCTGGGCAGGCTTAGCCGACCTAAATGGTTAACCAGTACTAAGCAATGTGTGAGATGTGCCTTGCTCAATGACACTACATACGTGGCCTGACCGAGTATCGAACCCGGGACCGTTCGATTCCAAATACGACACTATACCACTGGACCACGGACGCCACACATATAGTATTCATATAATGAATAATGTACGGACATTTCTTGAAAATTATCTGCATAATATTACTAGTAAATTAATTTATTATGCAGATTATTCTCCAAAAATGCCAGAAATATTAAATTATGTTCTGTAAAAAAAACTACAGTAAGCATACACAGTATACTAGTTGGTGTTTCTAGAAGGAATAATAATTTATTTACAAAATGATTACCACAATGTGACACTGATACTTGCTTAGCATAGTCAAAGACCGTGTGATAGCATGTTTGTATATGATACATGCAGTTTCAAGTTCTCATTAAATGTAGACAAATTGATCCACTTGCACGAAGGCTGTAATGTACAGGTGAGTTCCACACCACCATTGATAAAATGCACTTTTGATACATGGTTCTAATAAAAAATGGCCCTACGTACCTACGATATATTTGAGGAGAAGAATTATATAAGACTCTGTATTCCATTCTAATCCTTACAGACGGATCTGTAGTCCAGTGGTAACACGCTGGACTGGTAATCCACTGTCTGACCCTAATAAAATTAACAGTCTTTCAGATGGGACGTTAACCGAGGTCTCGTGTCGGTGCTTTACACCGTGCACGTAAAAGAACCAGAGGAGATTCTGGAATGGGTCTCTGTCTGTATCATGCACTATCCTCCAACAATCTAAAATAACTAATCTCTTCAGGAGGCGTCGCTCATATAGGCAACCGGTAGCGACGATAAATACACGTAAAAAAATCTAATCCTTTTCTGTATTCTGATTATGTGTGATGTATGCATTGTTTTAAACTACGATATATTTATAACAGTTCAATATAAGGAGTACTGAGACAACCGTCTGCAATCTTACCCAAGACAGATATGTACATCTAGACAGCCAACAGGTTTATCAGACTCTTTCAAGTGGACCACGACATGAAGATCCCCATCCACAGCCACGGGTACAGTAGGTAACGCGAAAACGGCATCTTTCACAGTATACGTATTCTATAAATAAAACAACATATTGTAACGTGGCGTGGTTCCGTAATTCGTGGCCCTCCGTGATCGTATAGTTAGATGGACATTCAATTGTTTTAAACTTTATTTATTTTTACAAAGATTGCGAAGCAAGTTTTAGCAACTTATATTAATCATTCTCGTTGGCGCGGAGGAAAGCATAAATGTGATCATTCGTGTGGGAGGAAACCGGAGTACTCGGAGAAAACCCACCTGTCCAATCTGTTGACCACCGTACCATCTCACATACTTCCAGGTCCGATGATCGCAGCCGGGTTGCATTGGCGAGACGCGAGCTGCTCTAACCACTGCGCTAATCAGACAGTCCCTGTATTTCCCGCATGAGGAACCGGCTGATACTAGTTAATGCTACATACATCTTAAGCAAATGGCATTCACCCCATCGACTGACTTGCAGAATCCTGCGACATATGCATATGATCAGCATGTTGTTAATTCTATAGCATTTATATGTGTGTATATGCATTTTGGAAGCCCACCTCCCAAATACATTCAAAGTACAACACATGTATATCAAGAACTCCATCAATGCAACGTATGTCATATATTGGTTATGGAGTACACAGATATACAGTGGACGCTAACTCATAACTCATTAATGTATCAATTAAGGAAATCGCAATACATTGTTGTATGTACACAAGTGACTATGTTGCAATATACAGTCTACATCCGTTATGTCTAATTCCGTCGGACCGAACAAAATACTTCGACATAATCGAAGTTTGACTTAACGATATTTGATATAAACAGATCCAGTTATATGAAAAATGATAGTGTCTGAAACGGGACTTTGATCCGACTTCGAGATAACCGAAGAATTCGACATAACCTATTTGACATAACGGATGTATACTGTATGTATACGGGTATATTCACAAAAACACTTGACTTCTGTAAATATCCATAAATGGTCCTTATTCAGATACCCTATAACTACTCCATGCTCGAGCTCGCTTTGATACTTTGACTTATTCATATGCAGTCACGCCTGTCTTAAGCAGCCAGCCAATGGAATTACAGAAAGTTGCTGCTTAGCCCAGGTGGCTGCTTAATAGAGGTCAAATGTATAATAAAACAACATATTGGGAATCTGGAAACTGGCTGTTTAACACAGGTTGGCTGCTTAATAGAGGTGACCACTAACACAGGTTTGACTGTATATACAGGTTGGCTGCTTAGTTTAAACAATATTTTATTTCAATGAATGTACATAGTATAATGATCACAATAAGAAAATACATGTAGGATTGAGGAGAAAGCAACTTGCTTATATGGTTACCTCTTTCCTACAAGGTTGGCTGCTTAATAGAGATGATCACTAACACAGGCTTAACTGTACATGTATGATTAATAAATAGCTAGAACAGTATAAATATACGCCCGAAATAACGAATATACCTTTTTCAATGGACACTGGCAGCCATTTGGTATAACCTTCCTGAGAGTATATTGCAGATGTCAGTCATGTGACAGTACATGGATCCATAGTTGCAGAGGTCGATGGACGTTCCATGTACATTTAGGGTAGCTTCTACATCAACCTACAAGTAGTACCGTGGTAATTAATGCCCCATAATTCACATACATATATAATGCGCTGTACATTGAGATGATGCGGAGGAGCGAATGAAGATGTATTTTCATTGATTTAACAATATTTTATTGCATATTTGTTTAGGCAATACAGTAGAAAATACGATATTACATACGAGCATTAACCATACGTGAAATTAGATAACAGACTATAAGGCGCGTGCATTCTTTTGTGTAACATAGCAAAAGGGTCGGACCACAAGTTATATTTAACATTAGAAAACAGCCATTCTCAAATACCTGTATAATCTAATACGTGCATTAATATGTATGTGTCGCTTGTTTCCTTGTGTTTTGGATGTCATACTGATAACGTCTGCGATTCTCTATTGGTGGAGGACGACCCCAGGTTCCTCTTCAATCATTGCATCGGGTACGGACGTACGCCCGGGAAGAACTGTATACAAGCTTTCTAACATGGATGAAAGTTACGTGATACAATTTAAAAACATATATGTGTGTAGCCCCCTCCGTAATTATGTGTCCACATATTGCAGCAGTACAGGCCGAGTAGTATGTTATATGGACTGGTATGCTGTATGGACTGGTATGTTATATGGACTGGTATGCTGTATGGAATGGTATGCTGTATGGACTGGTATGCTGTATGGACTGGTATGCTGTATGGACTGGTATGTTATATGGACTAGTATGCTGTATGGACTGGTATGCTGTATGGACTGGTATGTTATATGGACTGGTATGCTGTATGGACTGGTATGCTGTATGGACTGGTATGCTGTATGGACTGGTATGCTGTATGGACTGGTATGTTATATGGACTAGTATGCTGTATGGACTGGTGTGCTGTATGGACTGGTATGCTGTATGGACTGGTATGCTGTATGGACTGGTATGTTATATGGACTGGTATGCTGTATGGACTGGTATGCTGTATGGGCTGGTATGTTATATGGACTGGTATGCTGTATGGACTGGTATGTTATATGGACTGGTATGCTGTATGGACTGGTATGTTATATGGACTGGTATGCTGTATGGACTGGTATGTTATATGGACTGGTATGCTGTATGGACTGGTATGCTGTATGGACTGGTATGTTATATGGACTGGTATGCTGTATGGACTGGTATGTTATATGGACTGGTATGCTGTATGGACTAGTATGCTGTATGGACTGGTATGCTGTATGGACTGGTATGCTGTATGGACTGGTATGCTGTATGGACTGGTATGTTATATGGACTGGTATGCTGTATGGACTGGTATGTTATATTGACTGGTATGCTGTATGGACTGGTATGTTATATGGACTGGTATGCTGTATGGACTGGTATGTTATATGGACTGGTATGTTATATGGACTGGTATGCTGTATGGACTGGTATGCTGTATGGACTTGTATGTTATATGGACTGGTATGTTATATGGACTGGTATGCTGTATGGACTGGTATGCTGTATGGACTGGTATGCTGTATGGACTGGTATGCTGTATGGACTGGTATGCTGTATGGACTGGTATGCTGTATGGACTGGTATGTTTTGTGGACTAGTATGTTATATTGACTGGTATGCTGTATGGACTGGTATGTTATATGGACTGGTATGCTGTATGGACTGGTATGTTTTGTGGATTGGTATGTTATATTGACTGGTATGCTGTATGGACTGGTATGTTATATGGACTGGTATGCTGTATGGACTGGTATGTTATATGGACTGGTATGCTGTATGGACTGGTATGTTATATGGACTAGTATGCTGTATGGACTGGTATGCTGTATGAACTGGTATGCTGTATGGTCTGGTATGCTGTATGGACTGGTATGTTATATGGACTGGTATGTTATATGGACTGGTATGCTGTATGGACTGGTATGCTGTATGGACTGGTATGTTTTGTGGACTAGTATGTATAATTATGGCCTATTGTGTTTTATGGATTAGTATGTTACTTGGATTAGTATGTGTTATGGACTAGTGTGTGTTATGGATTAGTATGTTTTATGGACTATGGTTTTTTATGGATTAGTATGTTTTATGGACTAGTGTGTTTTATGGATTAGTATGTTTTATGGACTAGTGTTTTATGGATTAGTATGTTTTATGGACTAGTGTGCTTTATGGATTAGTATGTTTTATGGACTGGTATGTTACTATGGTATGTTTTATGGACTATTATGTTTTATGGATTAATATGTTTTATGGACGTTTTATGGACGTTGCGTTTTACATTTATTTATCGTTTATTTATCGTCACTACCGGTTGCCCATATGAGCAATGCCTCCTGAAGAGATTAGACATTTTAGATATTTAGAGGATAGTGCAGTGATACAGACAGAGACCCAATACAGAGTCCCCTCTGGTTCTTTTACGTGCACGGTGTAAAGCACCGACACGAGAACTCGGCCTAAAGTCTCATCTAAAAGACTGTTAATTGTATTATGGTCAGACGGGGGATCGAACCTGCGATCCATCTATAGCGTTTTATAGACAACTAGATTCTATGTTTGATAGTATCCCTTCTAGTGTAAGTATGCCTACCTGCAGTGTACTGGTAATTCCAATGTCTTCAGACACGTGCAGAGAGAACGATAAGGTCATGTTTTGGCCAAACTGTAGGGGAGTAGGGCTCACCGAGAGGGCGCTAAATGCCACAGGTGCAACCGTGTTGTTGCAATTACTCCACGAAAATTTACCGAGTCCACTTGCAATCTGAAATTCATCAATAATATATAGCATTAGGGGAACGTCAAGATTCTCAAAATACCGG
Source organism: Archivesica marissinica (assembly GCA_014843695.1). Taxonomy (NCBI): domain Eukaryota; kingdom Metazoa; phylum Mollusca; class Bivalvia; order Venerida; family Vesicomyidae; genus Archivesica; species Archivesica marissinica. The sequence goes on from CM026391.1 coordinate 76,650,020, forward strand.
GTTTATTGGCTTGCATTGTTCTACATGATTGGCTAATATATACTGTAAAATACTATCATTTCGCGCAGACTTTATTTCGCGATTGTGAACACGTTAAATTAATTCGCGGAGTTTTGAATTCGCGCATACTTCACATATTGCTAAGAATGAAGGTGATTGTTGATGTAGATCCCTTATAACTGTATTGACTTTATTTAATATGAATAAAAGTTTGATTAAATGTGATATACTGGTAGGGTACAATGCATTAATTAATGCATTTAATTTTAGTTTAGTTCGATTGCGAAACAAGTTCTTACAACATAATTAAATGGCTCTCGATACCTCATTCGAGCTGGAATCCATCGCCATGAGGGAGAGAGAAGAGGCAATGTGCAATCAAAGTGACTTGCCTAAAGGCCACATCGTACCGGCTTAAAGCTGAGCACGAACTCCGGGCCTCTCACACCTGACGCGAACACGCTACCACTGCGCTATCACGAGTTTCACTAACTATATATTATATATGCTGATTAGATGTGTAATATGTATGGGGGATAAGTTTAATAATAAAGATATTAATACTAAACATAACAACAATAATACTAAAACACAGATATTAATAAGTATGATCCTTTGGGCCTCGATCTTGTCATGATTCGACCTAACATGGGAAGATGCGTTGCTATAGTTTCTTTATATTATATAATATCATTGTTATATGTATTTAACCACCCCCCCCCACACACAAACACACACACCGTTCCAGAAATAACAAGAACAAACTATTATATATTTATACATATGTAATAGAAGGACGATTGACAACTCACTCTGCATAATACACACTCGGATAGTGTATTGGGTGACTGTATATAAATTATAAAGTGCATAGGTTAGTAATTAAATGCAAACATGTTGACAATAACATGAAACACTGTCCAACATAATAGTATAATATTACTACATTGCGAAGTATATGGGTACCAATTATTGTTGCAGAATTTCAACTGCGTAAATAGATTGACTAATATGAATTGGCCATTTCTGGATTCCAGCTCAAGCCTGTATTTCTATGCGCACACCAGTGAAATCTTGGAACTAGGCTAGTAGAATTATAATAGCATAGAGCTAAAACATGCTGCATTACATTTCATTTACAGGCATCAACCAGTACTGCATTGGTATTATTAGCTTATACATAGTTCTTATATCTACTAGATGATCAAAATCCATAGATGCTTACCTCCAGTTCATGAACTTGTATTCCCAGAACCACAGGCAAAAGCGAGAAGAAACACACAGTTTTAATTCCTTGCATGGTGTCCATTATTTCTAATATTCACGTGTGACAAAACACACTGATAAACAGCATTATATAGTTACAAGGAAATTAACGTCACTTATGCTATACCGGATGTATATCCTTCATAAGTCAGTCCTGCGGATACGCCAAAGCCTACATGTGACCACGGAGGTTACGGTCGTTCGCTTCAAATCACATGCCCTTCACTGTTGAAGGTTTGAATACCATTGGGTGTCGATTGTTTTCAGGTAAGGAAGCTATCCATCTGGTTTGCGGTAGGTCGGTGGTTCTACATGGGTGCTGGTCCGTGCCTCAAATGCTGCTCGGATGGGCACCCGGGGTACATCTCTACCAATAATAGGTGGAGAGTCGCCATATGGCAAGTGCTGTTGGTGCGACTTTAAACTCCTAAAACTAACACAATAACATGATATTCGGATATATCCGCCATTCGGGGATCATATTTATGACGGCTTACCATTCTGGATATTTCGACATTTTCACATTGTTAGATGGGGGCGAGGCAACGTTCATGATATCCGCCCTCTCACCTTGGGGTATTTGGGCCACGACCATGTCTTCAGGAGCCGAGCATTAGCATTGAGATGTAAATATGTTCTGTTTCTAAGATCCCTACTTGTCAATTCCAGTCATCAAATAAAGGCATATTCGCCTCAACCCAGTTGTACGGGTGAGTACAGACATACAATCATGTAATTGTTATGTATTTGTTTCAACGCTCTGTCGCGGTGACACATCAACTAAAATCGCGACCGATAACCGTGGATTTATCGTGGGGATAACGCGATACCACCACGACCGTTATCTGAGATTCGTCCGGTCATCGACGCTCTACCGACGGTCAAGAGATCATGAAAATAAACAGCGACCTTACCCCGACCATGTAGAAGTTTGTATATGCGTCCGAGGGTAGTTACTAACCCACACACTTAATTTATAGAGTTATTTTGAACGAGGAACTATCTTTTTATAGCGGCGATAAATGACAAGGTACTTGGGGACACCTTACATATGCAGTTTCAGTGACGTTGTATCAACGTTTGAGTTGATGGAATTATCCACACTATGTCCTATATAGCGTGGACCACAATGCATGCAGTACCGGTGTAAACACGAATTGTTTTAAACAGACACCGTGAATTGATGTGATTATCTACATTATACCCTATGTAGCGTGGACCACAATGCATGCAGTACCGGTGTAAACACGAACTGCTTTAAAACAGATACCGTTACAACCGGAAGATAAATAATTATATATTCGGTGTTATAATAGTTTGAGTTCAAGTGTATGGGTCAACAGTTTGAGGTCAAGTACATTGTGTTACCGTCCTTGAATAGGCAGGCACGTGAATGGAAGATAGCTTGTGAACTCATTCATTTCTCAAGATACGTCGTTTTTGTTTAAACTTAAGATGCTCGGCTTCACGAGTTATTAAACTTAAAAGTACACAGATATTGCATGTAGATCTTGAACGACTTATTGTACTAACGATGCTTGTGTTCTTACATCGACGTCTAAATCAAAACTGATGAACCACGGATTGGTTGGGCAATACGTACCCTAGTGTGGTCTACAATAAGATACTATAAGATGTCTACGCTAGCTTACAATACAATCGAGGTTGACATTATATTTCCGTGTGTTGACAATATCTATTGTCACACGTGTGTGCGTTTTACGTTTATTTATCGTCGCTACCGGTTGCCCATATGAGCGACGCCTCCTGAAGAGATTAGTCATTTTAGATGTATGGAGGATAGTGCAATGATACAGACAGAGACCCATTCCAGTCTCCTCTGGTTCTTTTACGTGCACTGTGTAAAGCACCGACACGAGACGTCGGTTTTACGTCTCATCTGAAAGACTGTTAATTTTATTAGGGTCAAACGGGGGATCGACACGCTGGACTGGTAATCCAGGGATCGCAGGTTCGATCACCCATCTGACCCTAATAAAATTAACAGTCTTTCAGATGGGACGTTAAACCGAGGTCTCGTGTCGGTGCTTTACACCGTGCACGTAAAAGAACCAGAGGATACTCTGGAATGTGTCTCTGTCTGTATCATGCACTATCCTCTAAAATCTAAAATGACTAATATCTTCAGGAGGCGTCGCTCATATGGGCAACCGGTAGCGACGATAAATAAACGTAAAAAACACACAAGACTGGCGTACCGGTCACTACAGCTGTGGTCATTACATGTACACTATATCAACCTAATCGTGAACTCGGTGATGTTGTACTCTATCATAATAGTATGCCTTGCTGTTATCGACCTGTTATCAAAATAAGATTCGTATGTACTGACCTGTATTGTACATATAGATAGACATTCTATAAGCTACTAAAGGTATTTGCTGGGATTTGTGGGATTTCGTAATCTGTGTCGTCCTTTGTTGCTAACATGATTGTGTTACTGTGTTGCTTAACTTGTTCGACGTGTACGGACTGGTGTAACGGTCACTACAGCTGCAGACGCTACATGTACACTATATCAATCTAATCGTGAAAGTCGTGATAGCGCAGTGGTAGCGCGTTCGCTTCAGGTGCGAACGGCCTGGTGTTCGAGCCCCACTGGAGTCGTTACGAGTGTGTCCTTAGACAAGGCATTTATATTCCACGTTGTTTCTTCTCTCTCACTCGTGGCGATGTATTCCCTCGGGAATGAGGTCTCGAAAGTGATTAATATAAGTTGTAAGAACTTGTTCCGCAGTCGAGCTAAAAATAAATCTGTATAAACATAAACTTGGTGATGTTGTAACGCACCATAACATAATGCATTGCTGTTATCGACCTGTTATCAAAATAAGATTTGATAAAGCCATACGGAGAGCTATATACTATACGACACACTTTCATAAACTTGTAAATACAAATACACGGAATCATGCTACAGGTGGTGCTGGTCGCGATTTCATTTACGATTGTGTTCGTAGTTAGCATGCCAAACGTTTATCAGTTTGACATGAGGGACATGGAAAACGTGAAAGATGTTATCGACACTGAAGAAGATCTCGTAAGTGAGCTTTGAAATATATAAGTATATACATGTATGGATACCGTATATATTATGATAAGACGTTCAAACGTGTACGAGCTGGGGTTTTATCACAACTGATCTAAGTGGTGTGTATCATCATTACATTGATGGTGCTATGTGTCTGTTATTGTTGATGTCAATGGTGATATGTACTGTAACTGTCAATGGTGATATCTACTGTAAATGTCAATGGCGATATATTTTTGTAAATGTCAATGATATTATGTACTGTAAATGTCAATGGTGATATCTACTGTAAATGTCGATGTTGATATGTACTGTAAATGTCGATGATGATATGTTATTGTAAATGTCGATGATGATTTATAATGTAATTGTCAATAATGTTATGTACTGTAAATGTCGATGATGATATGTACTGTAAATGTCGATGATGTTATTTACTATAAATATCGATATTGCCATTTATTTCAAATGCCCACATAACGTGAACAGACGAGATCAGAATACAAGATTATCGTATAGAAACTAATCCCCTTGTATGATTATTGGTTGTCTCCCTTACACCATTATAGTGTTGATATCGTCAACTTCCGTTCACATGCTGCAGTGACCAGAAATGTTCACTCCACGGCCAATCGCATCGGTATCAATTCTACAATTCCTCCGAGAAAATATTCTGCGCACAGACCTGAAAGAAAGAAAGCATTCAATTATGACTACAGCTTCACAAAAACATGACAAAAAGATACCAATTGAAACTTGTTCCTATTTTCACTTTTGATGTGCTGACCTCGGTTTAATATCCATCTGAAATACTCTTAATTTTATTAGGGTCAGACGGGGAATCGAATCTGCGATCCCTGGATTACCAGCCCAGCGTGTTACCACTGGACTACAGATCCGCCTGACGAATTGACTTACCGATAATTTGAATATAACTGTTTTCTGTGCGCTTCAATCTAACATGTGTTCGTTATTTACAGCATAAAGGACCCAAGCAGAAACTCAAACTAAAGGCGTTCTCCTATAGGGATTGTGGAGGGGCCAATGCAATGATACCAATCAATACCCTTAGTGTTACGCCGGACCCGCTTGCCTTCCCGGGACCGCTTAGCGTTATGACAAGCTTTAATATCAACAGTAATATCAGCGATTCGTCTACACTAGTGGTAAGATATCTAATGTGTTGTGTTTATGAGAAATATTTCATTGCAAGGATACCACTGTTTGCGCTTGTGACTTCGCGATATCAGCCACCAACCCCTGTCTCTATATCTCGTGGAGGAAGACCCCGAGTACCCCTCTGATCAGTATTGCATGCACAGACGGGCATCCGGGTAGAACCACCTACCTGTCACAAGCCAGCTTGATAGCTTCCTCATTTGAAAGAAATAGACACCCCCAGTGGGATTAGAACTTACAACAATGATGTGCATTGATTTCAGCGACCGTAACCACTCGGCTACGGAGGCCCCATAGTAAAAAGAGCTGGGCATATATATATACAATGTTAATATTTTGTATCTTCCTTAACTTTCAGGGAGATTTATTAATGTGCAAGAAGGTACTGGGTGAATATATTAAGATTCTGTGTGTTGACACTTTTGGATCGTGTCATTACGCCGATATGTGTCAGCTTATGCAACAGATCCAGTGTCCAGACGAACTTATTAAAATAGGGATCAACTGCAGGTGTCATCTAAAAAGGGTAAGCAGTATAATTATAGTCGCCAGTCAAGCAACATGCATATGGACCAGTCTAGTTAAAACACGATGCCTCACTTCCGGCAGTCAACTGGTACACATTGATATATAATAATAGTCGCCAGCCAAGAAACATGCATATGTACCAGTCTAGTTAAAACACGATTCCTCACGTCCGGCAGTCAACTGGTACACATTGATATATAATAATAGTCGCCAGCCAAGTAACATGCATATGTACCAGTCTAGTTAAAACACGATGCCTCACTTCCGGCAGTCAGCTGGTACACATATATATATAATAATAGTCGCCAGCCAAGCAAGATGCATATGTACCAGTCTAGCTAAAACACGATGCCTCACTTCCGGCAGTCAACTGGTACACATAGATATATAATAATAGTCGCCAGCCAAGCAACATGCATATGTACCAGTCTAGTTAAAACACGATGCCTCACTTCCGGCAGTCAACTGATACACTCTGATATATAATAATAGTTGCCAGCCAAGCAACATGCATATGTACCAATCTAGTTAAAACACGATGCCTCACTTCCGGCAGTCAGCTGGTACACATAGATATATAATAATAGTCGAGAGTAAAGCAACATGCATATGTACCATTCTAGTTAAAACACGATGCCTCACTTCCGGCAGTCAACTGATACACTCTGATATATAATAATAGTCGCCAGCCAAGCAACATGCATATGTACCAGTCTAGTTAAAACACGATGCCTCACTTCCGGCAGTCAGCTGGTACACATTGAGCCGGGTACACATTAAGATATATTTCTAGAAATCTAGAAATGGAACCTAACTGCAAGTAGGAGAATTATATAAGACTTAGTCATTATGCAAGCCATTTAAATTCCACATTGCCTTTTCACTCTACCTCATGGCGATGTATTCCACAAGGGATGAGGTCTCTAGAGCGATGTACCTAATGTTGTACGAACATGTTTCGCATTCGAGCTAACTAAATTAGTATAAGCTAAGCTAAGATTAACTTACCAACCTCTTTCCTCACAGGGCGGTATATTCCGACCTATTGCCCTCATAATGCGGTATATTCCGACCTATTGCCCTCACAATGCGGTATATTCCTATAGCTTGCCCTCACAATGCGGTATATTCCTACATATTGCCTCACAATGCGGTATATTCCGACCTATTGCCCTCACAATGCGTTATATTCCTACATATTGCCCTCACAAGGCGGTATATTCCGACCTATTGCCCTCACAATGCGGTATATTCCGACCTATTGCCCCTCACAATGTGGTATATTCCTACATCTTGTTCTCACAAGGCGGTATATTCCGACCTATTGCCCTCACAAGGCGGTATATTCCTACATCTTGCCCTCACAATGCAGTATATTCCTACATATTGCCCTCACAATGCGGTATATTTCTACATATTGTCCTCACAATGCGGTATATTCCTACATATTGCCCTCACAATGCGGTATATTCCTACATATTGCCCTCACAATGCGGTATATTCCTACATATTGTCCTCACAATGCGGTATATTCCTACATCTTGCCCTCACAATGTGGTCTATTCCTACATATTGCCCTCACAATGCGGTATATTCCTACATCTTGCCCTCACAATGCGGTATATTCCTACATCTTGCCCTCACAATGCGGTATATTCCTACATCATGCCCTCACAATGCGGTATATTCCTACATATTGCCCTCACAATGCGGTATATTCCTACATATTGCCCTCATAATGCAGTATATTCCTACATATTGCCCTCACAATGCGGTATATTCCTACATCTTGCCCTCACAATGCGGTATATTCCTACATCGTGCCCTCACAATGCGGTATATTCCTACATATTTCCCTCACAATGAGGTATATTCCTACGTCTTGCCCTCACAATGCGGTATATTCCTACATTTTGCCCTCACAATGCGATTTATTCCTACATTCTGCCCTCACAATGCGGTATATTCCTCCTTGTTATTAATCTGTGTTGCCATTATTCATGTGTGCTACGTTTTGTATGTTGCATCATACTACGGGTAATTCTACGTACTTCAACATTCACTCCCCACCTGTCACTAACCCGATTAATGAACAAGCACCAGATATGCTACCATGCCTACCATATTTAAGTAATACAATTGTTCATAAATTCCAGCAATCCTACATGTTACCCAAGACTGAGTTCGATGTTTCAGCCAGAATTATACCGACGGGAGATTATCATATCGTCGGCAACTCCACATTCAACGGAATGGAAGTTGGCTGTCTCGACATTGTGCTTACAGTGGAATAGACGTTATCACAGGATGCCAAGAAAGCTCTAGTTCCTTCTCTACAGTCTAAATCGAAATGACTATCCAACTCTTATTTCATAAAACACATATCAACACATCCCAAATCAAGATGCAATAGAGTCAAATTTGGGTTTATGCTATGTCCAATAGTACTAAGAGATAGCAGTACATGTTCTCTTCATACTCCCAGGGGCGCATCAAGGATTTGGCAATTGAGGTGTTTGAGTTGACGGCAGGAACATATGCGTTCATTATTTCAATAGGGGGCATGTTTTCCTGGAAAAATAAATCTGACAGCAATGTCTTTTGTGTACAGTTAAACTTGGTCGTAAGACCACGTCTATACGAGCCCCGCTGGAGCCGTTACGATTGTGCCCTTAGGCGATTCATTTAAACTTGGTCGTAAGACTATTAAGATACAACTTTCATCACTGATGCTCAGGCCGTGTCTCATTTATATGAAAACGTTGGCAGTTTCTTACGGAGGTTGGTGCACCCAAGTACTGGTTAGCCGCTGGAGCCTGCCCAGGAAAGGTGTTGTTAGGTGCCCGCCGGCGATATAGCCCAAAATGGTGCTGATGCAGTCGTAAAACCCGAAATATAAATAATATAAGATACAACTTGTTCAGTTCACGTTTGTTTTGGGTTTTTTTTGTTTGTTTGGGGGGGGGTATTTAAGTTTACTTAACGTCGCTACCGTTTGTCTATTTTAGCGATAGGTAGTTTATCTAACAGCACCTTTCCTGGATAGGCTCCAGCGGTTAACCAGTACTTAGTAGTTAGTACACCAACCCCCGTAAGAAACTGACATCTGTTTCGTATAAAGAGACACGGTATTAGCTGGACTCGATCCCGTGCCAATCAATGATGATAGGTTACAGTGGCGGTCACGGAGGCGGACTTCCCGTCTGTGTTGCTACGGGACAACTTAGACTGTATTAAGAGACCATTCCTGCTTAGCGACCGCTTTTAGTGGTCTCCTATTGCAAGTTTGACTGTACTATATGCGTTAGAACATGTAATACAATGGGATCGAACTTGGACATTTAGGTAGCCCGATGGTATGATACATTACTGCTTGCGACGCATATCCCGACTACCGATTCACCCGCCACACTGCAATTTAATAGAGGCAGGATCTCAAAATCATTTTGTGAAACAGAGGTGAATCCATCTCACAGATGGGCGTGTACATAGTGTGCTACACCTGCCCAGGACCTACCGCAAGCCAGCTGGATGGCTTCCACACTTAAACTAATTTGACATGGGATTCGAACATACATCTATGAGGTGCAAGTGAATTACGGTCAACGACCTAAACCACTAGGCAACGGACCGCCCCCCAAGTTATATTAATCACTCAGGTTGGTGCGGATGCAATGGTGTATGTGCTTTTTTTGTGTTCAAGGAACCGGAGTGCCCGTAGAAACCCCATATGTTCGATGTGATGACCGTTTATTTATCGTCGCTACCGGTTGCCCATATGAGCGACGCATCCTGAAGAGATTAGTCATTTAAGATGTTTGGAGGATAGTGCAATGATACAGAGAGATACCCATTCCAGAATATACTCTAGTTCTTGTACGTGCATGGTGTAAAGCAGCGACACGAGACCTCGGTTTAAAGTCACATCTGAAAGACTGTTAATTTTATTATGGTCAGACGGGGCGATCGAACCTGTGATCCATGGATTACCAGTCCAGCGTGTTACCACTGGACTACAGATCCGCCTGTGCGATCACGTATGTTACACGCACACCGTATAAGGAGTGGATTTAATAAACACGTGATGAACACTCAACGGGTGAGCGAACGTCACGTGCTATTGTGGAATGTGTGGTCATATTTACCGGGCAGTCGTGTGATATTAATATTTCTTTCAAACATTATCTTAGAACGATTGTTACCGGATTTATAAATGTTTTGTTGTGGACTATGTACACGTATAAATTGAACGTTAGCAATTTGCAGAGACTGTAACGGAAATAAGGAATGGTATGAATTGGATATGATAACATTAAATTTGATTTAAAATCGCCAGAAGTGTTCAAAATATTCATAGGGCGAATCTTTGGTAAACCTGTAATGAATGGAAGTCGTGATATCGCAGTGGATACACGTTCGCTTCAGGTGCGTACGGTTCGGAGTTCGAGCCCCGCTGGAGCCGTGACGATTGTGCCCTTAGGCAAGCCATTTAAATTCCACGTTGCCTCTTCTCTCTCCCTCGTGGAGATGGATTCCATCAGGAATGAGGTCTCGAGAGTGATTAAATATAAGTTGAAATAACTTGTTTCGCAATCGAGCTAAACTAAATGTGTATAAACTAACTCTGTGGGCTGCAACAGTCGTCCATGTTGAACACGACTCGATTTCGAAATGTTGCCGTGCAGTGTATCCCATCTTCAAACGCAAGCAGCAACATCAGAGTTGTAAGGTAAGTGCTAGCTGTTATTGTAAAGCAATGAATAAAGACCTTCCTCGGGAGAAATCTTTGATATGATGTTCCATATGGGCCAGCTTCCTTCTTTCTTTTTTTTTCTTTTTTAACTTTATTTATTTTACAACGATTGCGATACAAGTTTTAACAACTTATATTAATCACTCTCGTTGGCACAGATGGAAGCGTAAATGCGGTCATTCGTGTGGGAGGAAACCGGAGTACTCGAAGAAACCCACCTATCCGATCTGGCGACCACCGTACAATCTCACATACTTCCTGCCGGTCCGAGGATCGAACCCGTGTTGCATTGGTGAGAAGCGACCGCGCTAACGACAGCTTTATTCGCATCTTCCGGTGTTTGTTCATTAGCGGTCTTCTACATAGATTTGACTTCTCAGACTGATCTCCTCGCCCCATCTGGTTTATATTTACCTGTTTGGGGTTATGGCTATGCATGAAACCATGAACTTATGTCCATATCAGTAGAATTATGTGTACAAGTATGCATGTCGTTTTAAATAGTTTCGATTTTAGCGAGTTATAACAGAGTGTCGTTCCTTAAATAAATATATTTATTGGGGCTGCAGTAAATGTTAGTGTTACGCTATAGATGACGCAACACATATTTCATTAAATTTAACTTTATTTAATGAGACACACCATCGATGAAAAGCAAGGACTGGACTAGTAATTCAGGGATCGCAGATTCGATCCCCCGTCTGACCCTAATAAAATTAACAGTCTTTCAGATGGGACGTTAAGCCGAAGTCTCGTGTCGGTGCTTTACATCATGCACGTAAAAGAACCAGAGGAGACTCTGGGATGGGTCTCTGTCTATATCATTGCACTCTCCTCCAAAAATCTAAAATGACTAATCTCTTCAGGAGGTGTCGCCCATATGGGCAACCGGTAGCGACGATAAATAAACGTAAAACACACAAATGAAAAGCAAGAGTTGTACTGTACCGAATTTAATTGTATGATACGGTTTTATTTTTCCAAATATTTGCCACGGAATATTGAGTAGATTAACTAATAAACAAACGCCCTGTGCGACGCGACGTTTATAGACTTAACAGCATAATGTAAATAAAGTCAATACGACGTGTGTTTCCTGACTAACAGCATTCAAAACCGTTGTAAAATAAATAAAGTATTAAAAAAACAAAAAAAACACTATCGTGACGTCATACCTTTGTACTTACAGTCCATTAGTATTAATACGGCACGAGTATTATATTAAATACTATGCGTACATGTACGAAATTAACAATTTTAAAGTTTAAACTTTATTTATTTTTTAATGATTGCGAAGCAAGTTTTAACAACTTATATAGTAATCACTCTCGTTGGCGCGGATGAAAGCGTATATATGGTCATTCGTGTGGGAGGAAACCGGAGTACTCGGAGAAACCAACCTGTCCGATCTAGCGACCACCGTACCATCTCACATACTTCCCTGTCCGAGGATCGAACCCGGGTTGCACTGGTGAGAAGAGAATGTGTCTACAACTGCGCTAATCGAACAGCCAATTTTAGACAATTTCAGACAATTTTAATTTAGTAGGATCTTGTGATAAGTGTGTGTTTTAAGTACGATGTAAGCCTCAAACGGATCCAATATGTAAAATATTGATCGTTTTCGGCTGATATCCTATACTTAATGTACCAATTGTATTAGCAGGACAAAGCCATTAAACCTAACCGCTCAAACGTTGGGCCTATTTACCACTAAATATGACAAGTAAATTGCAAGCCATGGCAACCTCGAGGAATTAATCGCGTGTCGCGTGCGGAGACATGAGGAGACCGTAGTTATAGAACAAGGCAAGTATATTAATATATTAATTATAAGAGACCGGGATTAGCCAGAGTGACTCCTTTAGTGAACCTATATATGTAGATGATTGCACATGTAGCCTAATCTATGGTATGGCTGAGTATACAGTTAATAACATTATATAAGATATTGCCGTTAACCAGACGCCTTATTCTCTCTGCTTGCTCTGCATGACAAAGATGAATCTGAGATCCAGTGGTTAACACGTTGGACTGGTAACCCATGACTCGCAGTTTCGATCCCCCGTCTGACCCTAATACAATAACAGTTAAGTCTTTCAGATGGGACTTTAAATCGAGGTCTCGTATGGGTGCTTTACATTGTGCCAAAAGAACCAGATGAGACTGGAATGGGTCGGTTTCATTGCACTATCTTCCATCGATCACTTCAGGAGGCGTCGCTCATATGTGCAACCGATAGCGAAGATAAATAAACGTAAATACACACACATACACACACGAGAGGCCTTATTCTGTCTGCTTGTCTGTATGACAAATAATTATGTCATTCTGTGTGTCCCAGTCCGTCAGTATGTGTGTCCCAGTCTGCCATTCTGTATGTCCCAATCTGCCATTCTGTATGTCCCAGTCTGCCATTCTGTATGCCCCAGTCATTGAGAGGACAGTTTTCGAGTACTAAGAGATAGCAGTACATGCTATATTCATATTCCCAGGCGCACCAAGGATTTGGCAATTGGGGTGTTTGAGTTGACAAACGCAGGAACATAGTTGTCAATTATTTAAATAGATTGCAAGTGTTCCGGTAAAAATAACTTTGAGAGCAATGCCTTTGGTGTACAGTCAAACTTTGTCGAGAGACCACTTGTATTAAGAGACAACTTGTATTAAGAGACCACTGTATTAAGAGACCAATTGTATCAAGAGACCACTTATATTATGAGACCACTTGTATTAAGAGACCACTTGTATTAAGAGACCACTTGTATCAAGAGACCACTTGTATTATGAGACCACATGTATTAAGAGACCACATGTATTGAGAGACCACTTGTATTAAGAGACCAGTTGTATTGAGAGACCACTTGTATTAAGAGACCAGTTGTATTGAGAGACCACTTGTATTAAGAGACCAGTTGTATTGAGAGACCACTTGTATTAAGAGACCAATTGTATCAAGAGACCACTTATATTATGAGACCACTTGTATTAAGAGACCACTTGTATCAAGAGACCACTTGTATTATGAGACCACATGTATTAAGAGACCAGTTGTATTAAGAGACCAGTTGTATTAAGAGGCCTCTTGTATTAAGAGGCCACTTTCTGTTCCCTTTTATGTTTATTACCCTTCCCTTTGGTGGTCTCTTAATACAAGTTTGTTCGAGTAGTTGTTTGCGCCAATACTTCCATAGTTACACTGATGAAGATGTGTTGTTTTAGCGAGCGAGTCGTATGAGTGAGATGTGCTACCAAATGCTAACACAATAAACGGTATGAGGGCGTATCGTTTCCAGTATTGAGCCAATACTTGGCATATGTTAGGGTTGTTGTGTAGTCTTTAATAAAACTCACCAATATTTATTTGGTAACATGCGCCTCACAAACGCCTAGAATATATTATTGTCGTGGGTAAAGTTATGCATGAAAACACCGCACAGCAAATCACGTTCAATGTCGGGTCATATAAGATATTGTGGTTTGTACACATATTATAAACACATGGTTCACCGGCGGCGAGGGTAAATACGCTGAATCAGCATCCATTATAATATAGCTTATACATCAGACAGTTTTCCAAAACATGATTCGTATACCTGCCAAAACCTGTTTTAATATTCTACAAAGGTATTAATTATGTGTGCTATTACGTTATCGTATATGCTTAATGAATGGTAAATCCAAATCATTTTACTACAATTTCTTTATTCATACACATTCATTTCAGTGCTTTTAACACATACACTTAAAAACAGTATGCATAAGCATGCCATGAAAACATCACAAGTATACAAACATGAAAACATACAAATGATTTGTACATTATGAAATCCACGTACAAACCAGGCATTATATATATAACACATGCGTCCATAGTGTGTTCATGAACTGCAATCGATTAAGCACGTTTATATCTTTCCTGAAATGTTTTCATAATCATTTAGATTAAACACTAAAATCACTAAATTAGTGAAACGGCGATATAAGCGGTCACCATTTTTGCTACCTATATGACGTCATAACAACTGTTTCCATATATTGCTATGGAGTGATTTGCAATATAACGTATCCAATGTGTTCAGTGAAATTGCGTCAAACTCGCGGTTTTTTTTATTCACAAAAACGTTAGATTCGTGTGCAATGGAAGCTGGGATAATTTGGAACCGAAATGTACGGGGAACGAATTAAATAAAAGTGGAACCGGTATGTACGGGAAACGAATTAAATACAAGTGGAACGGGAATGTAAGTAAAATGAATTAAATAAAAGTGGAACGGGAATGTAAGTAAAATGAATTAAATAAAAGTGGAACGGGAATGTAAGTAAAATGAATTAAATAAAAGTGGAACCGGAATGTACTTAAAACGAATTAAATAAAATTATAACCGGAATGTACGGGAAACGAATTAAATAAAATCGAACAGAATCTCGTACGGTGAATTGACGATTTTTGTAGCTGACCAAAATGCATAATATTTCCAGGAATTGACAACACATATGTTGTCATATGAATTTCGCAACTGTTTTGAGTGTCGACTATATCCAAATAATATCCGACAAAGGAAATCGTACATATGACGTCTCTGACACATGCGTTGCCCGATTTCTCCAATAGCCTACCACTTTTCTTCCTGTACCAGCCCTCAAAGTACACTCCTTGAGTATGGTGATGGCTGGAGTTGGTTGGGAATCACTTGACAAGAGAAGGCTTAAACATAAACTTATGATCTCTTCCCTAAAAACATAATCGATTCACCACTATGCACATGCGGCCAAACGGAGTCAACTTATCATTATTTCTTTGAATGTTACATATACTACCATAATTATACGCATTGAACTAATCAACACGATTTCTCAACTCAATCAAATATCTCTAAAAGTTATCCTATTTGGTGATATTACCGTGGCACAAGGATATAATGAAATAACAGTCATAAATGTCCATATTTTCATAGAAAAGTCTGAACATTTCTAACAATAGGTATGTACAGAGATTGATGCGCTTGCATAGTGATACACCATGGACACTATATGTGTTATTTCATCGCTTACCCCCTCCCATTCCCCGTTTATCTAGCTATAATTTCATACACTTATTATATATTTTGGTCTTACTACATACTACGTTTACGTCTTAGTCGCCTATAGTGCACACATTTATATATTTAATGGAGATAATCTCAATAAGCTTTAAGCTTTCGATTAAATCCATTTTCATTATGTATATAATAGATATGTACTGTACAGTATGAATGAATAAATATGTTTAAGCCAACCCACAAAATGGCATCAAAATTCATAAACAAAATAGTCTTAGTTATCCTGACAGACAGACCGACACATAGCTAAAAAGAATAACCCCTGCGGCACAGACGGATATGTAGCCCAGTGGTAACACGCTGGACTGGTAATCCAGGGATTGCAGGTTCGATCCCCCGTTAAAATGAGGTCTCGTGTCGGTGCTGTACACCGTGCACGTAAAAGAACCAGGGGAGACTCTGGAATGGGTCTCTCTCTGTATCAGTGCACTATCCTCCAAAAAATTAAAATGACTAATCTCTTCAGAAGTCGTCGCTCATATGGGCAACCGGTAGCGACGATAAATAAACGTAAAACACACCTATGGCGGGGATTAAATATAGTTTGTAGCAATTCCCCATGAGCTATTTAAAGGGCCAGCCATTTCTGACACCTATTTTTATGAACACCTGTATTCGTTATGCTTGTATGTCAGACGCCAGGCTTGTAGGCAATCGGTAACCATTATTCAACTAGCTTGCGGCTCACCAACCGGCCGTATCAGAACGAACCCATGACGAGATTCGAACCTTCGACAGCCCGCTCCATAGGCGGACGCCTTGGTTTAAACATATTTATTCGATCATTCTGTACAGTACATATCTATTGTATAGCTATACAAACGAAAATGGATTTAATCGGAAGCTTAAAGCTTATTGTGATTATCATATAATCTCCATGACGCCTTAACCACTAGGCCACGGAGACGGTGTATATTCCTTGCGTTAATGTGTACATGTACGTAAACTCAATATTGTAACATAGCCACCTGTGTGCATATAAATATATATACAATGTATGTCTACATCCGTTATGTCAAACTCGGTTATGTCGAATTCTCCGGTTATCTCGTTGTCGGACCAAAGTCCCGTTTCAGACATTATCATTATACATATAACTGGATCTGTTTATATTGAATTCCATTAAGTCAAACTTCGGATATGTCGAAGTATTTTATTCGGTCCGACGGAATTCGACATAACGGATGTAGACTATATATATATATATGTTTATATTGAATTCCATTAAGTCAAACTTCGGATATGTCGAAGTATTCTGTTCGGTCCGACGGAATTCGACATAATGGATGAAGACTATATATATATTGATTTACTTAATTAATACATTGATGAGGTATGACTTAAATTGCTAGGTATTATCGTTTACTGTCCATATGGATTTTCACTCGGTGACTGAGAAGACTAAATTCTCATCACTTCAGTTAGCACTTAATTCACAGGTCTTGTAACTTAAAGCAGCATTACATCGTATGAAATAAAATATATTTGAAAAATTCAATGTTTACGTATGGGTATCAATGCTGCTACATATTCTAACATTATACTTTGTATGCTTATGTTCATTTGGTAAACAGTGTTTTTTTGCGATAAAACAAACTTGAAACCAAAAGTAGGACTTTCCGAGTCGATCGGTCATGCACTTGTTTACAACCCGAACGCATCGTCCGCACTTGTTTGCATTCGGAATGCATCGTCCCCATTTGTCCCACATTGTCTTTTTTAATTACATTACTTGATATGTTGATTCATACCTCTGTTAGCTAAGTCTTTAGGGACATTTCTACATCCCCGCGAGGGGTTCGACATTAGAGGAAGATAAATAGATAGTATTTCATGTTCAAAATATATACGTTGTTTTTACATCCTCTGTTGTTTCACGCATGCACACTGTGCGTGTTTTTTTAGTTCGTGTGTTGATAAACAAATTCGCGTATACGACGGTTTAAATGTATTGGAATTTTATCGTTTCTGAGCGACTATTTCGATTTTTGTAAACACACACACATTAGTATTTATATTTACCCAAAACATCGTTTATTACAATGTAATGCTGCTTTAAATATATTTAGGAGAGGGTTTCCAATGTTCATATCCCCTGGCTAGGAGAGTGAGGTTGCACAATGAATTGACATTGTATAATGCAGATCCATATCCCTTGTACTCATAGGTTGTGTGATCAATTTCAAAATACATCGGCATTATCAAATTGATTGAATTACATCATTAAAATGTATCTATCAAATTCCTGGTCGAGGAGATGCTAGCGTAATCTAAGCCTGACATGTTGTATTTTGAGCACGAACGGAGTAGTTATGTGTTATGATGTGGGTCCAAAAAAACACCGGTTACTTAAAAATGGCAGACCGGTAAATATTGACCTAGTTTCTTGAAATAGAGCAGACCGGGTACATGTTTGTTCGAATGTGTGCTTGTGAAATGAGCACATTTTATACAGCACACTCAGTAGCACATTTGGCTAGCACAATGTGCACATATGATATGTGCGTCTGTGAACATGCGGAAACTCGCTATGCGCTAGTGAACATGCGGAAACTCGCTATGCGCTAGTGAACATGCGGAAACACGTCATGCGCTTGTGAACATACGGAAACTCGCCATTTACTAGTGAACATGCGGAAACTCGCCATGCGCTAGTGAACATACGGAAACTCGCCATGCGCTAGTGAACATACGGAAACTCGCCATGCGCTTGTGAACATGCGGAAAATCGACATGCGCTAGTGAACATACGGAAACTCGCCATGCGCTAGTGAACATACGGAAACTCGCCTTGCGCTAGTGAACATGCGGAAACTCGCCATGCGCTAGTGAACATACGGAAACTCGCCATGCGCTAGTGACATATGGAAACTCGCCATGCGCTTGTGAGCATGCGGAAACTTAATATGTGACATTTGGATACAACTAGTGCATATATCTTTTACACTGTATCCGATATCCTAGTTGTCACGTGACATGTCACTCACTGCACATACACCATGTCAATCGTTGTCAATTACCACATGTCACTCACTGCGCATGCACAATGCGGATCGTTATCACGTGACATATGTCACTCGTTCGCATACACAATGTGAATCGTTATCACGTGACATATGTCAATTGGCATATGCCACTCACTGCGCATGCAGAATGCGGATCGTTATCACGTGACATGTCACTCACTGCGCATACACAATGTAGATCGTTGTTACTTGTCATATGTCACTCACTGCGCATGCGCAATGTGGATCATTATCACGTGCCATATGTCATTCACTGCTCATGTTATCACAGAACGTGTTATAATGTTGTATGCTTGGTCGGCGGCATCTTTCACCGGGGCCGAGTGTTTCGCGCACTTGGTTTACTGTGTAATCTTCCTGTTGATACATAAATAAGTCAATTATATATAAATAATTAACAGACGGATCTGTAGTTCAGTGGCTAACACGTTGGACTGGTAATCCCAGGATCACAGGTTCGATCCCCCGTCTGATCATAATAAAATTAACAGTATTTCAGATGTGACTTTAAACCGAGATCTCATGTCGGTGCTTTACACCGTTCACGTGAAAGAACAAGAGGAGATTCTGGAATGGGTCTCTGTCTGTATCAATGCACTATCCTCCAGAAATATTTAATGACTGATCTCTGCATGAGGCGTCACTCATAATGGCAAACCGGTAGCGACGATAAATAAACGTAAAACACACTAACTGAAGACAAACCTCCTACGTGGTCAAGTGATTATATGTCGCTGACTTGCATACCACTGTAACCTATCATCACTGATGGTCAAGGGTTTGAGTCCCGCTCAGACCGTGTATCTTTACATGAAAAAGCTACTGAAAAATACTGGTTAGCTAACCGCTAGAGCCTTTCCAGGAATGGTGTTGTTAGGTAATCTGTCCGTCGTTCAAATGGGCAACCGGTAGCGAAATTAAATAAACGCATTAATATATTAATAAAATATAACTGAAGACACATACAAGTTTACAGCAACTAAGTTGTTTACCTTTTTCGCAGGTACAATTAATTTTGTATGAAGAGCAAGGTGGGACAGCGATATGACAACGGCCAGAACGAGGCCACCAATCAGTATGTGAAATATGCCAGACACGTTGCTCAGAGTGAGTCCTTTCTTTCCTTTGCCCTGAATATAAAATATTATATCATGAGTTTGCTTTTCACTCGCCCATCTGCATCGGTGGTGGCGAGTATATGGGGGAAACAGAAGATAATTATTGCATGCCTTGCTTTCCTAACGCCTTGCATACGAAACATATAAATCCAGTTATTTATAATACCAACTGTGAGCCCGAGGTTATAACACTCTTCTCCGATCTCAAACTCAAGCTCAAATGATGTGATTGGTTGATTCTGAATTGTACTGCCAGCTGAACCAATCAGAAGCTTGAGACTGAGCTTGAGATAGGAGAAAAGTGTTATAACCTCAGGTTTTTCAGTTGCAGTGAGCGCATGCATACATACGTTCAGAATAGAGCGACCCCCTACCACCTCTTTAATGGCTGTGACAATTTTAAGGGATGTGTGGCTTAGGACATAGCAATGAAATATTAATGTAATTAATTTTACAATTGGGGGGGGGGTTGAAGTCTCATCAACATGTTAGGTCATATGATAACTCCCCAGCTTGCTATCTACTTTACATAGCATTTAAATACAAATACAAATAAATAACATTTATATAGCGCAAACATTAAATATTATTCTATTGTGCTTCACAATTACAGATGCAATTTTAAACATTTACACATGACAATAATATATGGAAATATAAATAAAAATGTATACATATATAGATATAACTAGTATTCTATTTTATCATGATATCTACACCATTACAGTGAGTGATTTAGATGATTTCAACACTCGCAGTTGGATTCGAACCGACGGCGTTTACAGGCAAGTGAATTGACGTCAACGAATTCGATCACCCATTTGGATTCGAACATAAGTGGTTAGTGGCAAGTGATTTGAATGTGGGCCATAGCAACTCAGCCATGTATGGCGTGTATTATTTACGGAATCATGGGTGCGTACAAGAACTTCATCATGTGTACTGCGCAGCATGTGTAGATGAACCGTAAGCTCAAATAAATGAAATTATTTTTGAATAATCATATCGTATACGATACCCGGAACATTAGGTATTAGTATAATTATATTCTATTTTTACAAGAATCTGTGTGAAATTAATAGAATAATTATATTCCCTGTTAAGAAAAAGTTCTCAGTAGACTAACCCCTCCGTCTGCCTTTCCACACTGCCCCTTACTGTACCACCACTTCTGTTCTAATTTTAGAAGGTCCCCTTTCTCTCGAATCTCCAGCAATGCTATGTTGAGTGGGTTACTACAACGATAATCACCACAACAGTAATACATTGTAATAAAATGTAACAACACAAATCAGCAAAAAGGCTTTAGAACGAAGTATCCATTTGTTGCATTGCCATGTATGTCAACATTTACGGTTGTATTTATGTGTGTTTTACGCTTATTTATCGTCACTACCGGTTACCCATATGACCCACGCCTCCTAAAGAAATTAGTTATTTTAGATTTTTGGAGGATAGTGTAATGATACAGATAGGGACCTATTCCAGAGTCTCCTCTGGTTCTTTTACGTGCACGGTGTACAGCACCGACACAATACCTCGGTTTAAAGTCCCATTTGAAAGACTGTTAATTGTATTAGGGTCAGACGGGGGATCGAACCTGCGATCCCTGGATTACCAGTCCAGCTTGATACCACTGGACTACAGATCCACCTGTTTAGTGTAGCAACGACGTGGGGCTTATAGTAAACCACTAGTGTGATAATGACTACGGGGCTGTTTCATTTGGTTATCTGATTAACACCATCACGGAGGGTATGTATCACAGTTGGACACGGATGTGTTAACCCTTTCCGCCATAGAGATTTAGGTTAATATACTATTATATCTCCATACAAACGACAGCTATTTAGCTATCATGCAGTGTATAGGTAGTCACCATATATATCCCACCTCCAGAGATATTACTGGGAATACATATATATTTAGGTTAATATACTAGTATATCTATATACAAACGACAGCCATTTAGCTATCATGCAGTGGAGAAGTAGTGGCCATATCTATCCCACCTCCATATATATTACTGGGACTACATGAGATTCTGGTCATTAGTATGAACATTGGCTTGGCTACTACATTGTCAATGTATGTCGTATTGGTAATAGCGTCAATAGGTGCTTCTATGATGGAAAGGGTTAAAGTGCTTGACCTGATTAGCGTCAGAGTTGCGGGTGGAATTTATAATATTGGGGTACCAACACTGTATGCACAAATGATAAATTAATTGATCAGACTATAGGTTTATTACATAAAAAACATCCATATACACATTCTACACATATCCAGAATATATCACTCAATAACCAGGTAGTACTTCGCATTGATCAGACTATAGGTTTATTACATAAACAACATCCATATATACATTCTACACATATCCAGAATATATCAACATCGACTCTCTAGCAATTGAAATTAATCTGCCATTACACAATAGACAGATTTCTTGTAGCATCCACAATATATGTGCACATACATCGGCAGGTACGTATCTGATACGTGACATAATCTCTCATTGAATTACATTACACTAATTAATGAAGTCAATATATTAATGTACTTAACAGCCATTAATTTAAATCATATCAAGTTCTAACAACTTTTATTAATCACTCTCGAGACCTCATTACTGATTGAATCCATCGCCATGAGGGAGAGTAGAGGCAATGTGGAATTCAAATGCCTCGCTTCTCACTAATGCAACCCGGATTCGATTCTTGGACCGGGAATTATGCGGGATGGTACGGTGGTCGCCAGATAGGGCAGGTGGGTTTTCGCCGGGTACTCCGGTTTCCTCCCACAGGTATGACCACATATACGCTTTCATCCGCGCCAGCGGGAGTAATTACTATGAGTTGTTAGAACTTGATTCGCATTCATTGTAAAATAAATAAAGTTTAAACTTTAATGCCTTTCTTAAAGGTACAATCGTAATAGCTATATGGTCTAAGTTTACCTTAGAGCAGAATATTTCCGAGTCGCAATTCCATACCACTTTTCGTCCAAATTCTGGCCTACTTTCATAGTCTTACACGGTTTTCGTTGATTAAAGTAATTATTGCTTGATGATTCGAGCATGAATGCATATTTGGCTCTTCCGTTAATAACCCTGTTCCAGCCGGATTTGGGGTCGTCCACGTATACAGAGGGTGTCGTGTCCTTCATTACGTTAGACATCTGCTGATAGACCGACACCTTGGAATCCTACAACATTTTATAGAAGACTAGAGGTATGTATAAGCTTACATCGTCATTTCCTGGTACATGGACACCTTGGAAATCTACAACATTTTATAGAAGACCAGGAGAATGTATAAACATGCATAGCCATTTCCTGGTACATGTTATTGTATACCTTGGAATCCGACAACATTTTAAAGAAGACCAGGGGTATGTATAAACTTGCATAGCCATTTCCTGGTAAATGGAGACCGGAGACCATGGATATCTACAACATTTGATAGAATACTAGAGGTGTGCATAAGTTTACAATGTCATTTCCTGTACATGGACGCAATGGAAGTCTACAACATTGTATAGAATATTAGAGGTATGTATAAGTTTACATTGTTATGTCCTGGTACATGGACACCTTGGAATTCTACAACATTGTATAGAAGACTAGAGATATGTATAAGTACGTTTGCATTGTCATTTCCTGGTAAATGGAGACCGGAGACCATGGAATTCTACAACATTGTATAGAAGACTAGAGGTATGTATAAGTTTACATTGTCATTTCCTGGTACATGAACACCTTGGAATTCAACAACATTGCATAGAGAACTAGAGGTATGTATAAGTTTACATTGTCATTTCCTGGTACATGAACACCTTGGAATTCTACAACATTGTATAGAAGACTAGAGGTATGTATAAGTTTACATTGTCATTTCCTGGTACATGAACACCTTGGAATTCTACAACATTGTATAGAATACTAGAGGTATGTATAAGTTTACATTGTCATTTCCTGGTACATGAACACCTTGGAATTCTACAACATTGTATAGAATACTAGAGGTATGTATAAGTTTACATTGTCATTTCCTGGTACATGAACACCTTGGAATTCTACAACATTGTATATACGACTAGAGGTATGTATAAGTTTACATTGTCATTTCCTGGTACATGAACACCTTGGAATTCTGCAACATTGTATAGAAGACTAGATGTATGTACAAGCTTGTACAGTCATTTCCTGGTAAATAGAGACCGGAGACCATGGTATTCTACAACATTGTATAGAAGACTAGATGTATGTATAAGCTTATGTTGTTATGTCCTGGTATATAGACACCTTGGAATTGTAGAACATTGCATAGAAGACTAGAGGTATGTATAAGCTTATGTTGTCATTTCCTGGTACATGGACACCTTGGAATTCTACAACATTGTACAGAAGACCAGAGGTATGTATTATAAGTTTACATCGTCATTTCCTGGTAACTGGAGACATTGAAAACCTACATTTGATGGACAACTAGATGTATACATACATGTATAAGTTTACATTGTCATTTCCTGGTAAATGGGGAACTTGGAATCATAATTATTTGGTTGATGCAGATAGAGTATGTGAACGTATTTTCTTTACTCATGATAATACTACGATCAATAATGCTACTATTAATTTTGTAAAGTAAAATTAACGCTCAATATAAAAGTGCAAAGTATTTTTATGGTGTCAGTATATATACACATTCAAACAAAATAATAGAATGTCCCGCTATTTTCCCATCTCCAAGCTAGACTCTTTTCTCTACTGTACTATTTATTATTTAAATATCACCCTGTTAACTCATCTGTTAACTACTTTCATGTATACTCATATGTTATGTAAATGATTCGAGTTAATAAAAAATAAAAGAATTGAATTGATTTGAAGTCGTGAATATGGATATGTGCAAAGTTTGAATAACGTATAACGTCATTTGTTGGTAGCGTGTCAATTTGTACTCTCAACAGCTAGGTTCAATAAACTCAACCATCATCATCATCATCATAATTATCGTCATCATTATTAGGGATGAGAAACAAACCGATTCTAAAGGCTTAATATTTACATCGATATTGCATATCCTTCGATGAACGTATATTCCCTGTTTCTATCTATTTTAGTGTTAATTTCTTCACTATTGATCTGCAGCTGACATGCACTCGATGTTATGGGCATGCGCATTCGAAGTGTTGGGCAGCATTTCAATATAAGTAATGCATCGCACGTTAATCATGTCCATGGGGGCATGAACTACATTGAGCGTGTTTAGAGTTAGGCTTACACACTTTAAATGCGCCCAATGTAGCACATATTCATTGTGATTAATGTGATTCATTACTTACCACAAAGTCCGAGTAATATACGAATGTTAGTACAGTATATGCATATGCATGGCAGTACATCATGACATTCAATGACAACTATGTAACCAGATGACGGTTGAATCGGAATATCACTTTTTGTATGTTGTACAAGATACAGAGAACTAAATACCTTAACATATAGTGGCCTTGTGTACATAAATCCATTAATATTATGTCATCTAATGATATCTATGTTGCTAAGAAACGCATATCATTGATAGTATCACTGTTTCTTAAAATGTCTATGTATTTATTTATGTATGTATTTGTGCATGTCGTTTTGCCATAGTGTATGCTTGTTTAATTGGCCACAGGCAAATATAATGCTGATAATGCCAATAAACTTGAAACTGAAACTATAAAACTAAACGTTAACATACCTTAAAAAACTCGAAGGTTGAGCCGGATTTCTGTGTCCCATATTTGATCTTGTTTTGATTCAACAAGTCGTCTGCTGAGTTAATGGGCGTTACAAGCGTCTCCAGGGTAAGGCAAGCTGCTAGATTGGCAGTATACGACGATACAGTAATCAGTGTGAAAAACCACCAGGCACTTGCTAGAACTCGCCCGGAAAGTGATCTGCAGTTACACTACGGTATTAATATTAGGAATATAAATAAACCATTTGAACACGGCATCAATACGTTTAGACAATTGGTTCGTATTGAACTTTCTTTGAAAGGGTCCTCTGTGGCAGAGTTAGACCGTTCACTTTAAATCACTTAATTGCCCCTCTTCGCTGCAGGTTCGAATCTCACTGGGGTATCGAATTATTTCAAGTGAGGAAGGTATCCACCTGGCGTGCGGTATGTCGGTGCTTATATCCGGGTGTATGTCCTTGTCTGGAATGCTTGGATGGGCATCCGGGGTCTTCCTCAACCAATACTAGCTGGAGGGTCGCCATATATGAGTATATAGCCTTGAGGTTGTATATACGTAAGTAGGCAGAAGTGCATCCGCGAATGTAGTCCCAATAACTAATATAGTATTATTTTCTTTTTGGTAGAAATGCATTTTCATGATAGTGTGTGTGTTCTTTGAGAAAGTATGTGACTTGAGAAGACTTCAGTCTAGTTGATGTGTAGAAAATATGTGGTATAAGAGTTCAGGCCATTGCAAGGTGAAGGTTGGTATACTGTATTATTTGACGAAGGAATACAGTGTGTAAACACAGTGATGTTATTCACAGATTAGCACTGGCTATTTGAAACTTAAAATTTGAACTATTCTTCGTGTGTTTCAGGTTGATTTGAAGACAGGTCTCTTCACAGTGGATGTGGTATCAGAAGAAATGAAAGATTATAAATGAACAGACCGTATGTTTTTACTTTTTACTGTGTATTACATAGGCAATTTATGTGTTGTTTCACAACCTTGACAGCACTTGACTGGGTGTCATTTTCAAACTTGCTTTCAATGGCATAAAACAAGTGTGTGCATAGTGTCAAGCCTTTCGTGTATCATAATGTTCTTAAAAAATAAACCAAAAATTGTTTTTTTAGTTTTGTGGTTTTGAACCCGAAATCATTCCTCAATACCCCAATCGTCTGTGTTCCCATGTCCTCTGATTGTTCTCGGACAGCTATAATACGTCATATAATTTACAGTGTCATAGATTGGTCTATGATCATCATGTTATTTGTGTGTTCTCGCACTGTCACTATCGTGCAAGACAGTTCATAAGTACTTCCTTCGTATAGCTATTATATTCCTAGAAAGACATATCAATAGTTCACGGTCATTATGTTGTTAGAGATCGTTTTGGACGATTTTCATCTTCATCCATAATAGTTGGGGGGTCTACTTTCCAGCTATTATTGGTGTAGGAAACCCCAAATAATTATGACAAAACATGTACATGCAATATCATCTTTCGTGTATTGCTACCGAAATTAACTGTATTGGGAACCTAGAACAATCAATCAAACAGATGCTGGCAATGTATAGAGGAATCAATTCTATTTTTATAAACTGCAATGCGGCATCACAACGATGATTTTGGTAAATTTGTTGGCACACAGTAAGCTGGTTACTGTTTGACGAATCAGTTCTCGTTATTGTAAAACATTACCTCTTAATAAAATATGGACGCCCCTAATCCCCAAGCTTTCTATACGCCTCTGCTGTATAAGAAAGTAGAATGTTGTGGTAGTTTTACGTTTATTTATCGTCGTTACCGGTTGCCCATACGAGCGACGCATCCTGCAGAGATTAGTCATTTTAGAGTTTTGGAGGATAGTGCAATGATACAGATAAAGGCCCATTCCAGAATCTCCTCTGGTTCTTTTACGTGCACGGTGTATATCACATACACGAGAACTCGGTTTAATGCCCCACCTGAAAGACTGTTAATTGTATTAGGGTCAGACGGGGGATCGAACCGGTGATCCATGGATTACCAGTCCAGCGTGTTACCACTGTACTACCGATCCGTCTGTAAGTAGAATGTCATTTATCATAACGAATAAATATGTTTAAACCAACAGTCTCTATCAACTAGTATTTGCTTGCCGTCCATGTGCATGTATTCTATTCTATACTTTACTTTACTGATAGTGGGGGCCCTTTTGGTTCAAATTCTACCAAAAGCACCCGATTTAGTTCAGATGTTGTAGGCCTACATGTCATACTCTTTCGATATTATACGGGCGCCGTGACTGGGGCCTCTCGAGACCGCCATATTGGCGAAATACAAAATGACCGCCACACAGATTAGAGTAAGATTAGTTAAATAACCAGATGTGTTGTTGGAACATATGCTACCGGAATTATGTGGCTATTCATAATTGTATACGGTCATCTCTATATCCGAATTTTGGGCTAAAAACACCCTTAACAAGGAAAACAAAAATAATCCGATACCGGAATTATGTGACTATTCATAATCTATATCCGAATGTTGGGCTTAGAAGGAAAACAAAAATAATCCGGCTAATTCATTGTCTATAAGATTGTTATATGGTGGATCTTATAGAAAATGATTTAATATATATTACTAGTTCCCTGTTAAGAACAGCCGACATATACTATTCATAATTGTACAAGTAGAGGGAACTGAGGAAACTTACCGTTTCTTAACAGTTACTTAATTGTTTTAACCATGTTACTATTAGTGTGATCCCTAAATTGACAAGTCACTCTGTACTAACTATGCCTCCAACGTCTGCTGTACATTATTAGACAAACTAATTAAAGTTACTATCAAATTATATTATAATAATTATAGCTATAGTAAATATAATATAGTTGATGTCACACATGGTCAATGAACACTAGACAGTAAGTGTAGTTGCAGGCTATTGTATTGATGATACAATATATGAACATTTTTATAAACATGTTACCTCCCTTTGATTTAAAAGTTCCATTTGCCTTCTAGTTGGTTTAAATAGTATTTATTCCAATAAATTTACATGTATAACACAAAATATGTTACAAATTACATAAATTGTGAATGGTTTGGATTGGAAAACAAGTTTTCAGAAAACTTATATTAATTCCTCTCCAATGGAAATGTACATATTAAATATTTGCAACGTTTTCGGTAGGTATAAGGAATAATACTAAAATCGAGTGTAATTTGCGGCGGATATTCTAATATATTTATACAAGAAGTACTGTTCTAAGAATATATACTTAATAATGCCTTCCAGTTACGTGTGGAAGTAGGTTATGGATATATTTCGTTACTGCTTCTATCGATAACGAACAGCAATCACAGGGCATGGTGGTATTACGACTGGTTCTAAGTGCATTAGAGTGTGACCGATGCGCATACATAGATCTATAAGACATACTGATATTACACTCAGCAATATTACACAAGTATATTTGCTACCCACCTGGGGAATGCGTCGGGGCCTTGCTGCAACAGAGCACCCAGTGAATACCAGATGTTATTGGCAAATGAGAAAGTATCTGACGGAGCCATGTCTCCGTTATTGGCCGCGTCCTGCCACTCGTAGGGACTGAACCTTCCAACCATATACAGTATAAAACTAACGGCGAAAAATCCCCCGATTATACAGCCCCACACTTGCATCGACAGTGGCTCCATGAAGGAAAACACGCCTGGTTTCTCTTTCTCCGGTTTCTTTATCATGATACTTATCCCCGTGTTCATGAATGGTTTGGTGAAATACACTGCTTGTTCCCGCTTCCTTGTGATTGTCAGACTGGCTAGAGCGATATCGGCTACCTGCACAACATGTATGAAAGTAGATATTTACTTGAAGTAGATATGTCCTTCACTTGTTCTTCTGATATACATCCTAGAATTACCAGATCAACCTCAGAATATCAGTTATACACCAGATCAAACTTGCAATTGTAAGGCTTGCTATGGCGATATCGGCTACCTGCACAACATGACTGTATTAAAGTAGATATTTACTTAAAAATCGTCCTTCACTTTTACTTCTGATATACATCCTAGAATTCTCAGATCAATCAGTTATACACAAGTCTAGACAAGCTGTGAATTATTTAGTTTAAACAATATTTATTTCGTTAAATAAACATTGCCACATATAAATAATATGTACATACATCTAGGATTGAGGAGAACGCAACCTGCTTGTATGGTTATATGTGCATACATGTAGGATTGAGGAGAAAGCAACCTGCATGTATGGTTATATGTACATACATGTAGGATTGAGGAGAAAGCAACCTGCTTGTATGGTTATATGTACATACATGTAGGATTGAGGAGAAAGCAACCTGTTTGTATGGATATATGTACATACATGTAGGATTGAGGAGAAAGCAACCTGCTTGTATGGTTATATGTACATAAATGTAGGATTAAGGAGAAAGTAACCTGCTTGTATGGTAATATATACATACATGTAGGATTGAGGAGAAAGCAACCTGCTTGTATGGTTATATGTACATACATGTAGGATTAAGGAGAAAGCAACCTGCTTGTATGGTTATATGTACATACATGTATGATTGGTTATATGTACATACATGTATGATTGAGGAGAAAGCAACCTGCTTGTATGGTTATATGTACATACATGTAGGATTGAGGAGAAAGCAACCTGCTTGTATGGTTATATGTACATACATGTAGGATTGAGGAGAAAGCAACCTGCTTGTATGGTTATATGTACATACATGTAGGATTGAGGAGAAAGCAACCTGCTTGTATGGTTATATGTACATACATGTAGGATTGAGGAGAAAGCAACCTGCTTGTATGGTTATATGTACATACATGTAGGATTGAGGAGAAAGCAACCTGCTTGTATGGTTATATGTACATACATGTATGATTGAGGAGAAAGCAACCTGCTTGTATGGTTATATGTACATACATGTAGGATTGAGGAGAAAGCAACCTGCTTGTATGGTTATATGTACATACATGTAGGATTGAGGAGAAAGCAACCTGCTTGTATGGTTATATGTACATACATGTAGGATTGATGAGAAAGCAACCTGCTTGTATGGTTATATGTACATACAATATGTACATGCATGTAGGATTGAGGAGAAATATCGTATTTCGTAATACATTTGCATTTCCAGAATCATCGATTTGGAATTCAAGCTCTTCAAAATGCTCCAAGTTCGTATGATGTTGTGTGCAGTCTTTGTCAAAGTTGTGTATGGCCATTGCTACATTTACTAGATTCTATAAAGTGCTGCTCTTGGGCTAATTTCGTGCACATTTTGAAGATATCCCAATAAGTCATACTCTGCACATTGTTAGATAGATTTGGTTTAAACATATGTATGCATTCATAATGTACAGTACATATCTATTGTAAACAGAATGAAAATGGATTTAATCGAAAGTCTAAAGCAGGATATATGTGTTGTCATTAATTGTCTCATTCCCCTTATCTATTCTACTAACCAAGTCCATATATCATCATAGTCCATTACATTATATAGTCATTATTAGTATTAGTAGTAGTAGTAATAGTAGTAGTAGTAGTAGTAGTAGTCGTAGTAGTAGTTTACATCGGCACGGGTGTACATTACATCTACATTTCCAAATCCGGTAATATATCATCATATTTTATAATAAATTATTGATGATGAGGAAACCGGAAAGGTAATCACATTGTTCACTCTTGTCCGCCTTCTGGTCGAGTCGTTACGGTCCCTGGCTTGTATACTATTGTACATCATCATTAGCACTACAAACACTTTGAACGATGCACCGTGTCATAATAAATGGTTTTATTCATCAAATCAGTTTAATCACCTGATCCTTGTAGCATAGATAATGTACGTCCGCCTCCGTGGTCGAGTGGTTAAGGTCCCTGGCATGTATACCATTATAACCTATCATCACTGATTGTCACGGGTTCGAGCCCCGCTCTGGTCGTGTCTCATTTATATGTTGGCATTTTCTTACGGATGTTGGTACACCAAGTACTGGTTCACCGCTTGAGCCTGTCCATGAAATGTGTTGTTACGTAAACTGCCTGCCGGCGATATAGCTCAAAATGATGCTGATGCATGCTTAAAAGCCGAACAAGCAAACAAACAGACCTTTTTCTCTCTTGCAAATGAGTATAGCTGAGGAACGTTGGATTATAGCGGAGGAACGTCGGAGTATAGCGGAGGAACGTCGGAGTATAGCGGAGGAACGTCGGATTATAAGGTTCATCAATACTTACCTTAGTCAGGATTTGACATATGTATAAAGGTCATCATCATTACACGTAATTGTCTAAAAACGGAATTATAGAATTCATTAAAATAACCCGAAGAATAAGGTAATAGACCAACCCCGGTTAGTAACTCTCCAATAAGACCGTTCCATGTTCCATTCTCAGATCTCGACCCGAATTCATCATCTTCCACAAGTTTGAGAACGTATGTTAGATTTATTTTTTGGGCCAACAGTTCCATCATCTCTACACAGTATCCCTT
The DNA here is from genome assembly GCA_014843695.1 of Archivesica marissinica. NCBI lineage: Eukaryota > Metazoa > Mollusca > Bivalvia > Venerida > Vesicomyidae > Archivesica > Archivesica marissinica. Next base: position 76,682,311 of record CM026391.1, read on the forward strand.
GTATCTATCGTTGCCTACTAGCGGCACCCCATTCTCTTCTGTCCTCTTTTGTACAAACGGGGCACTCTATTAATCAGAGAAGCAAATCAAGTCAGGTATTAGTACGGGATGACGGGTTTTACACGTGTTCGGTTATATAATTCCCGAGTTCAAGACCAGTGATTATTAACTACGCATGTGCAGAAACCGTGTTATATTTAAAATGTACCATTTGTACGGTAACGTATAACACTAGTATGTACTATACGTAACGGCACTGCAACATTGTGTACTAACTTTAACTATACTGACACGTATTGCAGCCAGTAATAAGGGTAACATATAACACTAGTATGTACTATACGTAACGGCACTGCAACATTGTGTACTAACTTTAACTATACTGACACGTAGTGCAGCCAGTAATACGGGTAACGTTTGGCAGTATTAAAATACACTCCACAACAGTTGGAAATGTAACGGTGTGGACATATATACAGTTGTGACGGTAACGCAATGTAGGACCACGTCACAGGTGTTACAAACGTAATCGTATTCGTCACAGATGTGACGTGTGGCAATTTTTACAGACAGTCTGGCAGGTGGGCTTACAGCAATGTATTGGTTTTACTATTGATATTACCTGTCAATGCTAGTAATAAATTGAGGCCTAGGCAGTTATCAATAAGATCAATATTGTATCTATACACACCCATACAGTTATGCTATGTAACATGTCGGGGCTTCAAAATAGACCATGCCAGTATTGCCAGTTAGAACAGTTACAAGTGAGTTTATCATGTAGAATGAGGAAAGTAATCATAGATAGTATACTATATATACATCAGTGAAAACACAAATTTATACAGAATTTTTTTTTTCTATTATGTGGTATATTTTTTTCTCTCCAAATAGTTGCCTCAAATACTGAGTATTTCAACTAATAAACAAACGTCGTATACGCCGTTTGTTTACATAACAAAATAATGTAAACATCCATGCGTAATACAACTAGTGTATCCTGAATAACACGATTTATGGTACAGATTTACCGTTATATCTCACATGTGTGCCTATTTATTTGTAGACTATTCTTAGTTAAATTATCTCTAAACGACATAATCTCGCGCTTAGCATTGACTCCGATGACAAACAAACGTCAATTCAGTGTGACAGTTATATGATATTATACTTTCAATTCACAAAAACACTGTTTATTGATTCAATGTTAGTGTTCGAATGTATTGGGAAGAATTTGTAGTAGCAATGCGTGAACAAATGCATTTTATTTGCTTTTTGCGATGTAATGTCGCTTTAACAGAATGGAGAGTAAATGTATGATCGGTGAGATCATTTCTCTGCAGACTTGATTTTAAGTCACATTAAACATCAATACAGCTTTTTTTTATGTCAGCTGATGGTTTGAATGTTATTTTGGTGTTTGAAAGTTTTGGCCGTTTATCATGAAATTTCATAGAAATGATTACCATGGTGAGTAGTTGTGTTTGAGGTATGCTTGACGCTGCTGGTTATGTACATTGGGTTATTTGAAGTGTTATATTGCTATTTGCATTGTCTTTATAGGCGTAGCTTCCTATATTCCTTTCCCCAGAAACATCGATTTAATAAATAATATAAATATAAAAATGCCAAATCTGCAACAAAAATCATCGGGAAGCCAGGATTAAATTATATACGCTATATGTGTGTTAATATTGAAGAATATACTTGCTATTATTGATACATATACTTGCTATCATTAAGGAACATACTTGCTAATGCTAAGGCATATACTTGCTAATATTGATATATACTTGCTAATATTGATACATATACTTGCTAATATTGATACATATACTTGCTATCATTAAGGAACATACTTGCTAATGTTAAGGCATATACTTGCTAATATTGATACATATACTTGCTAATATTGATACATATACTTGCTAATATTGATACATATACTTGCTAATATTGATATATATATACTTGCTAATATTGATACATATACTTGCTAATATTGATACATATACTTGCTAATATTGATACATATACTTGCTAATATTGATACATATACTTGCTAATATTGATACATATACTTGCTAATATTGATACATATACTTGCTAATATAGATACATATACTTGCTAATATTGATACATATACTTGCTAATATTAAGGAATATACTTGCTAATATTAAGGAATATACTTGCTAATATTAAGGAATATACTTGCTAATATTGATACATATACTTGCTAATATTGATACATATACTTGCTAATATTGATACATATACTTGCTAATATTAAGGAATATACTTGCTAATATTGAGGCATATACTTGCTAATATTGATACATATACTTGCTAATATTGATACATATACTTGCTAATATTGATACATATACTTGCTAATATTGAGGCATATACTTGCTAATATTGATACATATACTTGCTAATATTGATACATATACTTGCTAATATTAAGGAATATACTTGCTAATATTGAGGCATATACTTGCTAATATTAAGGAATATACTTGCTAATATTAAGGAATATACTTGCTAATATTGAGGCATATACTTGCTAATATTGATACATATACTTGCTAATATTAAGGAATATACTTGCTAATATTGTGGCATATACTGGCTATCATTAAAGAATATACTTGCTTCAATTGTAGTAACTATCATCGTTGTATTGAGTGATTTTTCTTCGGTTGCTTCCTTGTAAGTTTCTAATGACATGTCTCTCAACCCCACACCATGCTCCCAATATCCAACCTACAAATAAACGTGCAAGCTATTGCTGCTGCATCTTATGACACGTGGAGAGTAAGCCTACAAATAAACAGAAGTGCAATGCCCTTGCATGCAGCGAATCGTGTAAACATACCTAGATGACAACAATATGGTGAAAAGACGTTTCGTTCGGAGATATTTCGACCGGATGAGACTACGAACAGAATCATGTACATACTGCTCATGCGCAAGCCGGAATCAATTGCTCACTATTTACTAGGCTGCCCAGAAACTGAAATGCTCAGAGAAATAATGCGTTCGAATATATTCCTGAGAACCGGGTTCAGAGACATTTCACTAAGCACACTGCTATCAACCGAAGAAGATGCTCAATTTGGCAGAGTTTCGGCAAGCAGTAACGGACTAATTGAGTAAGTTCATAGAAATGACCAGCTGATTTAGTAGCCTTCATCCGGTCAAAGATGGACACGAAATTCACTAAAATGCTCATAATTTAAAACTACTATATGACAACAATACGGTGAAAAGACGTTTCGTTTGGAGATATTTCGGCCGGATGAGGCTACGAACAGAACAGAACAGTACATCAAACTACAACACGGCAATACTAATACAGTCAAACGCGTATGTAAAGTCCACACAAAACGGCAACAAAAGTGGTATTTGTTATCAGACTGTCTCTCATAACAGACAAAATGTATTGGTAACGACAACCCGTTTTGCATTGGTTTTTAATATGTGAACTTTATTCGGATGTAGTCTCTTATTCGGATGTAGTCTCTTATTCAGATGTAGTCTTTATTTGGATGTTTTGTTTATTCGGAGGTGGTCTTTAGTCGAAGATTGAATGTACTGTCATAAATAAACAATAATTGAATTGTGAGATGGCTATTAAAATATAAAGACGAGTGACTCGAATAACGTGACGATATACATGTCGTGACTCGAATAACGTGACAATATACATGTCGTGACTCGAATAACGTGACAATATACATGTCGTGACTCAAATAACATGACAATATACATGTCGTCACTAGAATAACGTGACAATGTGCATGTCGTCACTAGAATAACGTGACAATGTACATGTACTTTATTTCAAAGCACAGCTAACACTTCTTAGTATAGAACGGCCAATGTGTTTACCTCATGGAACGGATATCCAAATCATTGATTACTCAATCCATATCCCCGCACTTACCTCATGGAACGGAGATCTAAATCATTGATATACTCCATAACCCCGCGCTTACCTCATGGAACGGAGATATAAATCATTGATGACTCACTCCATAACCCCGCGCTTACCTCATGGAACGGAGTTCTAAATCACTGATGACTCACTCCATAAATCCGCTCTTACCTCATGGAACGGAGTTCATACAATAACTCCGCCTCTTACCACATGGGACGGAGATCTAAATCACTGATGACTCACTCCATAACTCCGCTCTTACCTCATGGAACGGAGATCTAACAATAACCCCACCGCTTACCTCATGGAACGGAGATCTAAAACTCAAGTGGAATATATTAATCTTGTATCCTCTTCTATTCCCGTATTCATCAAACGCTACCTTGCCAGATAATCCTTCATTACGGCCTTCTAATGTAACCTGCAACACAATACAACTAATTAATATGTGGAAGTCGTGATAGCGCAGTGGATGCGCGTTCGCTTCAGGTGCGAAAGGTCCGGAGTTCGAGCCCCGCTCGAGCAGTTACGATTGTGCCCTTAGGCAAGGCATTTAAATTCCACGTTGCCTCTTCTCTCATAAATGCATTTGGGCGACTGAGTTTTCTAAGAAAATTAAAATACTCATCATCTAAAAGTGATGGTTTTGTCTATCGCAATTATAATAACTAGATGTTTAGTGCAACACAACACAATCATTAGCTAACAGCTATATAATAGTGTTAACATCAATAGTTATGTTTTATATATTGTTAACATCAATAGTTATGTTTTATATATTGTTAACATATTGTTAACATCAATAGTTATGTTTTATATATTGTTAACATATTGTTAATGTTTTATATAGTGTTAACATATTGTTAACATCAATAGTTATGTTTTATATATTGTTAACATATTGTTAATGTTTTATATAGTGTTAACATATTGTTAACATTAATAGTTATGTTTTATATAGTGTTAACATATTGTTAACATCAATAGTTATGTTTTATATATTGTTAACATATTGTTAACATTAATAGTTATGTTTTATATATTGTTAACATATTGTTAACATTAATAGTTATGTTTTATATATTGTTAACATATTGTTAACATCAATAGTTATGTTTTATATATTGTTAACATATTGTTAACATTAATAGTTATGTTTTATATATTGTTAACATATTGTTAACATCAATAGTTATATTTTATATATTGTTAACATCTATAGTGTGTGTGTGTTTTTTACGTTTATTTATCGTCGCTACCGGTTGCCCATATGAGCGACGCCTCCTGAAGAGATTAGTCATTTTAGATTGTTGGAGGATAGTGCAATGATACAGACAGAGACACATTCCAGAGTCTCCTCTGGTTCTTTTACGTACACAATGTACAGCACCCACACGAGACCTCTGTTTAAAGTCCCATCTGAAAGACTGTTAATTGTATTAGGGTCAGACGGGGGATCGAACCTGATATCCCAGGATTACCATTCCAGCGTGTTACCACTGAATCCGTCTGTTATTAAATTTTTACAGAGCCAGAGGCAACATTCAACCGAGGCAATCTAGGGGTTTCCGGTGTCATGTTCCCCCTTAAAATGGTTGGGGGCATAGAAGCTATTTCCTGCGTTTTCTGATTTAATGAGTTTAGATGAATAAGTATGTACTGGCCTTTCAGCTCGATAACATTCAACATTTTATATACAGCAGAGGGATATTTTTTGCATTGTATACATTTCATTTTTCTTTTCTTGTTTTGCTTTGGAAATGCATCACTGTGCCTATGGGCCTGTCGTTATCCAATATTGTTAATAATCATATCCTATATATATATTGCTAGCATCTATTGCTAACATCTATTAATAACATCCATTGTTAACTTCTATTGTTAATATCTACAGCTAATATACAATTGTTGACCACCGTTAATAGTATTAACTGTATATATTGTTAACATATATTAATAACATCGATTGTTTATCTATTGTTAATAACTATATATATAGCTAATAGTTATTGTTATCCTCTAATAACGCGCAACGTTATTATTTAAAGCAGCATTACATCGTATAAACTAAAAGATGTTTGAAACATTCAATTTGTACGTATGGGTAGCAATGCTGCTACACATTCTAACATTATGCTTATGTTCATTTGGTAAACAGTGTTTTTTTGCGATACAACAAACGCGAAACCGAAAGTAGGACTTTCCGAGTCGATCGGTCACGCACTTGTTTACAACCGGAACGCATCGTCCGCACTTGTTTACATTCGGAATGCATCGTCCCCATTTGTCCCGCGTTGTCTTTTTTAATTAAATTACTGGATATATTGATTCATACCTTTGTTAGCTAAGTCTTTAGGGACATGTCTACATTCTCGCGAGGGGTTCGACATTAGAGGAAGATAGATAGATAGTCTTTCATGTTCAAAATATATACGTTGTTTTCTACATCCTCTGTTGTTTCACGCATGCGCGCTGTGCGTGTTTACATTTCGTGTGTTGATAAACAAATTCGAGTAAACGACGGTTTAAATTTATTGGAATTTTATCGTGTTTGGGCGACTATTTCGATTTTTGTAAACACACACACACGACACACATTAGTATTTCTATTTTACCCAAAACATCCTTTATTACGATGTAATTCTGCTTTAATAAGACTAAATGTTGCAATTTCTCACATTTAAAATATGTTGCATCATTATGTGTCCTATCTCCATGGGCTGGGTTGGTTCTGAGCTGCAATTCATGTGTAGATACAATTCTCCCCTCCGGAAACCCAGGATCTCTTGTCGCATCTGCATTAGAGCGGTTGTGAGAACAGCCACGGCATCAACCGTTAGTGCAACCTCTACCTGGTACAGATAACACGGATCTATGGTTAATGAGAGATGTAGGGAGAACAGCCACGGCATCTATCGTTAGTGCAACCTCTACCTGGCACAGATAACACGGATCTATGGTTAATGAGAGATCTAAGGAGAACAGCCACGGCATCTACCGTTAATGCAACCTCTACCTGGTACAGATAACACGGATCTATGGTTAATGAGAGATGTAGGGAGAACAGCCACGGCATCTACCGTTAATGCAACCTCTACTTGGTACAGATAACATGGATCTATGGTTAATGAGAGATCTAAGGAGAACAGCCACGGCATCTACCGTTAATGCAACCTCTACTAGGTACAGATAACACGGATCTATGGTTAATGAGAGATCTAAGGAGAACAGCCACGGCATCTACCGTTAGTGCAACCTCTACCTGGTACAGATAACACGGATCTATGGTTAATGAGAGATGTGGGGAGAACAACCACGGCATCTACCGTTAATGCAACCTCTACTTGGTACAGATAACACGGATCTATGGTTAATGAGAGATGTAGGGAGAACAACCACGGCATCTACCGTTAATGCAACCTCTACCTGGTACAGATAACACGGATCTATGGTTAATGAGATATGTAGGGAGAACAACCACGGCATCTACCGTTAATGCAACCTCTACTTGGTACAGATAACACGGATCTATGGTTAATGAGAGATGTAGGGAGAACAACCACGGCATCTACCGTTAATGCAACCTCTACTTGGTACAGATAACACGGATCTATGGTTAATGAGAGATCTAAGGAGAACAACCACGGCATCTACCGTTAATGCAACCTCTACCTGGTACAGATAACACGGATCTATGGTTAATGAGATATGTAGGGAGAACAACCACGGCATCTACCGTTAATGCAACCTCTACTTGGTACAGATAACACGGATCTATGGTTAATGAGAGATGTAGGGAGAACAACCACGGCATCTACCGTTAATGCAACCTCTACTTGGTACAGATAACACGGATCTATGGTTAATGAGAGATCTAAGGAGAACAACCACGGCATCTACCGTTAGTGCAACCTCTACCTGTCACTTACCGAGGGTTGAAGGTCCGCCTCTAGAAGATCTGTAACGACACCGTATCTATGACTGGCCTTGGGGTATTCACTTACCGACGGTTGAAGGTCCGCCTCTAGAAGACATGTAACGACACCGTGTCTATGACTGACAACGACACCGTATCTATGAATTGCCTTGGTGTATTCATTCACTTACTGAATTTTAAAGTTCCGCCTCTAGAAGACCTGTAACGACACCGTGTGTATGACTTGCCTTGGTGTATTCACTTACCGACGGTTGCAGATCCGCCTCCAGAAGACCTGTAACGACACCGTGTCTATGATTGGCCTTCACTAACTGGAATCCTGTTACATTCACACCACCAAACGTAAACGACTTCCATAAATCTATATTCATGCCGTTGATATCCTGCAAAATAAATAATATATGTGTATACAGTATTCATTGTAGCGCGTTCGCTTCAGGTGTGAATGGCCCTGAGTTCGAGCCCCGCTGGAGCCGTTACGAGTGTGCCCTTAGGCAATGCATTTAAATTCCACGTTTCCTCTTCTCTCTCGCTCTTGGCGATGGATTCCATCTTGTAAGAACTTGTTTCGCGATCAAGCTGAAATAAATTAGTATAAATGGTATACATTATTCATTTGTGAATGTCCTGTGTATACATCTGTTGGACCACTCTTTCCTCTTAGATGCCAACGGGACCAAGCAGTAGGTGGAGGAAGGCCTATGTGTGGAAGCAATTAACATGACGACTGTACGTAATAACTGATGCAGGGTATACCACTGTAACCTATCATCACTGATGTTCGAGGTACGAGCCCCGCTCAGGCCTTGGCTCATTTATATAAACCAGTTTGCAGCTTCTTATGGATGTTGGTGCACCAAATACTGGTTAACCACTTGAACTGTTAACCTGTCCAGGAAAGGTGTTGTTAGGTTTAACTGCCCGTCGGCAATATAGCCCAAACTTGTGCTGATACAGGAGTAAACCCGGAGCAAAAAACAAGCAAATATGATACAGGATGCAAGAAATTGTGTGTATTGTCTGATGTCATCTAACAATACGTTTGTGATTTACGTTATTTATCGTCGCTACCGGTTGCCATATGAGCGACGTCTCCTGAAGAGAGTTATGTAGAAGAGAGCGTGTACGTATGTTGTATGTATTATCTATTGCCAGTGATTGACTTACAAGTGTTCCAAGAACATACTGATAGCCGTCTCTGTTCATACCGACATCCACGACCTGTAACAAACAAATACAATAATATTAATTAATTTATTTAAACTCGTCTTGTAATTGAAAATTACATTTGGACTAGTTCATTTATCAAAATGAGTAATTTTGTCAAACAAATAGTAATATTACAGGCAAAAGGTGCAGATCCTGCTGAGACGGCTCCTCACGAGCCGGCTCATCTAGATCTACACTTCTTGCAAGCATATTTAGAGGTATGTGGTGTTGAAAGGGTTAAACTTGTCATAATCTAGGACTACAATTTCCCGTGTAAGTGGAATAGACTTTAAAAACATGAGCACTTCTTTGACTCAAAACACGAGTACTTCTTTGACTCATAGTCGTGGCTTAATCAAGAACTGAGTGTAAGTCGTGATCGCTGCTTGGTAACGGGTACGCTTCATGTGCTAATGCCCGGAGTTCGAGCCCAGCTGTAGCCATTTACGGACTGAGCATTTATATTCCTCATTGCCTCTTCTCTCTCCCTCGTGGCGATGGATTCCACAATGAATGGTGAGGCCCCGAGAGTGATTAATATAAGTTGTAGTAACGTGTATGCGCAATCGAGCTTAAATAAATGTGTATAAACTCAAACTAACTGAGCAGATTTTCACGTGTAGATCAGGCATACTTTATGAACGTGAACGCTCACCTGGCTCATAAACTTGTCATAATCTTGGACAGAGTACAGATCCACAACAATCCTCTTCTCTTTCAAATTATAATTCTTGTCCAATTTCTGGAGCAGATCTCGTATATTGTCAATATCCGAAATACGTATAGCATCAATTACTAAATGGTGTTTCCAAAAGTCTGTTGAGCGATGGCTAAATGCTTGGTATAGCTTCTGTAGACGCCAGAGTGCTGAAATACAAATTTAGCCCGTAAGTGTCTTCATAAATGGACATTATGGCAATTTCAATTTCGCTTCAGGTGCGAAAGGTCCGGCGTTCGAGCCCCACTGGAGCATTTACGATTGTGCCCTTAGGCAAGGCATTTAAATTCCACATTGCCTATTCTCTCTCCTTCATGGCGATGGATTCCATCAGGAATGAGGTCTCGAGAGTGATTAATATAAGTTGAAAGAACTTGTTTCGCAATCGAGCTAAAATAAATTTGTATAAACTATGGCAATTTCCAGCGTGCCTACCGTCGTCCGTGTCAAATGGATAGCACGTACTTACCACCGTCCGTGTCAATTAGATAGACGGTACTTACTTTGTACTTAACATGTAGTGTTTCTTTAATAAATATGTTTTGTATGTCATTGTATATATATTGAAGGCCTTATTTGTATTAACCATGTGCTATTTAAGTTCCCTCGTTAAAGTCTGTATTATTATTATTATTATTACTACCTACCATCCTCCATATCAAATGGTGAGAAGGTGCTTGCCATCGTTCGTGTCAAATAGATAACACGAACTTACCATCGTGCGTGTCAAATGGATAACACGTACTTACCATTGTCCGTGTCAAATGGATAGCACGTACTTACCATTGTCCGTGTCAAATGAAGAGGTGCTTACCATCATCCGTGTCAAATGGATAACACGAACTTACCATCGTCCATGTCAAATGGATAGCACGTACTTACCATCCTCCATGTCAAATGGATAGCACGTACTTACCATTGTCCGTGTCAAATGGATAGCACGTACTTACCATCGTCCGTGTCAAATGGATAACACGTATTTACCATCGTCCGTGTCAAATGGATAACACGTACTTACCAATGTCCGTGACAAATGGAAAGAAGCTGCATGCCATCGTCCGTGTCAACTTAAATACTAGTTGGTTATCGTCCTTTGTGACATTTAATATATAGAATCAAGGTTCTCACCATCGTCCGTGTCAAATAGATAGAAGATCCTGTCCCAGTTGCAAAACTTGATGAAGTCTATAACGGCACCGATGAAGGACGGGCACATGCTGATAATGTAGTTATCTCTGCCAACGGTTGTTTCCCGAGTTAGAGTTGGTAGAAAGAACGGCACGCGCAGGGCCCTACTGTAGGATTCAATAATATTGAAGGTTTCACTTCGACTTGTGCCAAATAAAGCTATCGGCTGCATCGCTATAAGGCTACATACTGAAAAGTAGACATACATGTTGCTTGCTTAACTTTCATTAGAAAGCAAATTAACAACCAATTTCCGTCGGTGATTTCCGTAGGTGATTGTCGTTTGAAACGTACGTATCACTGATTGTCAAGGAAACGTTATTGGTTTACAAGTTATGTGATTTCTTGGTCATTGTATTTATTTTCCCACAGCATGACATATGTTTCGCTGAATATAGCTTCCAGAAGAATCATGCAACGTTTGCAGCTATAAAAGATGTAAATTTAATAAACAGTTTATTCCTGATGACAAAGCGATGAATAATTAATGCAATTTCGAATTTCTGCTCCCCAAAACGATCGCGCGCTCAAAGCCAGGTCCCCTGTCATTCTACCAGAACAATTATGATTCAAAGAGCTGTGCCTGTGGCAGGTTAGACTTCTGAAGAATGATGATATGTATTGAGCTTGATGTAAAACAGAGAATGCTTACGGCCAGCATATGACGTAGTACACATACTGTAATCAACTTACTATTCACGTGAGCTTTGTTTCGCGATTTCCAATGTCAGATTGTTGCCGTAAATCTTCAACTAGCTCGTGTGAACATCCTAACACCCAAACAGGATATAGTTAATACACATTTATTTTAGCTCGATTGCGAAACAAGTTCTTACAACTTGTATTACTCAATCTCGAGACCTCATTACTGATGGAATCCATCGCCACGAGGGAGAGAGGAGATGCAACGTGGAATTTAAATGCCTTGCCTAAGGGCACAATCGTGACGGCTCCAGCGGGGCTCACATTCCGGACCATTTGCACCTGAAGCGAACGCTCTACCACAGCGTTCTCACGACTGCCACAACATTTAATTCGCAAAATATACAATATAACCACTCGATTAAATAGCGATTTACGGAACATTCTTTCAGCTTTGCTGCAGTGCACAATGAAGGTTTAATAGGAACAAACCCGGACATCCTGGCGCAACAGTGGCATGTGCTCGTAGATATTCACCTTACGCTAGAGAGCTGATATAACAGCGTCTATACACTCAACCAAATTCCTAATCGGTCAGTAGGTATTTTACAGTATTTGGAGCAAACTAACTTCCCTGTGATATCAATACACTTATCTTATTTGATACATTTTATTACATATCTTTATACAAGGAATCGATGTATAATCATCTGGAATAATCTACATTGAATGACATTATGAACACATATTTATATTGTATGATTATATTACTTAGTTATTGAGTTTAATAGTGTATACAACTTTATTTTAGCTCGATTGCGAACAAGTTCTTTCAACTTATATTAATCACTCTCGAGACTTCATTGCTGATGAAATCCATCGCCATGAAGGAGAGAGAAGAGGCAATGTGGAATTTAAATGCCTTGCCTACGGGCACTATCGTAATGACTCCAGAGGGGCTCGAACTCCGGACCTTTCGCACCTGAAGCGAACGCGCATCAACTGCGCTATCACGACTTGAATTTATTATCACTTGACTTGAGTTGGCTCCTAATATTACAAAATACCGGATGACCGATTAGGAATTGTGTTGAGTGTATAAATGCAACGCGATATTGAGGACGATACCATTACACTAAGATATAGTGAAACCCGCTTTTATGTTGACTAAGTGATTGTATCTCATTATGCCTGGTCGATACCAACTACCTGGGTCACCTATATCGTGTTGATTTTATTGGTTTTCTGTTTATATACATATTTCACATATCTGTGTGTACTCTACTGTGGCAGTTTCGGGTACAATACCAATTGCAGTCGGTATATAGCAATTTATGTCGGTAAATACCAATTTATGTCGGTATATAACAATTTATGTCGGTAAATACCAATTTATGTCGGTATATAACAATGTATGTCGGTAAATACCAATGTATGTCGGTAAATACCAATTTATGTCGGCATATAGCAATTTATGTCGGTAAATACCAATGTATGTCGGTATATAACAATGTATGTCGGTAAATACCAATTTATGTCGATGCATAGCAATGTATGTCGGTAAATACCAATTTATGTCGGTAAATACCAATTTATGTCGGTATATAGCAATTTATGTCGGTAAATACCAATGTATGTCGGTATATAGCAATTTATGTCGGTAAATACCAATTTATGTCGGTATATAGCAATGTATGTCGGTAAATACCAATGTATGTCGGTAAATACCAATTGTTGTCGGTAAATACCAATGTATGTCGGTAAATACCAATTTATGTCGGTAAATACCAATTTATGTCATTAAATAGATATCATACTAAATTAAAATGTCATTAGTTTTGTAAATAAAGTTTGAATTGAAATTGAAAATTGTGCTATAACCCAACGATAAATGATTCCCGCGAAAAGGATAGCACGGGCCAATTGTATTATAACGGGATGCATGACTTGGCACACAAGAGTATTTATTTCATACAATAATACATAATATACACCACAAACGCTTGGTTTCTGGACAAATGTTTTGCGGGTTCAAAACCACAAAACCTTATTTTGGTTTTGGTTTTTAAGAACACTATGATACACTATACTCATTATATAGCTTCGATAGTGACGACATGATGCGGACATTTTCAAATCACCCACCCCTACCAACCCCGAAACGTGTTCGTTCGGGAGCAGGTCGGATTGGATACTGATAGGATACGATCAGATCGTATGCCATGCTGACGAGGTTTGAGGTTTGGAACAGTCGGAAAAACACCGTTTCGTGCTGTTTGGTCGGATTGTCGTTTAGTTCGATTCCAGCATGTTACAGGTACGAAACGCATAGCACTAGCATCACACACATTTCCCGTCCACTATAAACGTTTTCGACGCCTCCGTGGTCGAGTGGTTAAGGTCGCTCAGGCCGTGTCTCATTTATATGAAAAGAAAAAGTTGGCAGTTTCTTACGGAGGTTGGTGCACCCAAGTACTGGTTAACCGCTGGAGCCTGCCCAGGAAATGTGTTGTTATGTAAACTGCCGGCAATATAGCCCAAAAATGTAGCAAAACTATAATCGTTTTCGGAAGCAGACATCGGAACACATGCACGTGAAACGCAAGCGGACTTAACAACTAACCGAAATTCACGGAAAGTAACTAATTTGGGCTGATGCTGGAAACATACATGTTGGCCGGTTCGGCAACGGATAGAAATTCAAATTTGGCTAGATAGTGACCGTTTCACCACAATTTGGTTGGCCATGATCGATGTCAGATAGAGAAACGGAGAATAAAGTTCTATGTGACGACACACATCTGGTGTCGCTATGATTTCACTTACTAATATATGTACATATACATTGTAGTCGCATGCTCGTTTAAGCTACATATACAGTGTAGTCGCATGCTCGTCTAAGCTACATATACATTTATCGCATGCTCGTCTAAGCTACATATACATTGTAGTCGCATGCTCGTCTAAGCTACAAACATGTAGTCGCATGCTCGTTTAAGCTACATATACATTGTAGTCGATGCTCGTCTAAGCTACATATACATGTAGTCGCATGCTCGTTTAAGCTACATATACAGTATACTCGCATGCTCGTTTAAGCTACATATACATTGTAGTCGCATGCTCGTTTAAGCTACATATACATGTATCGCATGCTCGTTTAAGCTACATATACACTGTAGTCGCATGCTCGTTTAAGCTACATATACAGTATACTCGCATGCTCGTTTAAGCTACATATACATTGTAGTCGCATGCTCGTTTAAGCTACATATACAGTATACTCGCATGCTCGTTTAAGCTACATATACATTGTAGTCGCATGCTCGTTTAAGCTACATATACAGTATACTCGCATGCTCGTTTAAGCTACATATACACTGTAGTCGCATGCTCGTTTAAGCTACATATACATTGTAGTCGCATGCTCGTTTAAGCTACATATACATTGTAGTCGCATGCTCGTTTAAGCTACATATACACTGTAGTCGCATGCTCGTTTAAGCTACATATACACTGTAGTCGCATGCTCGTTTAAGCTACATATACACTGTAGTCGCATGCTCGTTTGAGCTACGTATACATTGTAGTCGCATGCTCGTTTAAGCTACGTATACATTGTAGTCGCATGCTCGTTTAAGCTACATATACAGTGTAGTAGCATGCTCGTTTAAGCTACAGATACATTGTAGTCGCACGCTCGTCTAAGCTATCATTCCTGGACTCGAATTTACGCTTTATTATCTCGATACATTATCCATGTGTATTTTTGGAGAGTTCCAGGCAATTGTCTGGCAACCTATATCAATTATGTGTGTTTACGTGTGCTATCCTTGAGACACGTCGAGGAAATAATTGCTAGTAAAAGATGGGTTTACTTACTTAATTCTCAAAGATAAATGTGATGACTCCAGTCATACAGCTCGATATTAGAGATGCAGTTATTAGTAATATTATTCTGAATAGCTATATTATATATTCAGTCCAGTTTGAGTTGTAGCCTTTGTGTGTCCGTTTTTCATTTTCTCTACATAGCCGTATGTTTCTTCTGCTGTTAGTTGCTTGTTTCGCTCAGCCATTTTACCGTCAAGAGACAACAATCTGTCAGACAACGACTTTAGTGTTGCTTCGGTATATATCGGTATAAATATCTGTATGAAGCATTTGCACTGAGACGCGCGTGGTTTAATTCTATCGAATATGTAACTTGACTGTGTTTATAATTATAATTATAAACAGAGTTCAAACTCCTTTATTTGGATTTCTACAAAATACGTTAAATCAGAGTCCATATTGTCGTACACATATACTTAAGCAAATAATGAGAATGTAAATTATAATGTATTCTAACACGACCCAGCTAATAACATACATACTTGTAGAGTAAAATCTACCTAGGGTTATTCTGCGATATACCTACCTTGAACTATGCTGCGCGCACCATGACTATTCCATTTATGCAATGCGTGTAAAGTTTTATGAATGAAAGTCAAAAGTCACGTGATGTTTTTAAATACTACCGTGGGAATTCGCGGAAGTGAGCTATTTTTAGAATCAGATAATCTCTTGTCCGTCTTGTATTTCTGTTTAAGTAACGTTTCAGCTACTATTCTGTACAGTTTTATTTGACAAAATACTCCTTTGATTCTCGTCAAAAATTATTAGAAATAAGTCGTGTTAGAATCGAAATAATAAGTATCAACCGTGGTATATCGCAGAATAACCCGAGTTTGAAATTATTATGCGTAGAAATATATCAATCAGGCCGAAGGGCTTCGTGATAATTTCTACGCATACTAACTTCAAACTCGGGTTATTCTGCGATATACCACGGTTGATACTTATTATTTCTTAACTATATGTATAGTAGGTATTGTCAATACTGTATAGGATTTTTCATATTGACATATTTTTCACGTGAATGCTTTTACGTATATATATATATATATATGTTGTACAATGATGAACTTTTAAGTTCAAATTGGAAAATAAAAGTTCTTCTTCTTCTTCTATAACGTAGTTAGTACAAACTATTGATATGATATATGCATTATGAGTAATGTTATTCTGGATATGCATTATCTATTAGATCTACACCGTAGATAGTCAGTATTACATTATGCTATACATCTCTACTCCTCCAAGTCTGTATTTCAACTGTGTACATCCTTTAATGACTGGCTTCGCCTGCTTTGCTTGCTTCTTTGCATACTGTTTGTCAAGTATTCACATATTCTCCTTGGCAGTCTTCATTTCAAAATCAGAGGTCAAATACTATTTAGCAGTCATAATTTCAGATTCAGTGTTCAAATAATATTTGGCAGTCTTAATTTCAAATTCAGAGATCAAATACTATTTCAAATTGTCAGTCGTAATTTCAGATTCAGTGGCCAAATACTAGTTGGCAGTCTTAATTTCAAATTCAGTGGTAAAATACTATTTGTCAGTGTTAATTTCACATTCAGAGATCAAATACTATTTCAAATTGGCAGTCTTAATTTCAGATTCAGAGGTCAAATACTAGCTGGCAGTCTTAATTTCAAATTCAGAGATCTAATACTATTTCAAATTGTCAGTCGTAATTTCAAATTCAGAGATTAAATACTAGTTGGTAGTCTTAATTTCAAATTCAGTGGTAAAATACTATTTGTCAGTGTTAATTTCACATTCAGAGATCAAATACTATTTCAAATTGGCAGTTTTAATTTCAGATTCAGAGGTCAAATACTAGCTGGCAGTCTTAATTTTAGATTCAGTGGTAAACTACTATTTGGCAGTCCTGATTTCAGATTCAGAGGTCAAATACTAGCTGGCAGTCTTAATTTCATATTCAGTGGTAAACTACTATTTGGCAGTCCTGATTTCAGATTCAGAGGTCAAATACTAGCTGGCAGTCTTAATTTCAGATTCAGTGGTAAACTACTATTTGGCAGTCCTGATTTCAGATTCAGAGGTCAAATACTAGCTGGCAGTCTTAATTTCAGATTCAGTGGTAAACTACTATTTGGCAGTCTTAATTTCAGATTCAGTGGTAAAATACTATTTGGCAGTCTTAATTTCAAATTCAGAGGTCAAATAATAGTTGGCAGTCCTGATTTCAGATTCAGAGGTCAAATACTAGTTGGCAGTCTTAATTTCAAATTCATAGATCTAATACTACTTCAAATTGTCAGTCGTAATTTCAAATTCAGAGATTAAATACTAGTTGGCAGTCATAATTTCAGATTCAGAGGTCAAATACTAGTCGGCAGTCTTAATTTCAAATTCAGAGGTCAACTACTATTTCAAATTGGCAGTAGTAATTTCAGATTCAGTGGTCAAATACTAGTTGGCAGTCCTGATTTCAGATTCAGAGGTCAAATACTATATGGGCAACGAGTGAAGGTGTTCTTGGAAGAGATGCCCTGTATGTACTTACTTGTTTGGCCGAGCTCAAAACTGTCTCTAAGATCAGTCCTATTTCTGATCGGGTTCATTTTCGCCGATTTCGTTCTATTGGATACGGTCATTGCTATTTCTATGGAGCGGTTTATGGATGCCGAACGTTCATCAGAAATATCTACAATCACTCCTGTAATATAGCAGATTAACATGGAAGCATTTTTCTGGACGAATGGGAATTTATGTGATAAGAATTACTGCTATGTATTCGTATTATAGGTATTACAATTATCCAATTGTGTTCAGGGAACTAGTTCCAAGCTTTCAGTTGTGTGTGCATAGAAATACAGGTTTGAGCTGGAATCCAGAAATGGCCAGGTCAATCTATTATCGCAGTTGAAATTGTGCAACAATAATAGGTTCCCATATGATTTGCGAATGTTCCAGCAGGGCTGTGGTATATACTATTATGCTGGACAGGGTTTCATGTTGTTATCAACATGTTTGCATTTAATTACTAAAGTATGCACTATATAATTTATATACAGTCACTCAATACACTATCCGAGTGACAGACGGATATGTAGTCCAGTGGTAACACGCTGGACTGGTAATCCAGGGATCGCAGGTTCGATCCCCCGTCTGACTCTAATAAAATTAACAGTCTTTCAGATGGGACGTTACACCGAGGTCTCGTGTCGGTGCTTTACACCGTGCACGTAAAAGAACCAGAGGAGATTCTGGAATGGGTCTCTGTCTGTATCATGCACTATCCTCCAACATCTAAAATATCTAATCTCTTCAGGAGGCGTCGCTCATATGGGCAACCGGTAGCGACGATAAATAAACGTAAAAAAAAAAAACTATCCGAGTGTGTAGTATGCAGAGTAAATGTTCAATCATCCTTCTATTACATATTTATATGTAATAGTTGTTCTTGTTATTTATATCCGGAACAGCATACGAAAGACTGACGTAAAATAATTGTACTTGGGCCATTACATACATTTCTCCAGTCGCATGACATTTATAAACCCAGTCACTGCTATACCAAAGCAGTCGGGCTGGTTTTTTAATTTCAATTAAAGTTTAAACTTTATTTATTTTACAATGATTGCGAAGCAAGTTCTAACAACTTATATTAATCACTCTCGTTGGCGCTGATGAAAGCGTAAATGTCGTCATTCGTGTGGGAGGGAACCGTAGTACCCGGAGAAAACCCATATATCCGATCTGGCTACCACTGTACCATCTCGCATACTTCCCTGTCCGAGGATCGAACCCGGGTTGCATTGGTGAGAAGCGAGCGCGCTAACAACTGCCCTAATCGGAAGCCTTAAATTCGTCTACCATAGCAGTCGGTCGTTTTTTTAATTTTCAATTAAATCTAGTGGTTAGTAATGAGCTACATATTTTTCTTATAGCTAATATCATTTATATCATTTATACCATGTTTATGTAGTTGTTTGACATTTGTTTTATGTAGATGTACTGTTGTTCTGTCAGTTACACTCAGTTACACAGACACCCAGGACAACATGTCTAGGTCCCGACAAGGGGTTTGACATTAATGAATCGTACAACATGCACACATAACTGATTCAATTCAACGGAGAAGGAAACGGAGAAGGTTACAGAGTTAATTTGAAATGTTTCGACTTACACTGGATATAATTCCATGCCATGTCAATCTATGGTATGGAACATGGGGATTTCAGCTTTGTTTTAATGATATCATTACGAGATTCCTTGAGGAATCCAGCGCTATGATTTAGGGAGAATAGACATGGGTGGTCTTATGTGTGAAGCTAAGGATAACATACCCGCAGTTTTGACACAATGCAGACATATTCATTGTAATAGCCTTTGATATACATGCATGCTTTACTTGTCCACCTTTACATGTTCGATCCCCCGTCAGACCCTAATACAATTAACAGTCTTCAGATGGGATTTTAAACCGAGGTCTCGTGTTGGTGCTTGACACCGTGCACGTAAAAGAACCAGAAACGATCCTGGAATGGGTCTCTGTCTGTATCATTGCACTATCTTCCAAAACTCTAAAATGACTAATCTCTTCAGGAGGCGTCGCTCATATGGGCACCCGGTAGCGACGATAAATAAATGTAAAACACACACACCACCTTTACACCAGTATTGCACGTTAAATGGCGTTTCATTGAGCCTGTATAGGGCACATAAACATCATACAATTACAGCGATACAATTCACCATATATACTTAAGGACAAAACTTCACGGTTTGGCACCGGTATTTTTTATATCGGCAATTAAAGTCACTAACAAGCAGTATCAGAGTAAATATTATGTAATCAAAATTGTCAATGTAGCATACACATTCTCTGAAAAGTTAGTCAAAATCAATATAGATTACGTACTATTTAATGTGGTACTGCTTGTTATTGACTTTAATTGATGATAAATATATACCAGTGCAGAAACGTTTGTGTTTGGGTATATAATAAAATAACAAACATGCATGTACACAGACGGATCTGTAGTCCAGTGGTAACACGCTGGATTGGTAATCCAGGGGTCGCAGTTTCGATCCCCCGTCTGACCCTAATAAAATTAATAGTCTTTCAGATGATACGTTAACCCGATGTCTCGTGTCGGTACTATTCACCGTGCACGTAAAAGAACCAGAGGAGACTCTGGAACGGGACTCTGTCTGTATCATTGCACTATCCTCCAACAATCTAAAATGACTAATCTCTTCAGGAGGCGTCGCTCATATGGGCAAACGGTAGCGACGATAAATAAACGTAAAACACTCAATATGTACCTCTACGCTCATGTTTACTGTTCCAGATGTCTGCCTTAAAATATGTTCCTTAGTTTATACAAATTTATTTTAGCTCGATTGCGAAACAAGTTATTTCAACTTATATTAATCACTCTCGAGACCTCATTCCTGATGGAATCCATCGCCACGAGGGAGAGAGAAGAAGCAACGTGGAATTTAAATGCCTTGCCTAAGGGCATAATTGTAATATGTTCTTTAATGAAGTTATAATACAAAATTAATGGATACACATTTAAATATTATTTAAAATCGAATTGATGTTTCTGATAGATATATAGATAGATATTGAACACAGGCCATGTTTCGGGTGAATTGCGACCAGTATTCGATATTGGAAAATGATTAAATGTGCATCATTCTGTAATAAAACTTTATAGTATCACGTGGATTTAAATAAACTCGTGTACCTATGTTCACTGTTTTCTCGGAATCGGATGTGGAGACTGGAAGAGAAAATAGCGTTATAATCCACGCGCATATAAACACATTAATGACATTACGATAGCCCTTGCTAATCCCACGCATTGTCTCATTCACAACCAAGACTCACAATGCGACACTGTTTAACAATCGTCTCCTGCATCCATAAATGCGAAATCGGTTCTATGATTGTACGAGTGTACATTACGAATCGGTCGATTACATTATTACTCTCGCGGTACCATGAGATAATCGGAGACTAGTCAATGCAGTACAAACAAACATACCGCTGTGTCATTTGTCGCAAGTGCGTGGGCAATGCAACAGCCATGAGTGCTCTAGTGCAGTTATATACCCACAGGGATAATGTGGCTACTAGTACAAACATCGATTTGGTTTATACAAATTTACTTTAGCTCGACTGCGAAACAAGTTCTTACTACATATATTGGGGAGTGTCAATCACTAATGTCGTCAGAACTTGTTGCCCAACCCATTAGCTAATTATTTATCGGTTATTCGAGTGTTATTGTTACATACATGTTGGTTTAAACATATTTATTTTCTAGCATGTACATGGTTATTTACAACAATTGGAATACGGACTTGGCCAGACAGCTATACAGCTTATGGTTGTCCTATCCTTGACATACATGTTTATAGAGATATAACATATTATAAAAATAAAATGACTTATATTAATCACGCTCGAGACTTCATTCCGGGTGGAATACATCGCCTAAATGAAGAGAGGAGGCAGCGTGGAATTTAAATGCGTTGCCTAAGGGCATCGATTTAAGATCTAATTTTTAAATTGAAATAGACATGCAGTCGAAGATGGTCTGTATTCGGATGTGGTCTGCTGTGTTCAAATGCGATGCATATCTTATTTGATAGTACAGTCAAATGTGTGTTAGTGGTAACCTCTATTAAGCAGCAAACATGTACTATACAGCCAGTTTCCAGAATCCCAAACAGTTGTTGTATTATAAAGTTTACTCTTTTAAGCAGCCATCTGTGCTAAGCACGGCAGCCACGTTCTGTGATTGTCTTGGTTGGCTGTTTAAGACACGATTGATTGTAAGGTGGATACAGAGCTTGGTAGCTTAAAAGGAATATACCTTTGTGTACGTGCGTGAATCACGTTGTATTCATTTTCCTCGATAGATCTTTTAATCTAGCTCACAGAACGCTCAGTCGGTACCTCCATTGGATGATAGTAATTTCCGGCAAATTGTACTTCCGGGAATCGAGAATTATTTTTTAAATCAATATCAACATTATTTTCTCCACTAGTGCTACCGTAACTCGCTTAAAGCTCACTATTAGTAACGTTGTTAACAAAAAGTGTAAATATCTCACTTTCTGCGACTGTCAACCGGAAATATTTACAGTAAACGACATAAATGTTCTTGGTATCTTTTTCATCAACTGGTGTCGACACGAAGTGGGTGCTTTGGGGGTTTATTTATCGTCGGTACCTGATGCGCATATGAGCGACGCCTCCTCAAGAGATTAGTAATGTTAGATTTTAGATGCAATTATACAGATAGAGACCCATTACAGAAGCTGCAGTGAACGCGGACAATCGTGTCGATAGCAATATTCAGATTATCTGCCAAATGTTACTGCGTGCAGATCTGAAATAAAGAAAATATTCATTTCTTTCTACAAAGACCTCAGCTTCACAAAAATATGATGCAAAAGAACCAATTCAGATGTATTCCTACTTTTGCTTATACATGTGTTCATGTTTATACCACGAAAATAGGTGAAAATCCGAGGCAATGTTACCAACTTTGTCAACTATTCATAAAGAATTCGGTCAAAGGAAACATGTTTCTATAGTTACTCAATCTTTAAACTAAACCGTGCACATAGACGGTCGACCATTTGAATCCACATGCTGCAACATAAATGACTGCCCGAAGCTAACCGCCTAGCTTCGCATTTCCAGTACTTGCTAACCACTGGACTACTGACCCGCCTGTACGAAGTGGGGTGGAGGTTAAATTGATTTAATGTTAGTGTGTGTTTTACGTTTATTTATCGTCGCTACCGGTTGCCCATATGAGCGACGCCTCCTGAAGAGATTAGTCATTTTAGATTGTGCAGATAGTGCAATGATACAGAGAGAGACCCATTCCAGAATCTCCTCTGGTTCTTTTACGTGCACGGTGTAAAGCACTGACACGAGACCTCGGTTTAACGTCCCATCTGAAAGACTGTTAATTGTATTATGATCAGACGGCGGATCGAACCTGCGATCCCTGGATTACCAGTCCAGCGTGTTACCACTGGACTACAGATCCGTCTGTTTAATGTTAGTGTCCTGTGTCGGGGGTTATAAATCTGTTCTCAGATCTCAAACTCAGGTTCGAGGAATTTGATTGGTCGAGTCAGATTTTTACACTCAACAGAAGCAATCAGAAGCTTGAGACTGAGTTTGAGATTGGGGAAATGTTTTATAACTTCCGGGCCAGAAGCTAAGTTCATATTAGTTTGGGGTTTGTTGGTATTTAATTAGTTGGATTTAATGGTATTGATAGAAACAATAGATTAGGTAAATTATGCAATCAAAATGTAATTGAATCAGAATACCATTTTATATTATGTTTTTTAAAAATACAGAGATATAAGATTGAAATAATTAGGCTACATAGTATGGCCATCAATAAATAAATTTATATATATCATGTCATGCAAAAATAAAAATATATTTGATAAGTGTTTGCAAGTACATCAAAGAAGCTATGTCAATACGTAGGAATACCCTGTCAATTACTACTGTTTCTTAAATGTATTGCATTTGTTTATATATGTTTTGTGATGTCTTTGCCATATTTCTATCATTGTAAATGGCCAAAGGCTGATTAGTTGCTGATTATGCCAATACATAAGAAACTTGGTACATGGTAGTATACGTGAACCTAAGTGTATAGCATGTAGCCTTTTCTGTGATTATTGCAATTTTCAAATATTCAAAAAAATAATAAAATGTCCCGTTCTTGTTTGATACACATCAGAACTCCAGTGACAGATTGTACGTCACCGAAACCAGTCCATACAGACCACTCACCGGAACAGAAACTAATAGCCATTGTAGACAGGTGTGCCATTAACGGAGGTTATCTATAAAGTATAATCCTTATTTAACCTTTATCAAGCTGTAAGCGAAATGAGCAGATAACAAATGTGTAATATTTGTCTTATTTTTCCTAGAAAATAGGGCTTGACATTTCATTCAAATCGTCCCGATATAAAGGTTGATTGCGAAACAAGCTTTGACAACATAATTATATTAATTACACTAGTTGGTACGGGTGAATTAGTAAGTGTCGTCATTCGTGTACCCTGTGAAAATAAAAACCCACCTGTCTGATTTAGCGACCACAGTATCATCTCACATACTTCCCTGTCCGAGGATCGAGAAGTGAACTTCAGTTTAACCACTTCGTGTGTTTTTACGTTTATTTATCGTCGCTACCGGTTGCCCATATGAGCGACGCCTCCTGAAGAGATTAATCATTTTAGATTGTGGAGGATAGTGCATGATACAGACAGAGACCCATTCCAGAACCTCCTCTGGTTCTTTTACGTGCACGGTGTAAAGCACCGACACGAGACCTCGGTTTAACGTCCCATCTGAAAGACTGTTGATTTTATTAGGGTCAGACGGGTGATCGAACCTGCGACCCCAGTCCAGCGTGTTACCACTGGACTACATATCCGTCTTCGCTATACTTCGCTAATCGGACAGCATTATGTAGTGTTTTATAAACAGCCGTAGGACTTATTGATTAATGTACGTCAGAGCTTTTTAACCGACTGCGTATGTAGAATACAAATCCATCCAACATGCATCCAATAAAACAGCATTACGTCGGGCGCTGTTGGTAACCGAGAGAGAGACATCACAGAGACTGCCGAGAGCGCCGTAATGGATGTTCAGTATTATTGTCACTATTTCCAAGCAATATTAAATTACAACTCCTACGGTTTCGCACCATCAAATGGGAAAGCTGAAAGCATGAGCCAATTAATGCATTTATGTGTGTATTATTCATAAGATGTACATCTCCGCTTTCCTGTTTTATAATATAAATGACACTTCGAATATCAATTATTGTAATTCCATGTGTCCGAACTTCGAAGAAAACATACCGTGGGGATCTATTTACTGCAAATCATATAACGTACAATTTAACATGGTATTAAATCGTAATTTGAGAGTGTAGTATCCCGTTAAATTAATTGGAACATTAAAATGTTTTGTTTGTTTGTTTGTTTGTTTGTTCGGGTTGTATGCCTGCATCAGCACCATTTTTGGCTATATCGCCAGCGGGAAGTTTACCTAACAACACATGTCCTGGGTAGGCTCCAACGATTAACCTGTACTTGGTATACCAACTTCCGTAAGAAACTGCCAAATTTTCATATAAATGACACACTGCCGGAGCGGGGCTTGAACCCGTGACCCATTAAAAATGTAAAGAAAACCAGTTTCTAAATAGTGTGGCCGGACCCGATTACTTGTCCTTAAATTGTGTTAAAACGAATCGAAAACTCTTATATATGAGTTTCTATTCCACCAGGAATATCGGACGAGGTGAATGACATCCAAGTAATAATCCGCAATTAAGCACAGCAGTTTTCAAATGTGTGTTTGCTTTGTAATCACACACGTATGCATTTCAATGCTCGATTCTCTTAGTTGTTCTAATTGTCCATGCTAGCTATACAGTCAAACCTGTGCTAAATAGCCGGTCAGGGGAATCAGAGAAAGTTGCTGCTTAGAACGTGTGGATGCTTAATATAGGTCAAGTGTGGATGCTTAATAGAGGTCAAATGTGGATGCTTAATAGAGGTCATGTGTGGATGCTTAATAGAGGTCAAGTGTGGATGCTTAATATAGGTCAAGTGTGGATGCTTAATAGAAGTCAAGTGTGGATGCTTAATAGAGGTCAAGTGTGGATGCTTAATAGAGGTCAAGTGTGGATGCTTAATAGAGGTCAAGTGTGGATGCTTAATAGAGGTCAAGTGTGGATGCTTAATAGAGGTCAAGTGTGGATGCTTAATAGATCAAATGTAGAATATAATAACATGTTGGGATTCTGGAAACTGGCTGCTTAATACAGGTAGGCTGCTTAATACAGGTGGTCACTACGTTAACCACAGGTTTAACTGTATACCGATAACTACAGAAACTCTCCCAGTCTTCATGATGCATCTAAGTAAGATCACCGTGGGAATATACTGTCGATATACATTACATATGCATGGAATACACATGCAACTATCGTACAAACTGAAATGCATGGAATACACGTGCAACTATCATATAAACTGAAATGCATGGAATACACGTGCAACTATCATACAAACTGAAATGCATGGAATACACGTGCTACTATCATACAAACTGAAATGCATGGAATACACGTGCAACTATCATACAAACTGAAATGCATGGAATACACGTGCTACTATCATACAAACTGAAATGCATGGAATACACGTGCTACTATCATACAAACTGAAATGCATGGAATACACGTGCTACTATCATACAAACTGAAATGCATGGAATACACGTGCAACTATCATACAAACTGAAATGCATGGAATACACGTGCAACTATGAAATGCATTTATTATTTAGTACGTTAACGTTTTGGAAGGTATAATGGCAGGTATAATGTGAATTGAAGTCGTGTGTCGTTACTAGCTTGCAGGCGGCTTCACGTGCATTTGGTGCAATGCTTGAATAGTTTTCTTATGAAATACCAGCTGCTTTATAAGGAACACAGCAACATATAGTTCTATGAATTACAAGCTCATTCTTCTTGTTTATGTAAGGTTTTTCATGTATACAATTTGTTCCCGCTGTCGAATGGCGTCAATTGCGACAACAACCAAATATAAATTTTGTGAATTGGCTCAAATATTTTGCGCAAAATTGTGTTGTTGTTTTGGGGGTTGGCAACATGTTTCGTCAAATACCTGGCTTCAAATATTTATCTGTGAACTGTATGGCTCTTTGTTGGCTCCAAGTTGTTCAAATTGGCTTCAGTTGTTTTCAATGGCGCAGACAAATATTCAGACAGAGGGAACCCTGATAATTTTCGTACAAGCGACCACTAACACATGTTTGACTGTAAATGCAATCTATTACACCGAATACAAATATATCTATTATATATATCACATAATGTTTACGGTTTACGTGCTACATAATATATACAAAAAGCAATGTAGTTTTATATATCATATATGAATGTGAATTGAGTACATGTAGAACTATATATATTGTTCAACATAAAATAATATTTGGTTTAAACATATTTATTCGACATTATATAACATAATATACTACAAATAATTATGTACACAATAAATACAAGTGGTTTGTATTGAAAGCTAAAAGCTTAATTAATTTCTCTCCACTGCATACTAGAAATCGGTACAAGGTACGGTGATATTTATGTATATATAATTGATGAAAGTACAAATATAAAACGTAAGAATGGTAAGCTTGGCATTAGTAGCTGATGGCAAGCAGTCAAAGGACACTCTGAATATTTGCATCCTACAAGTTATACTATTGTTTAAGTTATAATAATGTTTGGTCTCCCACTATCCGTCATCGTTGGTTCAGCCATAGTGTTGATGGTTATTAACCTGACTTATTAATTATATATGAATTTCAGCCTAACTGTTGCCATTATTTACCTACCACAATACTGTCTACCATCCTGTGCTTTCCAGTCTGATATTACGTTTGCTGGATTGATACGGTCACGTGCCCGTATCAAACCAGAAAATGCCTGGCTGTAGACACATCTGGCAAGGTCACGACCCTACCTTTAGTAGAGTATTGTGTACTTCAGTCCTAAAACTCGCCTGATGAATTTCAATTTTATAAGACTACCATTCTCTATATATTAAAGCGACACTACATCGTTGAAAACGCAAATGTCTGCAGAATGTAATTTCCTATTATATGGTATAATTTTGTTCCATATAGTTGCCTCAAAAACTGAGTATTTCAACTAATAAATAAACGTCGTATACGCGGTTTGTTGACATAACAAAATAATGTAAATACAGTCGACATTCACGCGTAATACAACTCGTGTATCCTGAATAACGCGATTTATTTTACAGATTTACTGTTATACCTCACATGTGTGCCTATGCATATTTATTTGTAGACTAATCTTAGCTCAATTATATCTAAATGAAAGTATCGCGCGTTAGTATTGATTCCAATGATAAACACACGTCAATTCAGGAGCGTGGATGACCGTTATATGTAATTCTACTTTCACGTTTGAAAGTTTGTACACCACAAAAGCACTGTTTAATGGTTCAATGTTAGTGTTAGTGTGCTTTTTGCGATGTAATGTCGCTTTAAACAACTGCTGGGAATTAAGTTTCGAAGATTTGTCATGGGTTGAACCACAGTCACTACCCCAGAGTGTCTATTCCAGTGTGAACACCATATCCAGACAAGCTGCTTCCTTCCCCGTATACGTCACGTTTCAGATCACGTGGTAGTCTCCATGCGGAAGTAGACCTATGTTTACAATAAATGTCGTCTTGGGCAGCATGTAGGAATTCTGAAATGATAAACGGGTCAGAATTGTGGAAGATGAATGTGATAGGATGGTTATATTTAGTTTCATATAATTATATAACATATGATTCGTTCTTATATGCTACGTTTACATGACATTGCTTCGTTTCCATTATCAACGCCGCCATTCTATAAGTACATGTGTGTTTTACGTCTATTTATCGTCACTACCGGTTGCCCATATGAGCGACGCCTCCTGAAGAGATTATTCATTTTAGATTTTGGAGGATAGTACAATGATACAGACAGAGACCCATTCCAGAGTCTCTTCTGGTTCTTTTACGTGCACAGTGAAAAGCACCGACACGAGACCTCGGTTTAACGCCCCATCTGAAAGACTGTTAATTTTATTAGGGTCAGACGGGGGATCGAATCTGCGATCCCTGGATTATCAGTCCAGCGTGTTACCACTGGACTACAGATCCGTCTGTGAATATAAGGAAAACCAAGCTATATGGCTCTTATAATATCTAGAAAGCGTAATGAGCCGTATCACCCGCCTCTATTTATGGACAATCAATCAATCAATCAATCAATCAATCAATCGATGAAGCATAAAATCGACAACAGTTAGGCCTTCATCTTTTTAATGATCTAAACTGGAAACACCACATGGACTATATTTCTTCTAAAGCCTATCAGAGAATCAATATTCTTCGTAAATTAAAATTTACACTAGATCGTGTTACGATGTGGACTCGGCGAGGCTCTCCGGACGTAATCACAGCAACAACAAAGTCTTAATAATATTTAATTACATCTAAGAGCCGACATTATAACCAACACAGAGACGCTAGTCTCAATAGTAACCAACCAGGCTCTCTCCACTCTCTAAGCTGTCCGAGATGGTTTTATAGACAACTGTTGACAATTTGGCAGGGAATATCAAATAGACTTGATCACACGATCATGCGTTTCCATGACCATGTGACCCCGTCCGTGTCTACTGCCAGAGATAGTGCAACATCTCTGCAAATCACGCATTAATTCCGGCTTGCACAAGTCAATTCATTGTGTGTACGCTGCTTAGTAAGCACTCTATCACCACATGCCTGGTGAAATCACATTTGATGTTTGCGTGATCCAAACAATGGAATTCCTCCATCCATTTTATCAAGTGCAGACATGTATATCATATGTCCCTAACAAAGGACATACCGTACACACACTGAAAAGACTGTTGTCCTATTATATAATCATACATGTTTAAATAATTAAATGAAGAGAGTCATCAAAATATAAGGTAATTAATCACTACACATGTATATAGGCGTAAGGCAAAAGGTAACTATGTTACACTCGCCGTTCTTTAGAATGTTTGTATATTTCCTTCATAGGTCCACTCCTCGAGTATGGTGATGTTATCTATGATAACATGTCTAGCTTAGCTAAAGACGAACTTGAACGGATCCACATATTGGATCGTTTTCGGCTTATATCCTATACTTTATTTACTTTTAGTACCCGATATAATGGATGTTTAGATTATTTTTGCATAGTGCATGATTTGTTTAATAAAAGTTTAAAGATCTGCCAACAATCAAACTGGCTTCCGTGATTTGAATATTTGTATAGTATCCCCTTGTTATTGGTGTATACACTCCGACAAACGTTAAGCACAACATGACTTGTTTCAATAATATATTTTCTAATAAAGAACTTATTTCAAATCGGTTTGCTGTTCGTCACATGTTATTGGTCGATTTTATTTATTTGTATATGACAGGGTGTGTAAAGTGTCACGTGTACCTTTCAACATTTGTGTTTGCGAACGAAAGCTGATTTTTTGTGTGTAGAGTTTTAAGTTTCATTTTCTATTGGTTTGGTATGGTGCGGCGAAAATTAACCATACAAGAACGATGGCAAGCTGTCGGCATGCATAACGGTGGTTTTAGCCATAGAAGGGTGGCAGGCAACTTAAGGGTTAACCAGTCCATCATTGTACGAATTATGCAGCGCTTTCGTCAAACGGGGAATGTTACTGACCGTCCATGTTCAGGTAGACCTCGCAAAACGACACCGAGAGAGGCCCGGCTCATATCCAGACGGGCGCGGCAATGGCCGTTCAGTACAGCTGGTGCACTTCGTGGTAATTTAGCGTCTGCAGGCCGCATTAGCACACGCACTGTAATCAGTCGACTCCACCATCAAGGAATGCGAGCGCGACGACCCATAAAGCATCCACAGTGGACATTACGTCGTCGCCATGCTCGATTTGACTGGTCACATGATCCTTTGGGGTGGACTATTCGTACATGGAGACGGGTCCACTGATCTGATAACAGTCGTTTTTGTTACGGTCGTGTAATGGTTTGGCGCCAACGAAACACTTCATTTCAGGACAACCATGTTTTGGGCCCAACTGCTTTTGTGGATGGGGTGTAACTGTCTGGGGTTGTTTTTCCTTTGACTGTAAGTTGGACTAGTACGTCCTTGATGGTAATCTGACAAGCCAAAAATACCGTGAAAATGTGCTCGCTCAAAGCATAGCCCCCCCCCCCCCATTTCGACAATCATGTGTTAGCTGACAGACCAATCAATGTTCATGGACGACAAAGCTAGACCACATAGAGCCCAACGTTTTACAGCAAGAGGCTGTTCAGACAATTCCATGGCCTGCGATGTCGCCAGACATGAACCATATAGAGCATGTATGGGACTTTATTGGCGAAAAATTAACCAAGTTGAACGCAATCAAAATGTCAAAATATTGACGAATTAAGAACTGTTATCTTACAGGAGTGGCAACAGTTCCCACACGAGGCGTGTTACAGAATGTCACAATAAACGCGGTGGATATACTCGCTATTGATTGTTTTGCCTTACACATACGCACAATAGATGCATTTAAAAGTTCTTAAAATCTGAAGACTCTGCATTTTAAGGCAATGTTAAAAACTTCCATCAAAGACAAACTGGTTTTACGATTTTCCAGCGCCTGTTTTGAACCCCAATTTTGCCATGTCTTTCAGGATGATAAATCCTTCGTAAATTGGTAATTTTAGAGCCCTTGGTGTTATCTTTTAAGACGTGTAAAAATGGTGATATCTATTTTATTGTTTTAACAGCATTGATGTACAAAATATATCGATACAAATATAATATGGTTCTTAACTTTTGTCGGAGTGTATAAATAATTACAAACACATTAATAGTCCGCCTTCGTGGTCGAGTGGTTACGGTCGCTGACTTGTATACCACTGTACCCTATCATCACTGATGGTCACGGGTTCGAGCCCCGCTCAGAACGTGTCTCATTTATATGAAAAAGTTGGCAGTTTCTTACGGAGGTTGGTGCACCCAAGTACTAGGTAACCGTTGGAGCCTGCCCAGGAAAGGTGTTGTGAGGTAAACTGCCCACCGGCGATATAACCCAAAATGGTGCTGATGCAGGCGTAAAACCCGAAATATAACAATACCTTCTTAAGAAATTAAACGCGCAAAGCATATCGGTATGTAACAGAACAATAAATGTGTTACCATTTTTAAAGGACACCTGCAGTCTATTCCTATTTTAACAATTTCTTCTGGACACTGGATCTGTTCCATCAGTTGACACAGGTCTGGGTAGTGGCACGATCCAAAGTTATCAACACACGGAAGTTTGATAAATTTATCAAAGATCTTTTTGTAGAGTAATAAATCCCCCTGCAATGTAAGAGGAACATAGTAACATAATTATTGAGTGTTTAAACTCTTTGAGTCGAGGTCGTCATGGCGCAGTAGTAGCCCGTTCGCTACAGGTGCGAAAGGCCCAGAATTCGAGCCCCGCTGGAGCCGTTACGATATTGCCCTTAGGCAATGCATTTACATTCCACATGTCCTCTTCTCCCAACCTCGTGGCGATGGATTCCATAGTGATTAATAGTTGTTGTAACAACTCGCAATCGAGCTAATAAATGTGTATAAACTGAGCTCGTCCGTCAGTGAACAAAGCAATGCCATTGTTAATATTGATAATACTCGACTACCCTTTAATTTCATTCACTAGGCAGTACTGCAAGACGAAATAACTTCAAATGTAAATATTAAGCGTGTATTTGCAGTCGTCGCAGCAACATCGAGGCTATCCCCGTCAGACGTCTTCAGTTAATTAAATATTTAGAGGTCGGGGCAAGATGCAGAAGACTACCAATTCCAGAATATGTCCTTATCTTTTTTACAGGTCCAGTATATAGCATCGATAAATGGAACCTCTGTTTATAGGGTCACCCAAATGAGTGTTAATATTATCAGTGTTGGGCGTGAGTACGGCCCCTAGATGTAGGCTACTGGCGTTCCAACATGTTACATACATCATTGTACGTACAATATTTGCAATAATATTACATGTATAGCTTACATAATAAACGTACAATGCCAATCCAACATGGAGTTATAAGAGATGAGCAAAATTATACACAATCATTTATCACAGTATGTTAGGGATAAAGCTTCAATATCCCTGCTAATCGGATATTAAAAACTGCTCTAAAACAATTATATAATACTGAAATACAAAATAGGTACTATTGCTCACTGATTAAGAATTGGTCATATGAAATCTAACTTCGCTTTGATCAGATCATAGCGAATATGATTAGCAGATATATTGCAGACGAGATCAAAAATGCAGTTAGAAATACAAAGAAATAATGGCATTATTCACAATTTTAAAAATTATTTACATAATAAAAACTAACGCCTCTGTAGAATAACAAAACAGGTTTTGGCACAATTACGAATCATCTCTTGGTTTATATGAATTACTCTCACTTAAATTTTAATTGTCACGTGGTCATTCCAGAATAAGTCCTTTGACAGATTACTTCTAAATCGAGTGGTGTTGTGTCCTGATTTTTCGAATCATTTTCTTGAATTATCGACAATGTTTATATAATACAGTCTACATCCGCTATGTCAAAGTCGGCTATGTCGAATTATCCGGTTATCTCGAAGTCGGATCAAAGTGCCGTTTCAGCACGATCATTTTACATATAACGGGCTCTGCCTATATTGAATTTCGTTAAGTCAAACTTCGGTTATGTCGAAGTATTTTGTTCGGTCCGACGGAATTCGACAAAACAGGTGTATACTGAATTCCTCAATGCCTAATATATTTCCAGAAATTCCTGAAAATCTGTCGTTATGGGCTACCGAAGACCCTTCCAAGCGGTGTTGTCGTGTAATTGAGAGTTTGTGAAAATTGAGTTTACCAGAAAAAACATATTGGCTAGTGTTGTATGTTTTATGGTTTTGGTGTATATGTTATCAATAGGAGGTGCAACCTCTACGGGATTTCCCCGTATTAATCGATGTCCACCATTTAATATCAGCAAGTATGCTGTAACATTAGCCGAATATTGACTTATTATTTATTAACCAGCCGTCCACCATTTAGTATGTATTACCCATTACGCTGCAACGTTAGCCAAATATTGACCTATTAATTTCCGTACACAATTTGGTAACATCTATTAGGCTGCGACATAATTTTAACAATCCATCCCCCACTACCAGTGTCCATTATAGCATGTAATATTAAAGCGACACTACATCGCAAAAAGCCAAATAAATACATTGTTCACGTGTAAATGCATTGCTACTACAAATTCTTCCGAATACATTCGAACGCTAGCATTGAATCAATATACAGTGTGTTGGTGGTCTACATACTTTCAAAAGTGAAAGTAGGATTTCATATACCGGTCATCCACGCTCCTGGATTGACATTTCTTTGTCCTTGTAGTCAATACTAAACACGTGATACTGTCGCGTATTGATAATTAATTTAACTAAGATTAGTCTACAAATAAATATGTATAGGCACAAATGTGAGATATAACGCTAAATCTGAACCATAAATCTCGTTATTCGGGATACACAGGTTATATTACGCATGCATGTCGACCCTATTTACATTAATTTGTTATGTCAACAAACCTAGCATACGATGCTTGTTTATTAGTTGAAATACCCAGTTTTTGAGGCAAATATTTGGAAAATAAATTTATGTTTTCAATGATGTAGTGCCTCTTTAAACTAATACTGTTAATTTATAAATATCTTACCGCTACTGGAGGCGGAGCTCCAATGTCACCGTTGCTTTGAAAGCTTGCCATTACATCGATTGGACCCGGGAGGATTAGTGGGTCTGGGGTAAGCCCGATGGCTGTGATGTTCACCATTGCCGAAGCCCCTCCACAATCCCTGTAGGAGAATTTTGTGAGCTTTACTGGTTGCTTGCGTCTTCCTTTCTGAAAGTGATTAAGTTGGTACGATGGTCGCCAGATCGGACAGGTGGGCTTTCTCCGGGTACTCCGGTTTCCTCCCACATGAATAACCACATATAAGCTTTCATCCGAGCCAACGAGAATGATTAATATAAGTTGTTAAAACTTGCTTCGCAAACGTTGTAAAATAAATAAAGTTTTAAAAACAATCCATGATTAAACATGACTCACCAGTACAAATACATAGCAACATCGGTATATACAGTACATAACATCATTGAAATAGCAAATACCAGTTCAATGAAACATCGATGTTTACGATACCAAGCGCGATTAAAATATATCGAGTACCAGTCCAGTGAAACATAGGATTTAAAAGTACAAAACACGATTAAAATATATCGAGTACCAGTCCAGTGAAACATAGGATTTAAAAGTACAAAACACGATTAAAATATATCGAGTACCAGTCCAGTGAAACATAGGATTTAAAAGTACAAAACACGATTAAAATATATCGAGTACCAGTCCAGTGAAACATAGGATTTAAAAGTACAAAACACGATTAAAATATATCAATTACCAGTCCGGTGAAACATCGAATTTAACAGTACAAAGCACGATTAAAATATCTCCAACTACATGCCCAATGAAAATCGACATTTACAGTACAACACACGATTAAAATATCGATCACCCGTCTGACCCTAATAATATGACGTTTTTCAGATGGGACTTAAAACCGAGGTCTCGTGTCGGTGCTGTACATCGTGCAAGTAAACGAACAAGAGACATCTCTGGAATGTGTCTCTGTCTGTATCATTGCGCTATCCTCCAAATATCTAAAATAACTAATCTCTTCAGGAGGCGTCGCTCATATGGGCAACCGGTAGCGACGATAAATAAACGTAAAACACACACACTTTCATCAACTCGCTTAGTATTCTTGAAAGCGTAAGCGGGTTGTGGTATGGTGGCCTGTAGCTGTATAGCAAAGATGTACTGTAAATGGTTCGTGGCTAGCATTCCAAGAACTAACACATTAAAAGTATAATAGTTCAAGTTTAACTTCGGTGATGAAGTCTATTAGATCGTCTTTCGTTTGGATAAAATTTGTCACTTTTTCTATATCCTCCATTTCAAGTTCGTAAACGTTTGGCATACAAGCTACGTACACACTCGCCATGGAAACCGCAAACAGCAAATCACGTATCATGATTTCTCGATGCGCTGAAATTACTAAAATTGAGACAGTTTGCGACAACGTCTTGTTCTTACTTGTACGGTACAACTATAAATTGTGTAGCTGCATGTACTAATTTATAAAACTGTACGATAACAAAGCGATAACAGCCTGCATGTCTCATTGCAAGGGTTATTTTGATATGAAATTCAAATAAGGTACTATCTAAAAAAAACAATTTGTTTCAATACTGACATCAATAACAAACGCAACGTGGAAAAGATTGCGTAACATTTTTATAGAGTGTATTTCCAGTCCATCGGGTTAACCACAGGACTACTTATCCGTATTTTTTTCTACACACCAGTGAAAGACATATATATATACCAACAACACTTGTAGCACTTGAGCTCTGCTTTGTAGCACTTGGGCTCTGCTTTGTAGCACTTGAGCTCTGTTTTGTTTCTCTTGGGCTCTGCTTTGTAGCACGTAGGCTCTGCTTTGTAGCACTTGAGCTCTGATTTATAGCATGTAGGCTCTGCTTTGTATCACTTGAGCGTTGCTTTGTATCACTTGAAATCTGCTTTGTAGCACCTGAGCTCTGCTATATATAACTTGGGCTCTGCTTTGTTGCACTTGAGCTCTACATTGTTGCACTTGAGCTCTGCTTTGTAGCACTTGAGCTCTATTTTATATAACTTGAGCTTTGCTTTGTTGCACTTGAGCTCTGCTTTATAGCACTTGAACTCGCCAGTGGCGCTCTCTACACACGCTATGTACTTACTCTGATATACCGATTCACTTTTTTTTTCTCGCGTCCATGTTTACGGCGTAACTGTGGTGCCGAATAAGGTGTTATTATGACGTGTCTATTTGGGTAAATATTGTCACCAAGTAAGATGCACTGGTCGGGGAACGTTAAATTAAGATCAATTTGTCTGATCATGTTAAATTGTTGAGCGTCATTTTGATGGCCTAAAGGCCCGCATTCAAAATATCTAAAGCCGGAAGTATCGACAACTTGAGAATGTATTATATTATACTTCCTGTGGCCCGAGTAGTACTGCTCTTATGATTCTATGACTGGTCTATGAATGTGCTGCGATGTGCTACCGCAAGCTACATCCTGTCCCAGACATTCGTCATATCTAGCCAGTAATGTAGGGTTTCAATTTAATGTACATTCATGTGAGAAAACTTCAGTTGACTTGCGGAATGCCGAGGCCGACCCGTGCTTCAAATACTGCTCGGTGGGGCACTTTATTCCTCCACCGATAATAACTGGAAGCACACTCATTTCATTAACGAACATTATAATTTAAAATAAAAAATTCACATATACACAGTTGCTTTCATTAAAATTTACCACTAATACGAATTTTTAAAAAGGGTCTCGAGCCTCTAAGGGTGTGCGGTCTTTGGTCCCTCACTTAGTGTGACTTCCGGTGAGCAGACCTATATAAATTCAAAATACAACAACACAAACCGATCCCCCGTCTGACTAATAAAATTAACAGTCTTTCAGATGGGACGTTAAACCGAGGTCTCGTGTCGGTGGTTTACACCGTGCACGTAAAAGAACCAGAGGAGACTTTGGATTGTGTCTCTCTCTGTATCATTGCACTATCCTCCAAAAATCTAAAATGACTAATCTCTTCAGGAGGCGTCGCTCATATGGGCAACCGGTATCGACGATAAATAAACGTAAAACACAAACCTGCTTGCCTTGTAGCGGATCAGTGACACAGTGGTTAAAATGCTGGACTCGTAATACAGTGGTCGCTTGTTCGATCCTCCGATACACCATATATTCGTATGAGACAATAAGCTTATGAAAATTAACTTTCGGATGAGATTTTAAACTTTCTAAAAGTAAACTTTCGGACGAGTCTTTCAACTAATGAAAGTAAACTTTCGGATTACGCTTAATCCTTATGAAAGTAAACTTTCGGATGAGATTTTAAACTTATGAAAGTGAACTTTCGGACGAGTCTTTAAACCTATGAATTTCAACGTAAGCTTTTGGATGAGGCTCTAAACTGAAATACCCTTTATCGATGATTTACACTATACAACTGAACGAGCCATCGAAGTATCTCCACTGGTACCATGTCTGTATAATTGTACTATCCTCCAAACACTGAAATGAGTAGGCCTATAACCTCTTGAGGAGGAACCGCTGATGTGGACAACAAGTAGCGACTATGCATAAACACAATGACACAACTTGTTCACCGAGGGTCACATTGTATGTACATTGTACTTGTTTGTTCTTTAGCATATCAAGCATCCATAATTCTGTAAAACATAAATCCGACAATCTGAAAGTAGACCGAAACGTTGGTGCTGCTTGTCATTGTGTGTAATGCTGACAGGGCTGTGCAGAAACAGCGGGAATACATTGTGACAGACGGACACTCTTATCCCTGGCCTCTTAGTGACGGAGAACTTGGCCTATATGTACATGTTCTGCGCATTTTGGGAATACGGACGATTCCGGAATCACGCTGTGCGTTTTAAGAATTCTTAAACTGCGCAACAGTATTGGAATTCCTAAAACGCACAGCACGATTCTGGAATCGTCCGTATTCCAACAAAGCGCAGAACATATATATTAATCCAACTTTAGCTAACTGTTAAGACAGA
The DNA here is from genome assembly GCA_014843695.1 of Archivesica marissinica. Classification (NCBI taxonomy): domain Eukaryota; kingdom Metazoa; phylum Mollusca; class Bivalvia; order Venerida; family Vesicomyidae; genus Archivesica; species Archivesica marissinica. The sequence continues at coordinate 76,721,257 of CM026391.1, forward strand.
GGTGTACATAATACACAGGTGTACAAACTTTAGATTTCCTTCGATTGGTGGTAGAATACACAAGTTAAATGATGGGCAATAACTCTGTAAAACCTGTTGATAAATATTATAGTACATGGGAGGTATTATCATAAATATGTGTATTTGTATATATTTGTTTTATATAATTTGCTATAGGAAATTGTGTATAGTCATTATCCAGTGGTGTAATCAGTTAATATAAAACTTGTCAGCATGTTTCCGCTAAATGACGCGACGTCGTTATTATTTAGGCGTCACGTCCGTTGTATTATTTATTGTTTGAATTCCTGATGAAGGTGCAAGCCGAAACGTTGAATTATAATGTAATTATATAGAAGACACGTGTTGTGTTTGATTTTGTCAATATTATATATTGCAAGAACATTTATGTTGGTATAAGCGAATTTTGATGGCAAATATCCAGTTCTGAGGATAGATGGGGGGTGAAATCTCGTGCGGGGGAAGTTTGGTCAGGGGGATATGTTCTGCTTTATTGTGTTCTAGCTCCACGCTGAGTGCCTATGGTTCCAACGGCGTGCAGACTCACAAACTCTCAGTAACAAGGCACTATATCTAAATCATTGATGGTTAAATTGAATTAAACACATCAATAAGCAAATGATTGATGAAATGTTTGCAAATTCATGAAGCAACACCTAATTAGTTCCTATATGTATTACTGCATAGAATAATTATTATGAACATGAAAACACGTAGAAAGAGTACACAGTACTAATTCTACATGAATAGATGTACAGCTTATGTTTTACAATACAATAAATGCATAGTTAAATTCATTAAAGCGACACTACATCAGTGAAAACACAAAACAGAATGTATTTCCTATTACCGGTATATGGTATAATATTTGTCCAAATATTTGCCCTAAATACTGAGTATTTCAAGTAATAAACAAACGTCGTATACGCGGTTTGTTAGCATAACAAAATAATGTAAACATCCATGCGTGAAAATCCAACTAGTGTATCCTGAATAAAACGATTTAAATTTGTGCCTATTTATTTGTAGACTATTCTTAGTTTAAACATATTTATTTTCTGTCAATACATGATTATTTACAACAACTGATATAAGGAATTGGACAGAAAGCTGTATAGACTATTCTTAGATAAATTATCTTTAAACGACATTATCTCACGTTTAGCTTAGCAAAGTATGATGACAAATAAACGTCAATTCAGGAGCATGGATGACCGTTATATGAAACCATACTTTCAATCTACAAACACACTGTTTATTGATTCAATGTTAGTGTTCGAATGTATTCTGAAGAATTTGTAGTAGCAATGCGTGAACAAATGCATTTTATTTGCCTTTTGCGATGTAATGTCGCTTTAAATAAACACCAATCAGAACACCTTAAGATTCGTTTCCGCCTAAACACGAATAAATGTATTTCATTGTCCATTGTCAACATCAAGCATGCAAAATATATGAAATAAAACGGTACCGATCACACATTTGTGATTTATTGACAACTTGTTCTCACAATTGATACCATGTTCTTTGCCTGTCTTGTCTGCTGTTTTTTCTTGATCGCTTCTCAAAACTTCTACTTGATTCCACGAAACTGCCAATTGCCATTCAATATGTCTACCATTTTAAATTCATTTACTATTTCTATTATAATTCCCATAATTTTTGATGATTTTAAGATTTCCAATATGGTGGATTATTTTTGCAAGTACCAGGAACATGTAGATAGGATCCTGGAAATACACATGCAGTCTAGCATTCAACAAGATTAGTCCACATTATAGATTTGTCCGATCAGATCATGTTTCCAAGAACCCACGTTATTGTAGTGCACACATGTACTCCCAGTAAAGCCACTAAAAATTATAATACGAAAACTTATATTTTTGTTCCTGCATTTATTTTGGAATTCCAGTGATTTTGACACTAATACCAGCAAGCCAATGTCAATTACAGCAATCTACAGCTGTTGGGCCTGTATATACAATAACAAGAATTTATTTATTGTGTTTTACAGGAATACTTATTTGCTGCAGATGGTCACAGAGGTTCGTTTGTACTGTATCGTTCCGTATGTGAACAGTCAAATGTGTCATAGTGGTTGTCTGTGATGAGACATAGCAAAATAATAAGATGATCATTGTACCATTTATTGTGATTTATGGAAAACACTCAATACAGTGTCTTGAATGTGTTGGAATATTAGTGAAATACATGTCACGATAGAGAGCAATAACATATTTATTTACTGAAGGCTATGCAGGTCAATTTGGTTTAACATTTCAACATACATTCTTGAACACAGTAGTTGAAGTTATACTTCTCTGTAAATTTTCGAATTTCTAACTGTATGAATAGTGAGAAGAAGTTAGGAATAAGTGACTTCTTCCCAAGATTTCAGCCAAGCTTAATCACTGACTGCCTGATCCAAACAACCATCAATTAATTACATATTTAAATTATGGAGAAATATTTCCCAACCACTTGACCTGTTTACTCTTACATATTGGCGGTAGTTTCTATGGAAAACAAGTGGAAATTACACACAATGTTCAAAATCCATTTTCGATCATTAGTTTATTTCCGTTAATAACCTTTTTTCGATATTTAAAGCGGATATCACAATATAGCATCCCCTTATGTAGTTTATTGATGCGTAAATCCTGAACAACTTTAGCAAGTGTTGAAGAAACTACATATATGGTTACCGCCCCTACTGGCGGCGTCAGTGAACACGTTCACGCATCTTCTCCTCAGCAACCATAGGGTCTATAGTCACCATTTATGATTTAGTATTTATTGTCATCATGGTACAAATTCTTCCATCTCAAAATATTACAAATTCTTCGGAACATCTACCACCGACATTTAGTAAGATTGATCAATGTACAATACAATGATATTCATAGTTGTTGCATGAGTCAGGTGAGCTATATAGGGCCATCGTGGTCCACTTTATTGTAAATAAATCATCATAAATATTTGCTCAAGTTGTTAGAAATGTATAATTTCTTATGCAATTGCATGTATATATGTATTTAGACTGCATGTGTATAAATTATGTTCATCAATGTTTTATGATTTGCATCTTTTTAAATATATGTGTAGAAACATTGCTGTCATGTACTATGATGATATTTGTAGTATTTTACTTGAATTAAGCATGTTTATTTCTTAATATTGTTATTAAGTGATTCCCTGATGCAAATCCCCAACCCAGGTCACAGATGATAACATAACACAACTGTTGACTATAGAAATTCCTTGTTTTTTTCCACCAGACTGTAGGCCTACATGTATTTATAAACAAGGACAAAATGACTTGGTAGCAACATTTTGTCAATATAATTATATATTTTTTATGTCTTAATGTATTTTACCTAACCACTGTTCCCAATTTTTAATTTCCATTAACTGCTACTTTCTTGTCTAACCTTTTCATCCCTATTTACAGGTCGAATATACAAATGTAGGTTTCTCCTACCAACCTTCACCACTTATGCAAGTGACCTAGCATATTGAATATACATTAAGATGTAAAGGCATTCTTTAGCTAAATTGGTTTATATGCATGTAGTCAGTGCCACAACCCTTTCCTAAAACACTGTCAACATGTGTGCTATATTGTCGTTTCTCGTGTTTAACAGTAAACCATACATAGTTATTCTTAGTATAAATAGTGTGTGTTTTACGTTTATTTATCGTCGTTACCGGTTGCCTATATGAGCGACGCCTCCTGAAGAGATTAGTCATTTTAGATTTTGGAGGATAGTGCCATGATACAGACAGAGACCCATTCCAGAGTCTCCTCTGGTTCTTTTACGTGCACAGTGTAAAGTACCGACACGAGACCTCGGTTTAACGTCCCATCTGAAAGACTGTTAATTTTATTAGGGTCAGACGGGGGATCGAACCTGTGATACCCGTATTACCAGTCCAGCGTGTTAACACTGGACTACAGATCCACCTAAATAGTGTCCACACGTTGGTTGTTTGATATGCCTATTGTATAGCAACGAGGCGAGTCTCTCGTTTATAGTCCCATCTGAAAGATTTGATATTGAGAGGGTCAGGCTCATCACTTTTAGATGGTATTTATTTTAAACGTTTTAGAAAACTTAGTCGCCAAAATGCATTTATGCGATGGCGACTTTTAAATATAGGGGGTGGGGGTTTAGATGTCTTGCTAATATATACCTCCATTCTCTAACCCCTACATCATTATTTATAGTAGATGAGTATTGCTATGGCAACAATTGTTGTCATAGCTTTTCTTGTTACAATAAATGATGGATGCCATTTGTGATACACTACCAGTGTAGTTGTAATAATTGAATATATAACGGGCTGCAGATCTTTTGACCATTTCTAATGTATATGTAAGTGTTTCTGCAAGAAATTCCAGACTGTGGAGCAGTATTCAACCTGTGGACGGACGTTCAAGTGGTATGTGCTTTTTCTTTGACATGTTTGTTATTAGTTTTGATTTTCATGTTGATGAAGCGGATGGTGTTGTTAGCTTTTGAGGTAATTAATAATATTGATGTGTTGGGCCTAGTTGATGTTCTTCAGTTGACCGTAATTGCGTGCTATATAACATGTGTGGGTAAATGATGGAGTTTATTTTCCTATGGACTTCACATTTAGTAGGGCTGAATTCTATTGAAAATTCCATTTTCCAAGATTCTAAGAGGTGTAGGTCATGTTGTAGAGCTTCTGCTGAGGACTGGAATTTAATGGTGAGGTAGACGATGGTGTCGTCGGCAAAGAGGCGGGTCCGACTTTTGATGATGTTTGGTAGGTCATTTATATAAGATATAAAGAGACATGGCCCCAGAACAGACACTTCGGGGACACCCGAGAGAACGTGTAGCCTTTCAGATCATTTATCTTCGACTAGAACCTGTAGTGACATGTTTTTGAGAAAAGAGTGTATCCATGATGATAGGTTGCCATTTATACCAACATGTTTGAGTTTATGGGTGAGCTTGTGGTGATCTACTTGTCGATTGCTTTACTGAAAAATCTATTATGATGACATCAGTCTTGTGACCGAGCTCGAGATTGTCAGCTATATCTTGTGCGAAACCAATGAGTTGGGTGTCACAGCTGTGTTTTAGTTTAATAATATTTTATTGCTCGATTCGTTTTACATATATATGTGAATACAAAACATGACACATTAAATAAAGGCAAACGGATCGTGCCACACGTTCCAGCAACATTAGTTACGGCCCTTCCAGAACAGCTGTGGTTTGACCTGAACCCTGCTGTTGTGGTCTAATACTATGATGAGCGTCTAAGTATGGCATAGTGTTGGTGTTGGTAACCAGGATGTGTTCTAAGAGTTTGGAAGCAATGCATGTTAGAGAAATGGGGCGGTAATTGCTAGATTTGGACTTTTAACCGTTTTTGTATATGGGGGATATTCCAAGAGGTATTTGGATTTGGTTTAACGGGTCATATTTTCAGAAATGATTCTCAGATCCTTCTTGAAGCTTGACCAATCGGCCGTACTGTATGGTCTGACCATCATATATTTATTTTTAACACCGAGACAATTAATTTACAGACGGATCTATAGCCCAGTGGTAACACGCTGGACTGGTAATCCAGGGATCGCAGGTTCGATCCCCCGTCTGACCCTAATAAAATTAACAGTCTTTCAGATGGGACGTTAAACCGAGGTCTCGTGTCGGTGCTTTACACCGTGCACGTAAACGAACCAGAGGAGACTCTGGAATGGGTCTCTCTCTGAATCATTGCACTATCCTACAAAATCTAAAATTACTAATATCTTCAGGAGGCGCCGCTCATATGGACAACCGGTAGCGACGATAAATAAACGTAAATAAAAGACAATTAATTGAGCCGTATTGAGTTTCTGATAATATCAACGTCGTTTTACCAGAAGTAAGAAATCGACAGAATGTAACCCAGGCTAACAGGTATAGTTGATACAGAACAGTTGAGATATATAGTTTAAACACATTAATTTAGCTGGATTGCGAAACAAGAATTTACAATGTTAGATCAATCGCTCTCGAGACCTCATTCCTGATGGAATCCATCACCATGAGGGAAAGAAAAGTGGCAATGAGTAAGTTGGGTACCCTGCCTAAGGGAACAATCGTAACAGATACAGCTGTGCATGAACTGCGGGCCTTTCGCACCTGAGGCACTTCACTGTCACGAGTTTAAAGTTTAATCACTATTTGATTTCAATTAATATACATAGTATAATGATCACAATAAGAAAATACATGTAGGATTGAGGAGAAAGCAACTTGCTTATATGGTTACCTCTGTCACGAGTTTAGATCTACACTGAACCGAATTTCTAAACGTCCACCTAATAAATTGTGAGTTTAGGGTAACGGGTCTGTGTATTAGTCCAACTATTGGTAGTCTATTGTTATCCACCATACTCTATCAATGTACACTAAGAAAACACTAATTTATTGTCATGGCTGACCAAGCGGAACGGAAGGGTCGAATCCTACGTTTTGGCATGAGGACCACGTGCACGGCATGGTGAGTGCTCAATTTGATTGCAATTTATTCTATGTGCGACCCGTAACAGAAAAAACAGAAAATATGGCGAGAATGACCATTGGGGAACTATTTCAAGTACATTTCGTAATGAATCATACAATGTCATATTTTAATATCATTCTAAATCATTTCCATCGTGTTTCCATGTTGCACGACTTTTCAACAGACGGCATTCTACTATGGTCTTTACTTGTTGGTTGTCTTCAACTGTTATACAACATCAGGTGGACCTTTAGAGATTCGGTTCAGTGTATATAGGCACATACACAATAATCAGATATCATGTTCAATCAGTCAGATAAAGATGTACATACCCTCACTAGATCTCGTCATCACAATCGTGATCAGTTGCGCATTACCTGCACAAGAACCACACATTTCTGTACATATGCACGCTAGATCAGCTTTGCGACAAGAACATCGTCCATCTTTACATATTCCATTCTCTCACTGCACCCACACGTAACCAGCTCAATGACAGCATCTGGAGCAGCCAGACTAGACTAGACTAATAACTGAACTATATTTAGACTAATAACTGAACTATACTACCCCATTTCCTAATAGCTCATATTTCTCAATGTCAATGTCTGGACGGTCCGACAATAGCCACGCTGGAAAACACTTATTGGTTCTACGTCTGCTCAATCATCTTATCCCCCATCTTAGGAATAGTCCCCGATTGAGCTCCATCTAAGTACTCTGATCTTAATCATCGGTTTCCATAGGTTGACTGAACCAATTGCTCTCTCTTGGATCATACTGTCGCAGCAACCTCTCCGAACAACATCGTACAGAACAGCTTTGCTGGTCATATTTGTGCCCTCCATGTTCGAGTGGTTAAGTTTGTTGACTTCAATTTGTTGCATATTCGAATCCCACCGGAGGTGTTGATGTGGAAGCTATCCAAGTGCCCCTCATCGCTGCAGGTTCGAATCCCACCGGAGGTGTTGATGTGGAAGCTATCCAAGTGCCCCTCATCGCTGCAGGTTCGAATCCCACCGGAGGTGTTGATGTGGAAGCTATCCAATTGCCCCTCATCGCTGCAGGTTCGAATCCCACCGGAGGTGTTGATGTGGAAGCTATCCAATTGCCCCTCATCGCTGCAGGTTCGAATCCCACCGGAGGTGTTGATGTGGAAGCTATCCAGACGGCACGTGGATCAGTGGTTCTACCCGGATACCCACCAATGTAGTAAATACTGCTCGGATGGGTCCCTGATGTCTTCCTCCACCAGTAATAGCTGGAGAGTCGCCATATAACCTAAGTTGTTGTTGCGACTGTAAATCGTAAATCAAACAAACAAAAAACAAAACTAACCATGTTTACTAGTTTAGAGACTTCATCATGGAATGGATTTGATTGTTGTATGTATGCTTTTAAAGGTTTAACATTTATCTAATCATTGTTCAGAACAGCCTTAGCCAATTGGTTTGTTGGGCGAACGTACAGTGACACCAGTCATCTCCTCTGCTTCCTTTGATAGCTTTGTTATTCTGGATCTACAATGAAAACGATTGCAAGTGAAGTAGGGTGACATGTAAGGCCAGTGATTCCTCCTAGTACATATATCTTCATGTTTTCCTGTTCCAGTACATGACCCAACCATTGACTCTTCTTCACAGAGAAGTCCCCATTCATCAGCTCGAACAATAATCCGAGATCTGACTGTTCTATATGTCACATAGAACAACCCATACATGTGTATATAGGAAGTTTGCTTATTTTTATTGCAAATTCGAAAATGAATTTCATAAAATATGATATGAAATCATCACGAGTGTGAGATCCTTTTTATCACATTACGATAGCGCGCTCGTTTGAATAAATAACGTTGCTACTTTCATTTTGGTGCCAAGTGCCAGCGCAAATTGTCATGACGTCACTACATTTTCATGACGTCACTACACACAGCAGCGTTATATTTATGTTTTAAACAGCGCTATATAATTACGTCAAATCTTCTTTTAAAAGATAGTGTGTCTTACCAGTAACGTTGTGTACAAATTCAAATAGAAATATGCATACTTTAATTTACAAATTATAAGGAGTATTCTCTCAATCAATCAGAATCCGTCCAGGTGTTATTAAACGTGTGGTCATATAAGAATGTATGTCATGTCGGTATTACACTGAATACATGCGAAATTATGTGATAAATTTATGTACGTTTTTAATCTAAAGCACTAAACTAACAATATTTTGTTTTGCAATACGCTCACAGAACTGTACACTCCCCTCCGTGTACACTCCATACTTCCCGGTCCGAGCATTGGTGAGAAGCGAGCGCGCTAACCACTGCGCTAATCGAACAGCCAGACATACCAGAGCTATGTTGGAACAGGATATTCTGGTGATATATGTTGGCCATTAATTTCAGAGACGAAAATTTTTTAAAGTGTTGCATTTAGTTGCCATGGAAACCACAGTGCTACAAATATATATCCTTTTCATTTGCGCTAATTTAGTAAAGATCATTCCTGTGAAGTTTCTCTTTGTCGGCTTGCGAGATGTAGGAAGAATGAGAGACATCGCTAATTTTCTATTACCTCCCTTGGCAGATAATGTCTGATTTATTTCAAAATGTGAATAGGTCCTTTTAGTTAGAATCCTTTGTTTTTACTGTTGTGCCCTAACCAGATGTTGCGGTATGATAAATGTGATTTTATCCAAATCGTGTTAATTATTCTTTTAGAAATAAGTGCCCATTGCATACGTATTACAACGTTTTCAACTCACTGCTTCAAATAGGGGCAAAAAAGACAAGCGAATATATGTGTTCAAAGAGTTTGTATTTATTAACAACAATTGCACCCTATGACATATACTATATGAGATCTGTCGAGATATAGTAATTTAAAACTCTTAAGAAGCGATAGTGGAATAAAATTGTTAGCATGTTGTGCAAAGGAAACAACGGTAAAAACAGAAGAAAACACTTAGTAGGACCTATCTACTTTTAGAGAGTATGCAGGGGCAGTAACTGACCGATGTCTCTCATTACCCTAGAACATAGCTCGCAATAACATCCAAATACATTCCAATCACCCTTCAAATATCCCCATAATACTTTCCACACACCTTCCAAAATCTTCAGTAGACATTGTGTTTAATCAAAAATGTGGATTTTTTACGGAAGAAAAATGTACGAAGACAAAACACAATGTGCTATACAGCTTATTATCATGGGTATTGTAATTAACGTTTGAATAATAAATAAATGTAATCCACGTTACACCATTGTTTTACAGCACACGAATGGACGTGTGCCGGAAAGTGTTACAGGCATGATGTCCGCTTGCTATTAGTGGAGCTGGCGAGGACATTTCGACCAAAATCAAGTTCGATATGATTGAACATGTATCTGGAATATCACTTTTACAGACATTCCGGCATTCGTACCATTGTCGTTTGCTCTTTCGATCATGCCAGCTCGTGGTTATAATCCGTTCAATGATATACTCCATAGTGCGGGCCGGCCCGAACAGGGTTAGCAACGTACATACACAGTAAGTAATACGATAGAGTATGTATTCATATACCTTGATAACACACTACAAAGTCTGCCTTACAGCCTTTATCCACACTAATTCTGTTTCCTTCGAAACCGTACGATATGTATTCCTCACAAGGGCTTTTGGACATCTGAGTTATAAATGATAATACGACATACATTTGTATATTAAATAATGTTTACCATCGTAACATGAGTGCATGTAATGTATTACAGTCCAATTACAATATCACATTGGCATGCGGATGGTTAGTGGTTCTAACCTGGTGCCCGTCCACGCCTGGAATTCAACTCGGGGTCTTTCTCTACCAATACTAGTTTGAGAGTCGCCATATGACCACCTAAGACGTGATATTGTACCTTGTGGTGTCTCAATAAACAGTTAGTACTTCGCAGTGCTTTTAATTGTATCAACACATAACATCGATACACACATTCTATAATTATCCCGAACATATCAACAATGTACGGTGATCAGCTCGAACCAAGCCCACATGCAGTTTTCCCTACCATGGACTGCGCCCAACCATACTATACATGATCTGGTTGGTTATCTAATATCACAAAGCTACCTTAAATCAATATATATATGTGTGTATAGGATAGATCACTAATTGGCCACGGGCCAATGAGTTGATCTATCTGACTTAGACAACGTACATAAGTAGGTTGCGTCTATACAATTTAGAAGCGAGAACTGTGGCTCTTTCATTGGACCACGTGACTTAGTCGTTGTCTAAATATATATATATATATATATATCTTGCTTGTGCCACCGCACCTAATCGGCACGCGTAGATTTACGTCACGCGGTCGAAATATGAATAGCCTATGTTACATAATATTTATATTAATTGAATCCAATAAATTGTGCTTAATTGTTAATTAGTTCGTTCTATTTACCCCACCCCAGTCATCCGGGTAATAACACCCAAAAGCGACCTCTCGCTAACCCATGCAAGCGATATAACACACCACAAACTCAGTAACTGTGACTATAAGCTGACCGTATTAAATATTTAATATGTCCCATAATTATCCAACACTCCCCCCCCCCATTCGCACAAATGCACGAGGCATAGTAGCGGTAAGTCGCCGTTATTAATGCCTATCACATGCATGCCAATGTATTAACAAGTTTATGTACACCGGGTTGCCATATAAATGCAAGCTATGTGTCCCATCTATTATCACGTCGTCATGGTAACGGATATTAAGCCCTAGCGACTACCCAAGAATATAATGGATCGTCTGTTTTGTTACATACAATCAAACATATCTAGACTAGTATAAACACAATCAAGCATAATTATGTATATATGAACACAATCAAACAAAATGGATCACTATTATAATTATATCATAATAAGTAAATGTGGCTCACTTGATACACAAGTTTAATGCTCTGAATAAGCCCTCTAGTTTCGCAGGAATTGGGCCGATACCTCCAACTTTCGCAGCGCCATGGCTCGCAGATATCTGAAACACACGAATACATATAGTACGCAAATAGTCACAAGCATGCAAGTATATACACACACACCACTGGCAGACGTACCAGTATGGGGTGCCGTTTTACTATTTTATTCGTTTTTTGGATATCCGTAATTCGAGTTATGGATATCCATAATTCCAGGCGCGCTGGTTTGCTATTTATTAAGCATTAAATTTTATGGATATCCCAAAGTCGAATTATGGATATCCATAAATAACCAATAAATAGCAAAACGGCGCCCCATATAACAGTGCTTTAATAGTATCATTGGAGTTGAATAAAATTAAACTCACATAATTATAAAATATTTGTTTTTCTTTCAATTTTCTTTAGTCAGTCCAATTATACTATGAAAGCAAATATGTGTTCTATATAACATTGTTTTTATTTTGTTTAATTAGTTTTTTTAAGTATTTATTCAGTTCCAATTACACTATCAATGCACTGTATCGTGTACATTAGTTGGGTTCCAGTCAGTCGATTTTTCACATTTATACTTCTGGCAAAATGACATGACCAGAAACTCAATACTGGTATCGGATCATATATTTATATGACGGACCTGGCAAAATATATCAACACCTGTTCCCAGGCTACATATACACCAGCTATGGTAGCATATTACATCATTGGTGTCATCAAACATGGATTGAGTTCATATGTCGTATGGTCTTGATGGCGACTCGGTACAATTGTTACAGTGAACAAAGGAGCATCACGCAAACTACGATATGCTACATATTGCAAACATATCAACAAAACATATATATTAACATAGCAGATATATCAACATATCAGATATATCAACATATCAGATATATTAACATAGGCATATGGTATGTATATACATGTATATGAAACTCGTGCTGCGATGTATGAGAGAGCGATCGCCGTATGTAAAATAATATTGTGATCCGGCCTTTGCTGTATGGCAACTCAGCCTTTGTCGTATATAAAATTGTATAGAGATCCGGCCTTTGTCGTATATAAAATTGTATGACGTTTGTCAAATAGGAGTTGTGAGGCTTCTCGTGCACTCCTGTATCCGCTACAGAAGGGACTACATTCTTACTGTAAACGGCGACAACGCCAGTAATTATTATATGTTGATATAACTCGCATATCAATCGCTACAAATGTAATAGAGTTTAAGTTAATAATATGTATATATAATAAATAGTAATGCAGTCACCTGGGACCTTTGTAGTTATGACTGCTTCCGTTGAATCGGGTTCTGAGGTTATTCCTAGAAATAATAAACTGGTATTTGGAATACAATTAAGTCATGATTACTAATGTTTTCTATACATTTTGCTTAAACATATTTATTCGACATTATATAACATAATTTACAACAAATAATTATGTACACAATAATTTCAAGAGGATCGAAAGGAAAGCTAAAAGCTTATTGGATTTCACTCCACCATGTACGTCTTACATAACGGAAGTCCTTTTCGTACATACAGACTATACATATGATTTTGAAACGTCTTGGGTGGGACCCAGGTGCGTGCCATATGATTGGTGGGAATTAGTTTATACACATATATTTGAGCTTGATTGCACAACAAGTTCATACAACTTATATACCATCCAAATACATTCCAAATAACCTTCAAATACCCCCATAATACTTTCCACACACATTCCAAAATCTTCAGTAGACATTGTGTTTAATCAGAAATGTGGAATTTTTACGGAAGAAAAATGTACGAAGACAAAACACAATGTGCTATACAGCTTATTATCATGGTATTGTAATTAACGTTTGAATAATAAATAAATGTAATCCACGTTACACCATAGTTTTACAGCACACGAATGGATGTGTGCCGGAAAGTGTTACAGGCATGATTTCCGCTTGCTATTAGTGGAGCTGGCGAGGACATTTCGACCAAAATCAAGTTCGATATGAATAAACATGTATCTGGAATATCACTTTTAGAGACATTCCGTCATTCATACCATTGTCGTTTGCTCTTTCGATCATGCCAGCTCGTGGCTCGTGGTTATAGCCCGTTCAATGATATACTCCATAGTGCGGGCCGGCCCGAACAGGGTTAGCAACGTGCATGCACAGTAAGTAATACGATAGAGTATGTGTTCATATACCTTGATAACACACTAGAAATTCTGCCTGACAGCCTTTATCCACAGTAATTCTGTTTCCTTCGAAACCGTACGATATGTGTTCCTGACAAGGGCTGTTGGTGGATATCTGAGTTATAAATGATAATACGACATACATTTGTATATTAAATAATGTTTACCATCGTAACATGAGTAAATGTAATGTATTACAGTCCAATTACAATATCACATTGGCATGCGGATGGCTAGTGGTTCTAACATGGTGCCCGTCCACGCCTGGAATTCAACTCGGGGTCTTTCTCTACCAATACTAGTTTGAGAGTCGCCATATGACCACCTAAGACGTGATATTGTACATTGTGGTGTCTCAATAAACAGTTAGTACTTCGCAGTGCTTTTAATTGTATCAACATACAACATCGATACACACATTCTATAACTATCCCGAACATATCAACAATGTACGGTGATCAGCTCGAACCAAGCCCACATGCAGTTTTTCCCTATCATGGACTGCGCCCAACCATAATATAAATGATCTGGTTGGTTATCTAATATCACAAAGCTACAGTAAATCAATATATATATATAATGAATAGGATAGATCACGAATTGGCCACGGGCCAATGAGTTGATCTATCTGACTTAGACAAAGTACATAAGTAGGTTGCGTCTATACAATTGAGAAGCGAGAACTGTGGCTCTTTCATTGATATATATATCCTGCTTGTGCCACCGCACCTAATCGGCATGCGTAGATTTAAGTCACGCGGTCGAAATATGAATAGCCTATGTTACATAATATTTATATTAATTGAATCCAATAAATTGTGCTTAATTGTTAATTAGTTCGTTCTATTTACCCCACCCCAGTCATTCGGGTAATAACACCCAAAAGCGAACTCTCGCTAACCCATGCAAGCGATATAACACACCACAAACTCAGTAACTGTGACTATAAGCTGACCGTATTAAATATTTAATATGTCCCATAATTATCCAACACTCCCCCCCCCATTCGCACAAATGCACGAGGCATAGTAGCGGTAAGTCGCCGTTATTAATGCCTATCACATGCATGCCAATGTATTAACAATGTACACCGGGTGGCCATATAAATGCAAGCGATGTGTCCCATCTATTATCACGTCGTCATGGTAACGGATATTAAGCCCTAGCGACTACCCAAGAATATAATGGATCGTCTGTTTTGTTACATACAATCAAACATATCTAGACTAGTATAAACACAATCAAGCATAATTATGTATATATGAACACAATCAAACAAAATGGATCACTATTATAATTATATCATAATAAATAAATGTGGCTCACTTGATACACAAGTTTAATGCTCTGAATAAGCCCTCTAGTTTCACAGGAATTGGGCTTAAAACGCCAACTGTCGCAGGACAATTCCTCACAGTTATCTGAAACAAACAAATACATGTAGTACGCAAATAGTCACAAGCATGCAAGTTTATACACACACACACCGCTGGCAGACGTACCAGTATGGGGTGCCGTTTTACTATTTTATTCGTTAATTTTTGGATATTCATTATTCGTTTTATGGATATCCGTAATTCGAGTTATGGATATCCATAATTCCAGGCGCGCTGGTTTGCTATTTATTCAGCATTATATTTTATGGATATCCCAAAGTCGAATTATAGATATCCATAAATAACCAATAAATAGCAAAACGGCGCCCCATATAACAGTGCTTTAATAGTATCATTGGAGTTGAATAAAATTAAACTCACATAATTATAAAATATTTGTTTTTCTTTCAATTTTCTTCAGTCAGTCCAATTATACTATGACAGCACATATGTGTTCTATATAACATTGTTATTATTTTGTTTAATTAGTTTTTTAAGTATTTATTCAGTTCCACTTACACTATCAATGCACTGTATCGTGTACATTAGCTGGGTTCCAGTCAGTCGATATTTTACATTTATACTTGTGGCAAAATGACATGATCAGAAACTCAATACTGGTATCGGATCATATATTTATATGACGGACCTGGCAAAATATATCAACACCTGTTCCCAGGCTACATATGCACCAGCTATTGTAGCATATTTCATCATTGGAGTCATCAAACATGGATTGAGTTCATATGCCGTATGGTCTTGATGGCGACTCGAAACAATTGTTACATTGAACAAAGGAGCATCACGCAAACTACGATATGCTACATATTGCAAACATATCAACATAACAGATATATTAACATAGCAGATATATTAACATAGCAGATATATCAACATATCAGATATATCAACATAAGCATATGGTATATATATACATTTGTATGAAACTCGTGTTGCGATGTATGATAGAGCGATCACCGTATGTAAAATAATATTGCGATCCGGCTTTTGCTGTATGTAAAATGGTATGGCGACCCAACTTTGCCGTACGTAAAATGGTATGGCGACCCAGTGTGTGCCATTTATAAAATGGTATGGCGATCCGGCCTTTGCCGTATATAAAATGGTATGGCAACTCGGCCTTTGTCGTATATAAAATTGCATGGCGTTTGTCAAATAGGAGTTGTGAGGCTTCTCGTGCACTCCTGTATCCGCTACAGAAGTGACTACATTCTTACTGTAAACGGCGACAACGGCAGTAATTAATATAAGTTGATAAAACTCGCATAGCAATCGCTACAACTGTAATAGAATTTAAGTTAATAACATGTATATTATATAATACATAGTAATGCTGTCACCTTGAGTAGTGGCCTGTGTAGGTGTAGTTATGACTGCTTCCGTTGAATCGGGTCCTGAAGTTATTCATAGAAATAATAAACTGGTATTTGGAATACAATTAAGTCATGATTAGTAATGTTTTCTATACGTTTTGCTTAAACATATTTATTCGATATTATATAACATAATTTACAACAAATAATTATGTATACAATAATTTCAAGTGGATCGAA